>JBBBDQ010001254.1:5330000-5602500 GCA_037127315.1 Ascarosepion bandense
GCTTCCCTCTGTCTTTTCTACAACTATTGTCATCGTTACTTCTTTGACAAGCTTTTTTCTATGGTACCCCAACCACTTCTATCTATATGTGCTACTAGATTGGCGTTTGTTGCATTCACTTACGCGCAAATACCCTTGAGAAAGATATTTATCCGTCTCCATCTATGGGTTAAATAACAGAAAAAATTAGGTCATATAGTCTTGGTTGGCAACCAGTCTACCACAGAAAATAATGGCAACTTACTGGGAGAAAATCTTCTGCCTAGTCAGTCATGTCTCTTTCAAGACATGATCGCCCAAGCATGTAATACGTGTGGCACTTAATTGATTGACTAGATTTGCATCAAGTCCCCACCCTTTTACCGTTAAAATAGTTAAATGTGATATTCCTCTTCTACTCTAACAGTTTCTTTTCTTGCACCCCTTGTTTATGGAACTCCCTTCTGTTTGCTTTGCTATGATCTCCAAAAGTTTAAATGCAACGTCAATTGCCATCTTCTCTCTCCTTGCTCCCCTCTTTCTTTTATCCTTTCTTCACCATTCCATGCCCTGTTTTTTGTTTTCTCTCATTGTAACCTCCTCTGCACCTGTGGCAATCCTGCCTTGATCAGGGGGCGGGGGGAAACAATTGTAAAATATACACTAGCGGCCATAATTATTAGGCCAGCCTAATTTTTTGAAAAGAAATTATGTATTTCATACTATTTTTAAAATGGTGAATTCTAAATGTAAATAGAATGGTTCTTTTGTTATTATTTTTTTTACAAGGCAAGAAAGCAAAGGTGAACTCGTCCAAATCACCCTAAATTTCCTTCATTCTTTCATTGATGAAACTGCAATATAGGTAATTATTAAATATTTATAAATTCATTTGATGCACATGTTATTGTGCAATATTAACAAAAGAACCATTCTATTTTCATTTACAATTATTCACTTGGCAATAAATACTAAAAAATAGAATGAAATACATCATTTTTTAAAACACTGGGGTTGCCTAATAATTATGGCCGGTAGTGTAGGTGTAACAGATTTAATGTTCTGCTTAGATAAATTCTTTTCAGTTGTAGTTATAAGCGAGTTGGTGGGTAGAACAATATATTTTGATTCGTTGTGTTTTTCAGAAAGGTGTAATGTTGAAAGAACCTGGACATAAATTTACTGTAGAAAATCTAGCGATTAAATAATTTTATACGTTTTCGTTTTAATAAATTACTTTCTCTTTTTATGAGAGTAGTATTTTTACATTATAAATTCATTTGATGCACATGTTATTGTGCAATATTAACAAAAGAACCATTCTATTTTCATTTACAATTATTCACTTGGCAATGAATACTAAAAATAGTATGAAATAAAAATAGTATGAAATAGATCATTTTTTTAAAAACACTGGGGTGGCCTAATAATTATGGACGGTAGTATATATATATATATATATATATATATATATATATATATATATATATATATATATATACCATTAATACCATTAATCACCAATTTCACACTTACACACCGGGTTCTTCAAAGGTCTAACGGTCAAAACGAAAGACACATTAACTTAATTACCAATAGCCCCAACCAACCTCCACGACAACAACGAACCAAATATAAACAAAGAATGATTCCAAACCTTTATTTCTCCCGATGATGTGTTTGAGTCCAAACACTGAAACAGCCATATGACTGTAGAGAAGAGGACATATATAGAAAAAATTATGTACATGTTCTAAAACATAATTTATAATAAATATTCACAGCTCTATACATCATATATCGAGCACTCTTTTAAATTAATGTTTTGGACGGGAAAAAAATTTTTTTTTTCTTTTCTCTCCTCATTCTATACTCACTCGGATATATATATATATATATATATATATATATATATATAAATTCTGGGTGATAATCCGGCAAGATAAAATGGAGGACATGCTGGAAACATATCTCATTCTAAAATGTTTCATTTTTATCAAAGCTTTGTCAGAGATTGATTGAGAGAAAACAAACAGAAAGACAAACTCGGGTATTTTCAATTTTGTTTGGGTCAGTGCAGCAGAGTGTCACTTCATTCTAATATATATATATATATTTAATCATATCGCCAGTGATGCGCAGGGGGCTACGTAAGAGTGAAAAGATTGGAAAAGAGAAAAACCGGAAACCACATCCTAAACAGGAAACAAGGGATGAGCCTCTTCACCTGTTCAATAGACGTGGGTGGAGTGTGAACCGAGCGACAGTTTAGTCTATCTACTCCAATTGAAAAAAAAAATAAAATAAAATAAAGTGAAAAGATTGGAAAAGAGAAAAACCGGAAACCACATCCTAAACAGGAAACAAGGGATGAGCCTCTTCACCTGTTCAATAGACGTGGGTGGTATGGCCGGTCTTTTTAAGCATGTATTTTTTTTTTTGTATTAGGTATATATGACTTAGATTCTTTAAGAATAGATGCAATTCTTTAAGAATGGATTCAAAGAAAGGTGGTGACGTAATATAATATTTTAGGTATGTATTCATAGTTGGAAATAATGTTGTTACTAAGTTTTCAAAATGTTTTCCTTGAATTATTTTTTAATTGGTATCACACCCAAGTAAGGCAATAAATCCACTAGAACGCAAGAGGTTACAGGATGAAAAATAATTGGTAACAGAAACATTAATAGTGAGCAGAAACAGAATAATCAGGGGGACAGTAGATAGCGGTTGACATTGCATTGAAATCTATCTATTTTTTTTTTAATTGGTATCACCCCAAGCAAGGCAATAAAGCCACTAAAATGCAAGGGATTACAGGATGAAGAAGAATTGGAAACATAAACATTAATAGTAAACAGAAAGATAAAAGTGTTATCAGGATAGTGACTGATATTGCATTTAAATTTTTGCAGATTAAAAGTTGGCTGGAAAGCATAGAGCCAGAATGGAATTCCACAAGCAAGAAAAGAAACTGTTAGAATAGAACTTACGGCCACATCTAGTCAAGTCAACTGTAAATTGATGAGTTCTCGACACCAGTCTAGTATTGCACTTAAATTCATAAAATCTAGGTACCAGGGTAAAGAACTCATTCGAGCAAATACTGTGAAATTATTTATAGAAAAGACACAGTCAACCTTATGGCAATGAGTAAGTGACTGAAGCCAAGCTGCCAGATCAGGACCAATAATATTGCTGATTCTTTTGTTGGTCTTATCTAGGGGCTCAAGGTAAATAACATGGGCACCAGACCATATGTGGCAGCAATATTCTAAGCATGGACAAACTTTTATAACGTCTAGCCAGTTCAACTGTAAATTGATGAGACTTTGATGCCGGTCTATTATTGCACTTAAATTCATAATGTCTACGTACCAAGGCAAAGAGCTCATGAGAACAATTTACCATTACTATGTTTACAGAAAAGACACAGGGAGGCAACCATATGGCAATGGGTAAGTGACAGATACCGAGCTGCCAGATCAGGATCAATAATATTGCTGATTCTTCTTTGGGTCTTGTCAAGGAGCCCAAGGTAAATAATAGGGCCACCAGACCATAAGATCTTGATGTCAAGATCATATGGTCGTTAAATTCATAAAGTCTAGTTACCATAGCAAAGAGCTCATTCGAACAATTACCGTAAAATTATTTATAGAAAAGACACAGAGAGGCAACCTTATGGCAATGGGTAAGTGACTGAAGCCAAGCTGCAAGATCAGGACCAATAATATTGCTGATTCTTCTTTGGGTCTTATCAAGGAGCCCAAGTAAATAATAAGGGCACTGGAACATATTGTGGTAGCAATATTCTAAACATGGCTGAATGGTACACTTATAGATATGCAAGATAGATTCTGACGAGAAAAATTGTCTCGCCCGACACAACTTTCTTAGCAGCTGACCTAGCAATGGATTCAATATAGTCTTTCCACTTCAATTCAGCTGAGAATGTTAGCTTGAGAAGACAAAACAAGTCACTTTCCTATAGGTTAGCATCAGCCATACCGATAGAAGGGAGAGAAGGGGTCTCTCAGATGATTAATGGAGAGAAGTTTATTTTTGGAGACATTAAAAGTGACAAGCCATCTTTTGCCCCAGTTAACAACAGTTTTGAGGTCATTTAGACATCAACTGCCATTTTGACCTTGACAGACTGATCAACCTTACTATGGAGGCCAGAGTTGTGTTATCTCTGCAGATGCAAAGTTGGGATCTGATATCATTGGAAAAGTCATTAATGAAAACCAAAAACAGCGTAGGACCAAGAATAGAGCCCTGGGAAACATCCCCGTTAGTAAGAAAGGATCTAGACGAGTGGCTATTCAGTATAACTTTCATTTCTCAACTTGGTAGGAAAGACTGGATTAGCTCAAAAATGTGTCCGAAGACACTGCAACTTTTCAGCTTGTGGAGAAGACCTTTATGTCAGACTCTGTCAAAGGCTCCGAAAATGCCCAATGCCCAGATTTCACCTATCTATCTAGAGCATAAGATGTGCATTGTGGTGCAGTGGATATCAGCTCAGAACGAGAAACTGGGGAGCCGAGTTCGAAATCCAGTTGAATTCATTGCATTCACTTATGCGCAAATAACCTTGGGAAAGGTTTTAATTCGTCTTTTGCCTCCAGTTATGGATTAAATAACACGACAGATTGAGTTCTGTAGCCTTGGCTAGTAACTAGTCTACCGCAGAAAGCAATGGCAACCTACTGCGGGATAATCTTCTCCCCAGTCAGCCATGTTTCTTTCGAGGCATGATCGCCCAAGCGTGTATCACATATGGCACTTAACTGACTGACTGAATATAATAGTTAGAGACATGATTAAGGCTTTTACTGGGCATAAAATTGGGGACCGGTTTTCTATTGTTATGAAGTATTAAACTGATCCCCTACTAATTACTACTTGATAATATAATACATCTCTTCCCTCTCCAGTTATGGGTTAAATAACAGGACAGATTGGGTTCTATAGCCTTGGCTGGCAACCAATCTACCACAGAAAGCAATAGCAACCTACTGCGAGATAATCTTCTGACCAGTCAGTCATGTCTCTTTTGAGACATGATTGCCCAAGCGTGTATCACGTATGACACTTGACTGACAGACTGTTCTAGAGCATGATAGACTCTTTACACAATTATGGTCAGCACATCAGCAGTTGACCTAGAGAATTAATAGCTGTATTGCTTGTCTGAGAAAAGGCTCCTTGATGAGAGATGATGTACCCATCCAGTATTGATTATGTCCTATAGAAGTTTCCCAGAGCAAGGTAGAAGGTTAATAGGCAGATAATTGGAAGAGTTGGACGGCTCACCAAAGTTCTTAAACACCACTGATGATGACTTCCAGCAGGCAGTAAAGCAAGATGTAGCGAAGTATTTATTACACATTTTAGAGAGAACAGAAACCAGTTTGAGAGCCCACTTCTTTCAGGGTTACCATACTTTTTGAGAATCTAGGCTAGGGTTGTTAGCAGAAAGATATTAGTGGTTATCGCTCAACAGAGACTCACTTCTAGGATGGACGTTAGGCAGAGATATTCCGGATCAATCAGGAATAGAATTTGAGGAGAATTTACGATCAAATCATTCCGTTTTATCAGCAGAGGATGATAACTCGGTAAATTTTTGTTTTGTTCCCCAAAACCCACCCCTTTCAAAGCTTTCCAAAACGTCCCTATTTCCGTGCAAAGGTATATGCTGAACTCAAATCGGTAATTGTTTATTGAAGAAACCTACCTTTTTTCATTTTAACGAGCAGAAAAATATGGAACTTCTTGTCAAATGTTTCTCTCACCCCGTAACCACGGTTCAGAAATGTTATTCCCTGCAGACTGAATTCATGCGTAGTTTTACGATTTTTCTGTCTCTTTACTTCCATTTTGCGATTAATGCACGGAAAATGAGTTCCGAAACACAACAAATCGCGGAGTAATCGCTGCCAAAGTAAGTAAACAGAACGAATTCAGTATCCTACGCCTCGGGTCATTCAGCGGTGAATCAGAAATAAGATCAGCGGTAGATAGATAGATCTATCTACTCCATATAGTCCGATTTATTTCTGGTCGATAACATGAAAAAAAGGTAGGTTTCTTCTATAAACAGTTATCGATTTGAGTTCAGCATATACATTTGCACGGAATTAAGAATGTATTGGAAAGATTTGAAGGGGTAAAGGCCTTCGGGGAACAAAACAAAATTTACCAATAACTCCTCAAATGGGGAATAAGTACTTTGCACTTATTTAACACCTTGTAACAAAACCGCCAGTAATCACAAGAGCCAAAGTTCTTAGTGACTATCCAGTGCTTCATCCTCTCTGGAAACAGGGACTTAGATACTTCAAGGGCTTGCTTGCATTTATTATTGGCAGCAATGAATAAGAAACGGTTATGTCTAGAGATGTCACGTTGGTATAGCCAAAAATAGTAGTTCCTGTGTGCTATAGCAGCCGAGCACGCTGGTGTGAACATTAATCCTGTTCTTTTTTAATTTTTTTTTTTTTTTTAATCGTATCACCCCAAGCAAGGCGGTAACGCCACTGATGTGCAGGGGGTTACGTAATAGTGAAAAATTGGAAAAGAGAAAGCCAGAAACCACATCCTAAACAGGGAACAAGGGATAAGCCTCTTAACCTGTTCAATGTGAGTGGAGTGTGAACCGGCCGATAGATAGATCTATCTACTCCAATTAAAAAAAAAAAAAAACAAAGTGAGAAGATTGGAAAAGAGAAAGCCGGAAACCACATCCTAAACAGGGAACAAGGGATGAGCCTCTTAACCTGTTCAATAGACGTGGGTGGAGTGTGAACCGGGCGATAGATAGATCTATCTACTCCAATTGCAAAAAAAAAATAATAAAGTGAGAAGATTGGAAAAGAGAAAGCCGGAAACCACATCCTAAACAGGGAACAAGGGATGAGCCTCTTAACCTGTTCAATAGACGTGGGTGGAGTGTGAACCGGGCGATAGATAGATCTATCTACTCCAATTGCAAAAAAAAAATAATAAAGTGAGAAGATTGGAAAAGAGAAAGCCGGAAACCACATCCTAAACAGGGAACAAGGGATGAGCCTCTTAACCTGTTCAATAGACGTGGGTGGAGTGTGAACCGGGCGATAGATAGATCTATCTACTCCAATTGCAAAAAAATAATAATAAAGTGAGAAGATTGGAAAAGAGAAAGCCGGAAACCACATCCTAAACAGGGAACAAGGGATGAGCCTCTTAACCTGTTCAATAGACGTGGGTGGAGTGTGAACCGGGCGATAGATAGATCTATCTACTCCAATTGAAAAAAAAAACAAAGTGAGAAGATTGTAAAAGAGAAAGCCTGAAATCACATCCTAAACAGGGAACAAGGGATGAGCCTCTTAACCTGTTCAATAGACGTGGGTGGAAATTATGTGGCATTAGTAAAAACATAGTTATATCCAGCATCAGGGTTAGATCGTTTGTCTAAACGCAAGACTCTCTTGTAGGTATTTCTACAAATTTTCTGATAAAACAGCATAGCATGAAGAAAAAAGGCCCCAAATTTAATAAAAACAAAGTTTTTCCATCAAAATGTTTATGTTATTATTAAAAAGAAAGATCAAAGTATTGTTAATTATTTTTTTTTAAATTTTAATCCTTTCTAACATGTTTGAAAATTTGATAAAAAATCTTTTATTTTATTTATTTTTTTTTATTTTTTTATTTTTTGTGTCAGCGTGTGACTTGATTTTTACCAGATTTTACTATGGATAATATAATCATTTGCTTTCACTGAAAAACACATTAATTTGAAAATTCTTGCAAAAATCAAATAATCGTTGGATTGTAAGAAAACTTTCAGGACTTGTTCACAAATTAATGGAATTCTAATTTTTAGTAAATCTTGGAAAAAATATTTCATTTTTTACATCTGTTGCACCCCCCCCCCACTCCCATTCCGCATAATTTTATTAAATTTCAAGAAATTAAATACTGTTGCAAAAATTTGTTTTACAAGTTAAATGAAGGACTCCTTGGGGAATGTAAATAATTTATTTTTTTCCAAAAATCTGTTCCGTAGAGTAAAATAAAAAATGCAATAAAATTATGACATTATTTAACTAAATATGCTTTTAATTGCTTTTTTAGAATAAATAGTATACATTAAGGACATTATAGTCTGAAGAAAAAAAAATTTTGATGAATAATGAATTTTTACAAGATTTGATTCCATTTTTCTCTTTTTTAATGGATGTTGGCTTGAAATGCTGAATTGTAGAGCCAAGTTTGAATTCCAGTTAAATTTGTTGTATTCACCTGTGAGCAAATACCCCTGGGAAAGGTATGAATTCATCTCTTCTCCCTCCAGTTATAGGTTAAATAACAGGACAGATTGGGTCTATAGCCTTGGTCGGCACCCAATCTACCGCAGAAAGAAATGGCAACCGACTGCAGGAAAATCTCAAAAGAGACATGATCGCCCAAGCGTCTATTACATATGGTACTTAACTGACTGACTGATTTCATATGTGACTTTAAAAGGTCATGTTTCACGGATTCTTTCCCTTATAGGTAAAAAATTGAATAATTATATCAATTCTAGTCAACCATACTTAAATTATCAACACATCTGGCTGTCATGAATCACTTAACACGTCGGAAAAATATGACTTCCGTGATTAAGAAATGCTTGTATTCTGAATTTCATGATATAAGTAATTTCAAATCAGATTAATTTGACTTCAAACTTTCTAATTTTCCTTAAATAACATGTCATAAATGTAGATTTTATTTTTGCAAGATTTTTAAAACGAGAATTAATTTTGTTTACAAATATGTCATCAAAATCTCTAAAAAAAATAAAAAAAAGTGACTGTTTTTTTATGTTTTAACTGAAAATGGCCAAAAGTTGAGATTTCAATGAATATAATTTCCGTTTCAAATACACCATTTTATTTTACTTAAAGGGAGTAATTTAATCATTTAGCTTTCAATTAAAACTAAAATGAAAGCTTCAAGAATGCTTTTATATTTTTTAAATTCATTTTAAAATTTAGGCAGCAAAAATAATTGGAGGCACGTACTTTTGTTTTTGTAATTGTCTTCTCCTCCAAAAAACTCCCAAAAGTGAAGGCATTAAAACTCCCACTAGAGAGACACGCATATCTTCCTCTCACCTCCTCAACCAGATAGGTAGAAACAAGCTGAGATAGATAGATAGATAGATAGATAGATAGATAGATAGATAGATAGATAGATAGATAGATAGATAGACTAGATAGATAGATAGATAGAACAGACTTAGATAGATAGATAGATAGATAGATAGATAGATAGATAGATAGATCAACAGACTTATAAAGATAGATAGATAGATAGATAGATAGATAGATAGATAGATAGATAGATAGATATCAACAGACTTATATAGATAGATAAATAGATAGATAGATAGATAGATAGATAGATAGATAGATAGATAGATAGATAGATAGAAAGAAAGAAAGAAAGAAAGAAACAGACTGAGATAGATAGATATAAACAGTTGGAGGTAGATAAAGAGGTAGCTACACACAGATACACAGACTGATGTTTGTGTATTAAATGTATGATCATAAACGTTTGAGTGAGAGCAATATTCAGACACTGACATACATATGTAGAGTGTGACTTACGTTTCTAACTCAACAGAACGAGATGACAGAGTCTTGATCAATTGAAACATATCCTTTTTAGTTTTCAAAACGCCACCCAACCAAAATAACGCCACCCTTCCTACTCTCGTCCCCCCACCCGTACGCTCCTTCCACCACCCCCATCACATCACCTTGCATTCATCCCCTAACTTTTACTTATATTCTCGGTACGTTAGCTTTGTCAGCCTCTGAAATTTCTTCATCTTTTATTTTCCTGTTTCGTTTCTCTCTTTTCATGTTGACCTTCAAAAAAGCAACTTTTGTTCTTTTATTTTCTCACAAGATATGAAAACCCTTTTTTTTTTCGTTGCATATAATAATGGTGTATCTTATAAGACACTGTTTGTTTCCCAGTCCATCGTGCTTTGTCTTTGTGTGGCTTTGCCTGTGCATATTTAAAGCCAAATAATATTTTGAGATTGTAGAGGATTCGTCAATAAAACATAATCCAGTCGGTTAGTAAACACCAAATTTGTAACCCTAACCAATTACGTTATTTGACCAATAAATTATATCGGAAACTTCCACAATTATTTATATTTATGATTAGAAAATACACAAGACTCAGGAAAAGAATAAACAACGCGAATGTGTAACCAAATTAAACACATATTAATTTAAACACATATTAATTTAAACACATATTAATTTAAACACATATTAAACACATATTAATTTAAACACATGTTAATTTAAACACATATTAATTTAAACATATTAAACACATATTAATTTAAACACATGTTAATTTAAACACATATTAAACACATATTAATTTAAACATATTAATTTAAACACATATTAAACACATATTAATTTAAACACATATTAATTTAAACACATATTAATTTAAACACATTAATTTAAACACATATTAAACACATATTAATTTAAACACATATTAATTTAAACATATTAATTTAAACACATATTAAACACATATTAATTTAAACACATATTAAACACATATTAATTTAAACACATATTAATTTAAACACATATTAAACACATATTAATTTAAACACATATTAAACACATATTAATTTAAACACATATTAATTTAAACACATATTAATTTAAACACATATTAAACACATATTAATAATTAAAGTTAAAGGAAAGCATGCATTTAACTGTGAACAATGTTGAAAAGTAAAGAGTTTTTTTCATATTGAATGCAATTTAAGAGAAAGTCAATGTTCTTTGAAAAAGTTGATTCTCATACTTACATAACAAAAAAAAGGACTACCGTAATTAATTTTGTTTTGTTTTTTTTGTAAATTTCTGGCAGTAAACAATTATTAATTGATTGAAAATAGATAAAGGTAAGTTTTAATATTAAAATTTGACTTTAATAACCTGTCAGCGCGTTTTTTTTTATTTTTTCAAGATTTTTAAAAACAGAAATTAGGCTACTGTTTAATTAACGAGTCATTCAATCAGAAATAGCGGTATATTTAAAAAAAAAATTAAAATTTTAGATTTAAATCAATATAATTTAGGTTAAAAATTACACCAGTATGTTTTGCTTACTAGAATTATTAAATTTAATCTCTTGGCTGTCAATTAAAGCTAATTTTAAAGCTTGAAGATAACTTATTTATTTTTAAAATTTCAATTTAATTTTAAGTGTAGGTAAAAAAATGGACTCCAGTGGAGGTACCTACATAAAATCTTCTTCAGAAAGAAAGAATCATAATAGAATGTTCTCTAACATGTTGAGTTGTGACTGTACTTACAAGAAAAGATTGAAAGTGTATATTGGAGATTGTCAGATGTTCCTGCAACTGGCTTCTGCCATTGAGGTCTCAATAAGTAGTATTTTGGCATGTGTGACTTTGCATACATGTATATGTCAGAGATAATTCCGCGCCGCCAACTGCTACCTGCAATTAGGTGTGGGTGTGTGAGTTGGGAAAGATTATGACATATGTCCCCATGACTGCTGGCCGCAGTCGGGGACCCAACTGAAGATACAACACGTGGATGTGCTTCCTAAATAATCCAGTTTAACTGCGTGGGAAAAACTGGGTTTTCACGTGCAAACGACATGATCGGTTAATGATTAACCTATCACTGTTTGACAAAGTGGTGTGATGCGTGAATGTATGTAAGCGTGGAAGTATGAATGATAGTGGTACACTATAAGATTGTAAGAATTTCTATTTTAGATAATGATGGTTAAGTGTTTACTAATTAACCCATAGCTGGGGTAGAGGTGGTGGATTCATACTTAATCAGAAATTGATAAACAAACAAGAAATTATAATGTGCATATAAAGTGGGGAACCAATTGTATATCACAATCAATATATAAACTGATCCCTCATATTTTATCCACGGTAGTTTCTATATATTTATATTTCAGAGAATGTTTGTGGATGCAGTGGATATCAACTCAGACTGAAAAATCGGAAAGCCGAGTTCAAATTCCTGTTGAATTCCTTGCATTCACTAATACGCAAATATTCTTAAGAAAGGTATTAATCTGTCTTTCCTCCAGTTATTGGTTAAATAATAGGACAGATTGGGTTCTATAGCCTTGGTTGGCAACCAGTCTACTGCAAAATGTAATAGCACCCTACCACGGGATAATCTTCTGCCCAATCAGTCATGTTTCTTTTGAGACATGATCGCCCAAGTGTGTATTACGTATGGCACTTAACTGACTTATTTGTGGATGTGCGTTGTGCAGTGAATACCAGTTCAGAACAAGAAATCTGGCAGCTGAGTTCAAATTGCAGTTGAATTCGTTTCATTCATTTATGTAAATACCCTGGGAAAGGTATGAATCCTCCAACTCCTCCAACTATGGGTTAAATAGCAGCACAGATTGGGTTCTATAGCCTTGGTTGGCGACCAGTCTACTGCAGAATGTAATGCAGGAAAAATCTTCAAATGTGTGAAAAATAGTTTGCATGTAAATAATGATAATTCCATACCCTGAAAAAAAAAATTTTTTTTATATTATTATTTTATTACAATATATTAAAATATTACTTATTTTGTTAAAATGATGTTCGTTGTGGTGCAGTGGATATCAACTTGGAACGAGAAATCGGGGTGCCGAGTTCGAATTTCAGTTGAATTCATTGCATTCACTTATGCATAAATACTCTTTTTACGGGTTCCCCACCAAAGATGCTGTGTTCTATGACTTTTTTTCAGACTTTCTTCAGTTAAACGTGCAGAGTTAAGTTTTCTCGCACTTCCCGCCTATGGAACTCCCTTCCATTTACTTGCTTCCCCGACAGCTACAATCTCCAAGAATTTAAATGTAAAATCAATAGTCATCTCCTATCTCACTAACCTGCATCCTCTCTCTCTCATACTCCTTTCTCCATCCACTCCACTCTCATCAGTATTCTCATCCTTCTCTTACCCACTTCCTGACACCCCCTATAACCTATCACTCTTTCTCATAACTTTCCTCCTATGTAACCCCCTGCAAAACAGTAGCAGTAAAATGCATTGCTTGGGGGTGATATGATAATTTTACACTTTGAAATGTTCGTAAAAAATGTTGACTGTCACTGTTCTCTTCTATTTGTATAACTAGCTGAAACTTTTTTCTTTCCAGGTCCTCCATTTGTGAACCGCACGGCCTTGCCTCACAAACAACTGATTGCTTATACGGGTAAGAACTTCAAAATCCCATGTCCAGTAGTGGCCGAACCTCCAGCCATCATGGAATGGTCAAAAGAAGGCCAGCCTATTCACAGTGGCTGGGAAAGATTTAAGGTGGTCGATACCGGTTTGCGTATCAAGGAAATTGAAGGGGAAGATACAGGATATTACAACTGTAAAGCAACTAACGGCTATGGAAGTGTCACTCTCAATTTTACACTAACTGTATTACGTAAGTTATTTCCCTTGTTTATTCTTCATGCATTTCTTTCATTCTTTTTTTCTCACTCTCTCTCTCTCTCACTCTCTCTCTCTCTCACTCTCTCTCTCTCTCTATCTTATTATATATATGTGTGTGTATGTATGTATGTGTGCGTATAATAGCATATTTGTCTTTATAATTTACTCCTGAAGATGATTACAAGAAAGGTCGAAAGTACTTGGGTTAATACATAACTATGGCACCTTACTTGAATAATTTCATCTTAGTATCAAGAAACTAATTAGAGAACTAAAAAGGATCATTATAAAATAAATCGACATTATGCAACAATACTAGCAGTATAGCCCGGCATTGCTCGGGTGTAATGAAAGCTTTAAAACTAATCAACGGTCCTGGAGCTCAGACTCTTTGGACGTTGGCATGAAAAACTAAAAAGCAATAGTTGTTTCCAGTTAAAGCGAAACCGTAGACTGAAAGAAAAATGAATGGATGTAAGTCAAGTTTTGATTTCCTGGTATCGATATCAAATCAGTTTTTTTCATCATGAACTGAATTTTGAAGGCTAAATAAGTCCTCTGAGTAAATGGTATCATGGCTGAGACTAAGAACTATAATTATACCTACTTAGAGCCAAACCCAAAGCAAAAACTAAAATAAAAGGGCTGAAAAAAATACAGACATACAGGCAGATAAACAGACACACACACACAAACATCTTGCCTTTTATATATATATATATATATATATATATATATATATATATATATATATATATATATATTATCGATTTTTTGCACTATTGTAAGAACTGCCACCTTGAAACTTCTGAATATCATTTCTTATGTCTTTGTCTATGAGTGTATCAAATTTGATTAAAATCGGACCACTCCTTCTATAACCTGATTTTTTCGATTATCGATTTTTGATATTTATCGGGGGTACCTCGACACAAAACCTAAGAACACTCGCAGATGCTTATAGTACAACTGTGTAAATTTTCAAGTAAATCGGTTCAGCCATTTCGCAGTCTATAAGTAATGGACACACAGACACACGCATACACAAAGTTCCATTTATAAATAAGTTTAGATTTAAATTAGATTTAGATTATATATATATATATAGGAATCCCTCAATTAATGTTTTCTTTTAGTGTACTAAAATTTTTATACCAAAATTCAATTAGTGCGTACATAATACTTGATTGGTGCAGTAAATCATTCTTCAGTTTAACCATAGTAATTAAAAATTGATTTTTTTTTAAGTTAAAAATTTTTTAAGTTAAAAATTTACTAAAACTGAAAAATGGAAAATGGGTAACTATTTTGTTTGTTAATTTTTTTTATATTCAATGAATGCATTTTCAATTAGTGCACATCTTTTAATGTGGACGTTAGCTGCACTAATTGAGGGATTCCTCTCTCTCTCTCTCTCTCTCTCTCTCTCTCTCTGTGTGTGTGTGTGTGTGTGTGTGTGTGTGTGTGTGTGTATTAATTAGTGTATATTTGGGTAACAATTTTTCATTTAAACATGTTTTGGTAAAAATGACTAATAAGAAAGATTTTATTAATTTTTGGTTTAATTTTTCCAGTATTCTTAATTGTCTTCCTTTTGCTGGAAAGAAGGAATGTAAAAAGATTTCATAAGTGTTAACTTCCCAAGTGCTTTCAGCCACTTCACTGGACATTTTCAAGGATGTTGTTTTTATCTAATGTAATTGATTTTGTGTTTTTGAAAAGGCGTGTTCTTTAGCCCTTTTTGGTACTAGCCCTTTATTTTTGAAATCAATCCTGTGTTTTTAACTTCAGATGTTGTTCAGAATTCATGACAACTTCTCTGTTTGAATTGCCAACGATTTATTTCTAAAGACATGTTGGCTGAAAAGCATCTAAAATCCCCTTCTTATGTTTTACATCTTCCCTTTTTAATTGAGATACTTTTGTATCTTTCTTAATAAAAAGATGATCCTTTTAAAATAATTGTTAATTGGTGTGGTAGTAAAAAGAATTTGTTTCAATTGCGCTCTAACACACTGATTGAGCACTCTGGAAGAATGGTAGACTTTGAAAAAGATTAGCTACTCTAGCATCTACGCATTGTTCATTCAGCAATGAATTAAAACACTCTCAGCTATTGGGCGTGTATAATGATAATGTACATGCTAAAAAGTCTGCCTTCTTCTTCCGAGCTCCCGTAACTCAGAAGTACAATCGGCAACTAACGCCAATTTGGTTGGGTTTCAATCCTGGGTAAAAAGCAACTGGTTGTCTAACCATACAGATCTGACTGCAGATGACTATATAAATAGTAGATAAAACTTAGTGGGGAAATAGCCATTTTCAACATGTCATTTTAAGCCATACATTCTTATAAACAGAGAAAGAGGAAGAATTCTAAGCCCAGAGGTTAGCTTAGGTAAAGGAAGGGGTTGGGATGCATTAGCTTATATATATATATATATATATATATATATATAAAGAACACGTCATTTCAAAAACAAAATAAATTACATATATAAATATTCTCTTATCATATGGTTCACATTCTTCTAAAGGCTTTTCATTCTTTTTCACTCCAGTAGCCTCTTGGGTCTTAGAGGCATTATCACCTTGCTTGGCACTACTTGATAATATATATATATATATATATATATATATATATATATATATACTGTATCCCATCAGAATATAGACGATCATGACTGTACACATTTTCCTGTTCCTTATAGTTCTTAATAAAATTTGTTTTGTTATTTCTCTCAAACCCTGTTCTGCCATCCATTTGCTTAAGACCATCAAGTATACCATGCACTGATTTCCTTTTTCCATCTTTCCCTTTATCCACCATGTGAGTATCAGATTCTCCAAACCCTTCTTCTGTATTATGTGTCCTTGAAACTTCAGCTATTTCCTCCTGATGTTTTTTTTTTTGTTTTTTTTTTTCAATTGGAGTAGATAGATAGATCTACCTGTCGCCCGATTCACACTCAACCCTCCACCCAAGTCTCTTGAACAGGTTAAGAGACTCATCCCTTGTTCCCTGTTTAGGATGTGGTTTCCGGCTTTCTCTTTTCAAATCTTCTCTCTGTTTTTTTGTTTTTTTTTTCAATTGGAGTAGATAGATCTATCTATCGCCCGGTTCACACTCCACCCATGTCTATTGAACAGGTTAAGAGGATCATCCCTTGTTCCCTGTTTAGGATGTGGTTTCCGGCTTTCTCTTTTCAAATCTTCTCTCTGTTTTTTGTTTTTTTTTTCAATTGGAGTAGATAGATCTATCTATCGCCCGGTTCACACTCCACCCATGTCTATTGAACAGGTTAAGAGGATCATCCCTTGTTCCCTGTTTAGGATGTGGTTTCCGGCTTTCTCTTTTCCGATCTTTTCACTAT
Source organism: Ascarosepion bandense (assembly GCA_037127315.1). Taxonomy (NCBI): domain Eukaryota; kingdom Metazoa; phylum Mollusca; class Cephalopoda; order Sepiida; family Sepiidae; genus Ascarosepion; species Ascarosepion bandense. The sequence continues at coordinate 5,346,901 of JBBBDQ010001254.1, forward strand.
TACGTAGCCCCCTGCACATCAGTGGTGTTACCGCCTTGCTTGGGGTGATATGATTAAAAAAAAAAAAAAAGCATAAGCTTCCTTCTTGTTTTCATTTTCTCAAAAACCTCATTGTTGCTCATGTTCGGTCGAATGTATCTTCAACATCCTTCTGTACATTTTGGTTGCTTTGAGTCTTTCTTTCATCTTTGATGAGATTGTCCATACAGGATTACAGATATCACCTAGCAGTCCAGTACTCTTTCCTTTGTTTCCAACAAAATTTTCCTGTCTCTTGATACTTTGCTTAGCTTTTGGAATCCATCTTTGACCATCCCAATATGACTTCTGATCTTAGCGTTACACATTCCATCTTCTGTTAGAACATTTCGCAGATATTTAAATTTCTGTACCTGCTTGATTTTAGTATCCCAAACCTGTAATTTGCATTTGGGCTCTTCTTTTCGCTGATGACCATTCATGTTGTGTCCTTGTAGTTTGTGTTTAGTCCTTTCTTCTTGCTTTCCTTTTCTACCTTCTGTAGGAAGTTTTGTAGTTTCCTTTCTGTGTCTGCTATCAGCACTGTGTCATCTGCATATTTTATATTGTTAAAATTGTGACTGCCAATGAAGAATGAACTTCAAAAATTATTTTCAATGTACACCTGTATTTGAGTCCGCACTCCATTTATTTAAACAATATTTATTTTGTCTACCCACCTACATAGTCAAGTAAAATAAATAAGGATTATGTGACTTCCATTAATTTTCCCCAGGTGCATTTGAAGTTTCCCCAGATGCATTTGAAGTTTCCCCAGGTGCATTTGAAGTTTCCCCAGATGCATTTGAAGTAATAAAATTATGTCTGATTGAAAATAAGGGTGTCTATAAAGTCCATGTGCACTCTAAAAAATTTATAACTTTATTTGTATTTGTGATAGAAATAATCTGTAAAAAAATGAATGGAGCTCCTTATCCGTTTGCTCTGTGTGTTGGTTTCTAAATCAAGAATTTCCTAACAGATGGATTGGAAGGGGTAGACCATTTTATTGGCCTCCACGTTCGCTGTATTAACTTTCAAGTTTAATTGTTCAAGCTCATTTTTTACAGATTATTTCTATCGCAAATACAAATAAAGTGACAAATTTTTTAAAGCGCACACAATCGTTATGGACACCCTGTAATCGCCAACTGACGACAATTTGGTCGGGTTTCAATCTTTGGTTAAAAAGCAATTGGATGTCTAACTGTACTGATGAGCTGTGATACAGTGTAACAGATCTGTCTGCGGATGACTATATATTATATTATAAAGTTATTGCAAATCGCCTGAAGACACCACATGGTAGAAACCTAGGTCGTGTAAGAACTCTTTTACAAATGTAAAATATTAAAAAAGCCCTACAATATAATTGTATTGAACACTTTTTAATACAAATATGCACTGGTCTAATTTTATTTAAACCAAAAGCTAAATTTTCTAAGGCAAAAAAGAAAAAAATTAAGGAAAAAAAAGAAAAAAGTAAAGAAAGAAAAAACATATTATATTTTTTTTTTTTAATCATATCACCCCGAGCAAGGCAGTAATGCCACTGATGTGCAGGGGACTACATAAGAGTGAAGAGATTGGAAAAGAGAAAGCCGGAAACCACATCCTAAACAGGGAACAAGGGATGAGTCTCTTCACCTGTTCAATAGACGTGGGTGGAGTGTGAACCGGGCGATAGTTTAATCTATCTACTCCAATTGAAAAAAGAGTGAAAAGATTGGAAAAGAGAAAGCCGGAAACCACATCCTAAACAGGGAACAAGGGATGAGCCTCTTCACCTGTTCAATAGATGTGGGTGGAGTGTGAACCGTGCGATAGTTTAATCTATATACTCCAATTGAAAAAAGAGTGAAAAGATTGGAAAAGAGAAAGCCGGAAACCACATCCTAAACAGGAAACAAGGAATGAGCCTCTTCACCTGTTCAATATCTTGGATCTAACTTAATGGGACCTTTACTGTGTGTATGTCTGAGTTTTGTTGTGTTATCCAATAATATCCACTATTTTTATTTTGATTCAGAATGCATTTTATTCTAATTTTTCAAATAACATTCTTTTATATCTACTTATTTATGAAAAAATTTTAAAAATTCATTTTATTATTTTTATGAAATCTATTTTATTATCATTATATTCTAATACAATTCTTAATATCATAATACAATCTTTGATAAATCTATTTAAATATTAAAAATTTAAATATCAATTTAATTATTTTAATATCCATTTAAATATTATTCGTATAAAACATAATTATTACATATATATGCAAGTTAAGAAACTTTTTTTAAAACCATATTCTAAGGTCAACATTTTGCAATGTTTACATATGACATTTATTTCATTATGTTTATTTAACAGATTTTTATTCTTAAGAAATTTAATAATATATAGTTTTTCATATAGAAACAAATTTAGTTATATTATGTTCTACAATATTTGTTGTATGGAATTTTGGAAAAATACATCATTTAGATGCAGTTAGGACACATCATCAGTCATGTTACCCTGGTTCATTGACGGTTTCGGTCCTTTAAAAACATCATACCTTTTCCCCAGGTTGACCCAGCCAAGGTTGATCAGGCCCCGGCCTGTGTCCTAATCTCCATTTGCTACGTTATTGGAATGCAAAATGTTTTGGTTGCACAGAAGAAGTGGAAAAATTTCTTGAATAAGGTCGTCCACAAATAAATGAATGTCCAGTGATGATAATATTTACATGGTTCCAGTAAATATCCGGAAATATATAAATTAAAATAAAACTTTTATAATAAAAAGTAAATGCCGGAGAACTCGGAAATGTAAAACTGTTGGTTCTCTTCACACACACACACACACACACACACACACACACACACACACACACACAGATATATATATATATATATATAAAACCTAGAGATCCAACGAACCTACCAAGGTTTCACCAAATTGGATCTTCAGGGAAAGTTTTCTAATATATATATTACTGTCAGGTCATATTGAATACACCGGTTCCCACTCGATCACCGAAGTTAAGCAACGTTGAGCCTGGTCAGTACTTAGATGGATGACCGCTTGGGAATACCAGGTGCTGTAAGAGTTTATGGACGGATGTGCGTTGTGGTGCGGTGGATGTTGGATTGGAAAGGGAAATCGGTAAGCCGAGTTCCAATTCCAATCGAACGCTCTGCACTTGCGCACTGGTACCCTTGGGAAAGGTATTAATCCGTCCATTCCTTCCAGTTATGGGTTAAATAACTGAGGTCTGCTGTTCATGCAATCTGTGGTGAATTTCTGCACCGATTGTTTGTTATCAGCAGTTCCAAAAAGTGTGGATGGTGCTACACAAGCCTTCACCACAATAAACAATTCTTTGTGTGGCAGTCTAACTGAGTTAGACACTCATAAGTCAAAATTGACAGGAGTGTCCATAATATATATATATATATTGTGTGTATTCTGGCAGCATTTTTTCATTAATGCAGGTTTCATTGAATAATATAGACAAGTTCTGATTTTTTGTTGTCTTTCAACGATATCACCATCAAGTATATCAGACGGTATGAACGGATCCTACACAAAATTAATAGACAGAACGTCTATATTATTCAATGAAACCTGCATTAATATATATATATATATATATATATAGAGAGAGAGAGAGAGAGAGAGACAGACAGACAGACAGACAGACAGACAGACAGACAGACAGATGTTGAAGCCATTTCTTACCCTGATTAACAACAGATTGAAGGTTATTTTTGAGACCAACTGCCAGATTTGACTTTATTGAAACTTAGTGTACTCTAAACTACATTAAGTATTATTATCAATTAGTAAGATAAATTCAGGGTTAGGGTTAGGTTTTTGGTCATTGGTTTCCTAAAACGGAAATTACTTACACGTTTATTTACAGAACGTTAAGAGGCAGTTATACAAAGAAAGGTTAGATAAGGCCCGGGGTGGGGAGGTGCAGAGAATCACCAGTGTGTAGGCATAGGAACTGGCCAGCCATTAGCAAGTTGTCTCCCAACCAATACAAAATCCTTTGATACAATACTTTCTGCTCAAACATCCCTGTAACGTGGAGGGGGAGTTGGCATCTGTATACTATCATAGAGGCATTTATGCTAGATGATAGACAGGAAAAAGAAAGGAAAAAATATTACAGGTGCCACACCTCCCCACACCGTTACACTCCCGTGGGGAGGGGCACTGATGACATCTCCTGCCCAATGCCTGAGGACAATGAAACCCTAAACATGTCTATCATTTTAACAAAGTGATTTGACATGAACCGCTTAGATGACACTCAGTTTTGGGCGTCTCTGACACCCTAACCTTTCAGTAGGTCACCTCCCCCTCCATAGACAGCTAGATAAGTAGGTAGGTAGATATGACCAATTTCTCTCCTCAGCCTTAGCTTGATATATTCTCATTCTCCCTTTGTTATATATATATATATATTCATGGATACAATCATTTCTTTTATATATATATATATATATATATATATATATATATATATATATATATATTCCATTTTTAAACGAGTTATTTTGCTACCCAGGTTTCTACCATGAGTGGTGTCTTCAGACGATTTTTAATAACTGATTTTACCTTTTACCGTTTTTCTTCTTAAGAACGCTCCTGTAACGGTGTTTTATCTGAACGTTCACGTGGCAGGGAATTTTTGAACGCGCATTGTTTAAATTAAAACGAATTATGACGTTTTTATCCATAGTAAAAGGTATTTCTTAGTGTGGATGCATTTAGTCATAATTTCTGTTCTTTCATTTAGCAGTTCGTCTTTATTTGGATATATCATAATTTCTCTTCTTGGCACAGTCTTTTGTCCATCGTTGTAAGACTTGCCTGTTTTTACAATGCTCCATATAATGTCTGGGTCTTCTTTTTTTTTAAGACCGTTCTTAAAAAGAAAAACAGTAAAAGGTAAAATCAGTTATTAAAACTCGCCTGAAGGCACTACTCATGGTAGAAACCTGAGTAGCGAAATAACTCGTTTAAAAATGAAAAAAATATTAAAAAGTTCGACAATATAATTGCATCGAACATTTTTTAATACAAATGTGTACTGATCTAACCCTATTAGGACCAAAAACTAAGTATTACACAATATATATATATCCGCAGACAGATCTGTTTCGCTGTATCACAGCTCATCAGACTCCGATTGCTTTTTAACCCAGGATTGAAACCCGACAGAATTGGCGTCAGTCGGCGATTCTACCTCTGAGCTATGGGCGCTCGGTAGAAGGAGGCAGATTTTTAGCGTGTATATTATAATTATACACGTCCAATAGCTGAGTGTGTTCTTGCTGGATGAACGATGCGTATATACTAAAGTAGCTACTGTTTTTTAAAGTCTACCATTCTTCCAGAGTGCTCAATCAGGGTGTAAGAGCGTAAATAATCATATATATATATATATATATATATATATATATATATATATATATATATAAAATAAAATAAATGTTCAATATTAAAAAATGTTGAATGAACATTTCAACATGAAATCCCTAAGGGAGATTTCACATCTCCTCAGCAACAGTACATATTTCAAAATGGAAATAAAAATAAAAATAAAAAAAGAAATAAAAAAAGAAATAAAACATAAAAAACGACGGTTAAGATTTGAGAAATTTACGTCACCAAAAATTTCGGAAGTAAATTTTTTGTTACGTAAATTTCTCAAATTTTAACCGTGATTTTTTATTTTATTTTTTATTTTTTTATTTTATTTTTATTTTTTTATTTATTTATTTATTTTTATTCTCTCTTTGTATTCTTATTTTTGTTTTCATTTTGAAATATGTACCGTTGCTGAGGAGATGTGAAATCTCTCTTAGGAATTTCATGTTGAAATGTTCATTCAACATTTTTGAATATTGAAAATTTATTTTATTTTATATTAGCTCTATAATTTTAATTACATTCAGCTCTCCTCCTGTCTCATTTTTAATATTAAAGTTTTAATTAGCATCAAGTTTTTTGAGGATTTGCCTTCTTACTTTTCCGTTTCGATTAAAGTATTTTATATATCTATATATATATATCCAGGTAAAGAGAACCAACGGTTTTACAATTCTGAGTTCTCTGGCATGCATTTACTTTTTTTTTTCTTATAAAAGTGCTCAATACAATAAATATTGTACAGCATAATATAGCCATATAATTGAATTGTTTTTTTAATTTATAAAATACATTGTGACACAAAAGGTTCTTTGTTTCGAGATTTTTATCTCGTCATCAGGCAGTGTTAGATCATTTTTGTGAAAATGATCATTGCCTGATGGTGAAATAGAAATCTCAAAACATAGAAATTTCTGTCACAATGTATTTTCAATTAAAAACTTATATATATATATATATATATATATATATATATATATATAAATTAGAGAAAATTCCACATTTCGACATGAGATCTCTAATAGAGATTCCACATCACCTCAGCGACATCGTGCCATTCCAGATGAAGAAAAACCTGGGACAAAGGGGGAGGGGCAAAATAAACAACGGTCAAGAATTGATAATTCTTTTAAGGTCAGGGAGATGGGATGTTTTTAAGTTGATGATTGGGTTAAACAAAACAGAACAGGACAGAACTGGGAGGGGCGGTGATTAGAGGGTATATAGAGACAAGATAAGAGAAAGACGGAGAATTCTCTATTAGAGATCTCATGTCGAAATGCGCATCCGACACCTTCGAATTTTTAAAATTTTCTCTAATTTATATTGGCTCAGCAATCCTAAGTACATTGAGCTCTCTTCCTGCATCATTTTTTAATATTAAAAATTTTTTAATATTAATTAGGTTCTTGGAATTTACCTTCCTACTTTTTCACTTCGGATTAAAGAAAAAAAAAATATATATATATATAGTACTGTGCAAAAGTATTAGGACAAGAACTATTTTATCTTTTATGAGGCATCAAAATAAAGTTTAAAATCACATCTGTCCTAACACTTTTGCACACTATCGGTAGTGTGCAAAAGTATTAGAACAGGGGTGATTTTCCTAAAAACCTCACTGAAATTCAAATACTGGGTGAAAAGCCAAGTAAATTGCTAATAAAAATTGTTTATTTAAAACTAGGTGTAAAAGAAATGTATTAAAAAGAAGTCATATTTAATTTTTCCTATTTTCTATTAAACAAGTCATTTTGAAACTACTCTATTGAACATCTATGGGATATTTTGGATTAAAAAATTGTAAATCTAATGTTACTTTGCGAGACACACTTTGGGAACAAATACAAGCTGCTTGGCAGGAGATACCATTGAAGAAGCTTGTGATGTTAATGCCTGACAGAATGAAGGCTGTGATCAAAGCAAAAGGCTATTATACTAAATATTAAATTTATTTTGTAACAAGTATTTTTTTTCTTGAGTAAATCAAATAAAATTACGTTAATTAAATTATTTATTTTCTGTCAATATGCCTCATAAAAGATAAAATAGTTCTTGTCCTTATACTTTTGCACAGTACTCTCTCTCTCTCTCTCTCTCTCTCTCTCTCTATATATATATATATATATATATATATATATATATATATATACACTTACTCATGTGAATGTGCTCCTACATATACATATACCCGTGCACACATACAGGGTGAGATAAATTGTCATCTAATTTATGCAGAAATGAAAATAACACTGACATCTCATTTTAAGATATATTTATCAAAATTACACAAAAATGAAATACTAAAAAGTAAATTTATTCAATAAAATTCTCATTGGCTTCAATCACAGCCTCAAGACGACTTTGGAATCTCATGCATCTCTTCTAGTCAGTCTCCTTCTTTAAGTTGTCTGAAAGAAAAATGAATGGATGTAAATCAAATTTTGATTTCCTGGTATCGATATCAAATAAGTTTTTTCGTCGTAAACTGAATTTTGAAGGCTAAATAAGTCCTCTGAGTAAATGGTATCATGGCTGTGACTAAGAACTACAATTATACCTACTTAGAGCCAAACCCGAAGCAAAAACTAAAATAAAAGGGATGAAAAAGATACAAACATACAGGCAGATAAACAGACACACACACACAAACATCTTGCCTTTTATATATATATATATATTATCGATTTTCTGCACTACTGTAAGAACTGCAATCTTGGAACTTCTGAATATCGTTTCTTATGTCTTTGTCTATGAGTGTATCAAATTTTAATAAAATCGGACCACTTCTTTTATAACCCGATTTTTTCGATTATCGATTTTCGATATTTATCGAGGGTACCTCGACACAAAACCTAGCTAAGAACACTCGCAGAGGCTTATTGTACAACTGTGTAAATTTTCAAGAAAATCGGTTCAGCCGTTTCGGAGTCTATATGTAACGGGGCACACACACATACACACATACACAGGTACACACACATACTCACACACACACAAAGTTTCATTTATAAATAAGTTTAGATTAATGTGGAGAAACTTGTCACTTAGTTGAACAGTATTATTTCATTATTTTATTTCGAAGATTTTTCTGCAGTAGTTTTCCATTTCTTTCTGCGGTAGACTGGATGCCAGCCAAGGCTATAGAAGCTGACCTGTACAGCAATTCAACACATAGCTGCAGGGTGAAAAGATGGGTTAATACTCGAATTGACATGGCTCACCAAACGCCCGATAGAGGTCAAACCGCACAACACATATCTAGTCTAATCAATCAGTTAAGTGTCATATGTGATACACGCTTTGGGCGATCATGTCTTGAGAGACACATGACTGACTGGCCAGAAGATTATCCCACAGCAGGTTGACATTACTTTCTGCAACAGACTGGTTATCAACCAGGGTTATAGAACCCAATCTGTTCTGCTATTTAACCCATAGCTGGAAGGAGAAAAGATGGATTAATGCCTTTCTCAAGGGTATGCAACAAGTGAGTGCAACAAATTCAACTCGGCTCTCCAATTTCTCATTCCAAGTCGATAGCCATTACACCACAACTGGGCTTAAACTGACATGGCTCAACAAACATCTGATAAAAGTCGAATGGCACAATAACCAAACTGTTGTGATAACAACAAAGATGAGGATAATAGTTTGCGTGTAAATATTATGAATAATAATAACTCCTCATCAAATATCCAGACAAGAATCACGGAAGCTGTTCTGAATGAAGTTCATCTTTGAAACTGATATTCACCAAAGCTTCCATTTAAGCTTTGCTATTTTTCTTTCATCTGATACCAAATTCCTTCATAAATATACAAATATACAATAGATGATAACTGCTGGATCATGTATTATCGAGGAACAGGCAAAATCTCTCTCTCTCTCTCTCTCTCTCTCTCTCTCTCACTCTCTCTCTCTCTCTCTCTCTCTCTCTCTCTTTCTTTCTCTCTCTCTCTCTCTCTGTCTCTCTCTCCAAATTGAAATTGTAGTTACTTTAATCATTAGCGATGACGAACCTGGAATTGGCAAGTTGAGTTCATAACTCCACCCTGGTCTGTTGCATTCACTTTCACTCTAAGGCTTATGGGAAAGACATGAACCAATCTGATCTTCCTCCTCCCCGGCTATGGATTAAATAGCAGGATAGACTGGGATCTGTAGCCTTGAATGGTAGCCAGTCTAGGAGAAGGGAAGAAGGGAAACTCTGAATTCAATTTCAGGTTTCTCTCTCTTACTCAGTATTCCTCTCTCATTCCGTAACTTAATTTCACTTTCTTCATTTCATTTTCTCTCTGTTGCTCTCCTTTTCTCTCTATATAAGGCTTTATTATAACTCACTCTCTCTATCTCACTCTCTATCTCTCTCTCTATCTCGCTCACTCTCTCTTAATTCCTATCAATACCCTTGTGCAAATTAATTAAAACAAAACGAATAATGTCTTCCTAGGATCTTTCACACTTTTCCTGATCACGTTTACATTGTCTCTTGGCGATGTTTTTCTCTTCCGACCTCATTTTCCTTTACGCTTTGGATTCAGTTTGTTTGCTTTGAAGACACGACTGACAGTTGAAAGTCTGACACCAGCAATACTCGCGATCTCTCTGTAAGGCTTGCCAGTGTGTTCGTGCAGAATTACAATTTTCGTACGCTTCTTTGAAGTAACGTCCGTCGCAGACAATGGCTGTAGGACAACTAATCGACAGTCGAGACAATAGTGTCTGGGCATGATAAAAATCTGATGCAATCACACATGACGCAATATTTTTCAAGGCCGAAGAAATTTCATCATACATCCTGAAAATAGATGCATAGTGCCACACACCACTGCAAATGGCCTAATTTGAGGGGAAAAAAAGGAATCGATTACACCCTGCCACTCCAGTGGGTCTAAACCTGACCATATGGTGAAAGAAAGGAAACTAGCAGTTGTTTAAATTAATTTGCAAAAGAGTGTATCCATCTCTGTTTATCTGCCTGTCTCTTAACTTTTGTTAATCTTTCTTTCCTCCTCTCCTTCTCTCTCTCCCTCCCTCCCTCTCTCTCTCATTCTGTCTCTTTTATTCATCATTCCTCCTCTCACTCCGCACGTAAATTACTCTTTTTGATTTGATTCATTCTTACTCTCTCTCTCTCTCTCTCTCTCTCTCTCTCTGTTCTGTTCTCTCTTTTTCATCATTCCTCCTCTCACTCCGAACGTTAATTTCTCTTTCGGATTTCATTCATTCTCTCTCTCTCTCTCTCTCTCTCTCTCTCTCTCTCTCTCTCTCTCTCTCTCTCTCTGATTCTGTCTCTTTTTCATCATTCCTCCTCTCACTCCGAACGTTAATTTCTCTTTCGGATTTCATTCATTCTTACTCTCTCTCCCTCCCTTCCCTCCCTCCCTCCCTCTCTCTCTACTCTCTCTCTCCGGTTCTGTCTCTCTTATTCATCATTTCTCCTCTCACTCCGCACGTTAATTTCTCTTCTTGATTTCATTCATTCTTACTCTCCCTCTCTCTCCTCTCGCTCTCTCTCTCTCTTTCTCTCTCTATTTCGAATTCTAGTATCACTCAGTAATTCTATTTCTGTCTTTTCTCCCTTCTCTTTCCCCTTTCTCCTCTTCTCTCACTCTGTCTCTCTGTCTTTCTCTACTCCTCTCCTCCCCTCTCTGTTATTCTGACTTTATTTTTTCCTACCTTTCTTTGTCTTAAGATGACTCCAACTGCATTTCAGTCAGTTAAGTGCCATACGTGATACACGCTTTGGGCGATCATGTCTCGAAAGTGACATGGCTGACTGGGCAGAAGATTTTCTATCCTGCTATTTAAACGATAGCTGAAGGGAGAAGAGACGGATTGTATTAATAATTAATAATTAGTGGGGAGTCAGTTTATTACTTCATAACAAGAGAAAACCTATCCCCCACTTTATGCCCAGTAGAAGCTTTATTTATGTTTCCGACTATTATCTTCTTTCAGTTAGTTAAGTGCCATACGTGATACACGCTTTGGGCGATCATGTCTCGAAAGAGACATGACTGAGTGGGCAGAAGATTATCCCGCAGTAGGTTGCCATTGATTTCTGTGGTAGACTGATTGCCAGCGAAGACTATAGAAACCCGATCCTCTTATTTAACTCATAACTGGAGGAGGAAGAGATGTATTATACTGTTAAGTAGTAATTAATGGGGGATCAGTTTATTACTTCATAACAATAGAAAACCGGTCCCCCACTTTATGCCCAGTAGAAGCCTTAATCATATTTTCATCTATTATATTGTTAGTCAGTTAAGTGCCATACGCGATACACGCTTGGGCGATCATGTCTCGAAAGAGACATGACTGACTGGGCAGAAGATTATCCCGCAGTAGGTTGCCATTGCTTTCTGTGGTAGACTGATTGCCAGCCAAGGCTATAGAATCCAGTCTGTCCTATTAGTTCACCCATAACTGGAAGGAAGAGACGGATTAATACCTTTCCCAAGGGTATTTGTGCGTAAGTGAATGCAAGGAACTCAACGAGAATTCGAACTTGGCACCCCGATTTGTCGTTCTGAGTCGTTGTCCACTGCACCACCCAACTGCATTTGCATAGGAATAAAACCCGAAAAAAGCTGAAAGAAAAAAAAACGGAAGCAAACGAATAAAGAAAAGCGTCGTAGATTAGCAAAATGTGTAGCTGCGGGGAAACGGGTTGGGTGGGTGGGGGTGGTATTGTAAAACGTTAAGTATAGCTCGAGTCCCACCCTCCCAGATGGGGAAGTGCAAATGTTGGGTACGGAGGAGGCAGCTAAGTTAGATAAGTAAGTAGCTAGAGGGCGTTTAGTTGTCGTTGATGGCTGTCCCAAAAACAAGTGCACGGGGAGGGTGAGTATCCCTAAAGGCAAGTGGGCGGAGACAAAAAGAAAAAGAAAGAAAAGCTTATTTTGTTCATATGTAACTAGATAGACGGATAAGTGACAAGCCCTTCAGGCTATCACTGGTAGGGGTGGTCGGAAAGAGCGATATAGATAAAAAGATTAGTATCTGTCAACTTTTAAGAACCACCCACAACTAACCTGACAACCACCCACCTTAACGTTTCACCGTCTTCCCCACCCCATGATCTCTACGCATTCATGTCGACCCATTTCTCTCACCTGTCCTTACACCAGCAAAAATGAAAATAATACACACTCGTCAGAAATGAAATGAATTTAAAAATCCATTCCACAAACGAGAGATTAAGATAATATATCAAAATATTTTCTCTCTGTGTGTGTATGTCTTCCATAAGTTTTTGGTTTTTTAATCGTTTCACCCCAAGCAAGACAGTACCGCCACTGATGCACGGGTGTGGGGGGCTACTTAAGAATGTAAAAGTTTCAGCTGCAGGAGAGTGAAAAGAAACACGAACCAGGGATGTCAGAAAATTGAGCAAGGGGAGGATGTGGACACAGGTGTGAACACAGTTGCGAAGGTAGAAAGGAAAGGAACAAGATACACTGGGTGATGTAGAAAGGACTGGAGTCAAGTGGATAAGAGATGGGAATTGACATTGCATTTAAATTCCTGGAGGTTGTAGCCGTCAGGAAAGCAAGTATATGGAAGGGAGTTCCACTGGCGGGAAGTGCGGGAAAAGAAACTAATGGAGTAGAATTGTCAGTTGTATTTGGTTGATCCAACTGTAAATGGGTGGGACCTTGTTGCCAGTCTGGTCGCACTAGTAAATTCTAGTGGCGGGGGCACCAGTGACTTAAGTTCGTCGGAGCAGAAGCCATGAAAATATTTTTAGAAGAGACAGAGGGAAGCCACATCTCGCTGGTAAGAAGGTGGCTGGAGTCGAGCTGCCAAGTCGGGACCAATCACATTACAGATTCTCCTTTGGAGCCTGTCGAGAACGCTGGGATGAAAAGCAGGGGCCCCTGACCAGATATGACAGCAGTATTCCATACAGTTAGAAGGAAGTTCCACTCGAAGGGCTTCTTTCCACGAACCGCTAACTTATAGGAACAGACTCCCGTGTGGATGCTTTCCCGACATCTACAATCGCGACCTCGTCACGTCTAGGATTAACCCGAAACCGATATCTTTCCCGTTTATCCTCATAAACATGGGGAACTTCGACGTGGGATCAATTTCGCTAGGTCAATTACGACTGAATAACGAGCTCGATCCTCACTGGGTGCCCCATACTTTAGGCCTTGTACCATTTTTTGTCGAGCAGTGGATACCGACTCGGAACGACAAATCATGGAACCGAGTTCGAAATCCATTTGAATTCCTTGCATTCACTTACGCACAAATACCCTTGGAAAAGGTATTTTAATCCGTCTCTTCCCTCCACTTATGGGTTGAATAATAGGATAAACTGGGTTTTATAGCCTTGGTTGGCAACCAGTATACTGCAGAAAGCAATGGTCACCTACTGCGGGATAATCTTCTGCCCAGTCAGTCATGTCTCTTTCGAGACATGATCGCCCAAAGCGTGTATCACATATGGCATTTAAATGACTGACCATATCCAAGCTACGCTTTAAAAAAAATCACCATATCCTCATAAGCAGCACGCCGTTCGATCGTCGAAGTTAAGAAAAGTCGAGCTTGGTCAGTACTTAGATGGGTGACCTCTTAGGAATATCAAGTGCTGTAAACTTGGATGTGGAGGTGGTATAATAGGCTTACGGCCATATCACGATGAAATACCGGTTCTCGTACGATCACCGAAGTTAAGAAATGACGAGCCTAGTTAGTACTTAGATGGGTGACCATTTGGGAATACCAACTTCGGTGTCAGTCAGTCAATTAAAGTCACTGGTGGTTAAGTGCCATACGTGATACATTTTTTTTTTTTTTAATCATATCACCCCAAGCAAGGCGATAACGCCACTGATGCACCAGGGGGCTACGTAAGGGTAAAAAGATTGGAAGAGAGAAAGCCGGAAACCACATCCTAAACAGGGAACAAGGGATGAGCCTCTTCACCTGTTCAATAGACGTGGGTGGAGTGTGAACCGGGCGATAGTTTAGTCTATCTACTCTTGCTTGAGCGAAGATTTTCCTGCAGTAGGTTGCCATTACTTTCTGCGATAGACTGATTGCCAACCGAGGCTATAGAGCCTTATCTGTCCTGCTATTTAACCCATAGCTGGAGGGAGAACGGGCGGATTAATATGTGTACGGATTGTGTAATGGAGTGGCTCGGGAGCCGAGTTCCCATTGGGTTCGTTATATACACTTATGTGCAAATACCCTTGAAAAACATATGAACCCGTCTCTTCTCCCTCCTGCTATGGGTTAATTAAAATATTTATATCACTAAAACCATTATTATCTAAAAAAAAAAAAAGTTACAATTTAAAATATTTTCTGTCTTTAAATAACCTGAAAAGGCATGACAAGCCGTAGAAAACGAATGAAAAAACTTATATTCTCGCGAGATCGAATGTTCAAGGAAAGTCTTCGGAAAACCACATACCTTTGTTCAGCTGGCGTTAATTTGAACATGAGTGAGTAAATGAAAAATGTAACCATTATAAATCTATCTAAACTTATTTATAAATGTGTGTGTGTGTGTGTGTGTGTGTGTGTGTGTGTGTACCTATAGACTCCGAAACGGCTGAACCGATTTTCTTGAAAATTTACACAGTTGTACTATAAGCGTCCGCGAGTGTTCCTAGCTAGCTTTTGTGTCGAGGTACCCCGATAAATATCAAAAATCGATAATTTTAATAAAATTTGATGCACTCATAGACAAAGACATAAGAAACGATATTCAGAAGTTTCAAGGTTGCAGTTCTTACAATAGTGCAGAAAATCGAATATATGTGCATATATAAAAGGCAAGATGTTTGTGTGTGTATCTGTTTATCTGCCTGTATGTCTGTATTTTTTCATCCCTTTTATTTTAGTTTTTGCTTCGGGTTTGGTTCTAAGTAGGAATAATTGTAGTTCTTAGTCTCAGCCATGATGCCATTTACTCAGAGGACTTATTTAGCCTTCAAAATTCAGTTTACGACGAAAAAATCTTATTTGATGTCGATATCAGGAAATCAAAATTTGACTTACATCCATTCATTTTTCTTTCAGTCTACGGTTTCGCTTTAACTGGAAACAACTATTGCTTTTTAGACTTTCGTGCCAACGTCCAAAGAGTCTGAGCTCCAGGACCATGGATTAGTTTTAAAGCTTTCATTACACCCGAGCAACGTCGGGCTAATACTGCTAGTATATATATATATATATATATATATATATATATATATATATATATATATATATATATATATATATATAGGTGCGATTGGTAAATTGTCGCAATTATTTTATTATTTCAAATATTCTTTAAGCTGAGTTTGAGCTCCAGGACCATGGATTAGTTTTAAAGCTTTCATTACACCCGAGCAACGCCGGGCTATACTGCTAGTATAAAACTAAAATTAAACTTTCTTAGAACAAAAAACAAACCTAGTCAGATATCCCGTCTGCCTCCCATGACGGGGAATGTTACTATTTCCTGAAAACTCTTCGCGTGCCAGCAAGACGATGGTTCGTGTACTGGCTTCGGTACACGTACCACACTTTGGGTCGCACTGTCCTAGAAAACGCCAAAGATTCGTTAAAAAATGAGCATATACGTCCCAAAAATATATTAACATCAAAAGATTTCCCATAAAAAAAAACCTTTCTGTTATTATTGAGAGGAGAAATCAAAGCGTTTTTATTTTTGTTTTTTGTTTCCATGTAAAAAATTTTTGGTTAAGAATCTTGTTTCTCCAGTGTCAACCTTGCACCATAAATTAGCATGAGAAATTTTTACGGACACTGATTTGGAAATTCTTACAAAAATCAGATAATTATCGGATTCCAAGGAAACTTTCAGGACTTATTCACAAATTAAATGATTTTTAAACGTTTCTATTCTAGAAAATCTTTGTAAAAATATTTAGTTTTTACATCTGGTAACCCCCCCCCCCCCCCCACACACACACACACAAACTTAATTTTATGAACTTTCGAAAAGTTCATTTGTTGCGGCCCTTAAGTTATAAAAACAAGTCCTCGGGGATTCTAAATCAACTATTTACGAGGTGGGGGCAACAGCCATTTAGAGAAAATATAGCGCAGGGGGTTACATAGGGGAAGGTGCTGAGAGAGTGATTGGATATAGGAAATGTCAGAAGGAAGGTGATAGACGGGTAAGGAGGTACATAGGAAGAGTGTTTGAGAGAATGGGTGCGAGTTAGTATGTTAGGAGGTGTCTATTGACCTTACATTTAAACTCCTGGAGATTGTACCTGTCGGGGAAGCAAGTATGCAGAAGGGAATTCCACAGGCGGGAAGTGAGAGAAAAGAAGCTGTTGGAGTAGAAATTCCAAGCCATTATATATTACACCACCCACACATCCAGGCTTACAGCATCTGGCATTCCCAAGCAGAACCCATTTAGGTACTGACCAGGTTCAACGTTGCTTAACTTCGCTATTCATATGAGAACCAGTGTTTCAACTTGATGTGGTCATAAGTAATCTTTAAATAATTTTTTTTTATAATCATATCGCCCCAAGCAAGGCATTTTACTGCCACTGTTTTGCAGGGGGTTACATAGGAGGAAAGTTATGAGAAAGAGTGACAGGTTACAGGGGTGTCAGGAAGTGGGTAAGAGAAGGATGAGAATACTGATGAGAATGGAGTGGACGAAGAAAGAAGCATGAGAGAGAGGATGCAGGTTTGTGAGATAGATGACTATTGACTTGACATTTAAATGCTTGGAGTTTGTAGTTGTTGGGAAATCAAGTAAATGGAAGGGAATTCCACAGGCGGGAAGTGAGAGAAAAGAAGCTGCTGGAGTAGAATTTTCATTTACATTTTATTGGTTTCACAGTAAAAGGGTGGGACCTAGTTGCTAATCTAGTATCTCGTGCAAGTGATCTAAGTTCATCGGAGTAGAAGCCGTGAAAGTAATTATAGAAGAGGCGCAGGAAAGCTACGTCACGCCGGTGAGAGAGTGACTGCAGGCGGTCAGCCAAGTCGGTATCGATCACATTACAGAGTCTCCGTTGTATTTTGTCAAGAACCCCGGGGAGAATAGCAGGGGCACCCGACCAGATGTGGCAGCAATATTCAATACACGGTCGGAAGAATCTCTATCTATAAAAGTGACGAGGATAGACGTTGTGTAAATATTTGTTTGTTTGATAGATTCGACTTAGCGCCTGCATTTTGCGGTCTAGCTCGACGGGAGTTGCGCTCAGATGTAGATAAAAATTTTAGAACGTAAACGACACCTTGAAATTGAAAAATATATATTATCACCCCACAAAGTCAGGGATCAGTTTATGTATTGATTATAATATAAAATCGATCACCCCACTTTATATTATCTATATCTATATGTGTTGTCCCTCTCCCTCCCACCCTAATCCAAAAGAGACATTCTACATTGTTATCTATATCTACAAAAGTGACAAGTGTGGACGTTATGTAAGTATTTATTATGTAAATTCATCATATGTTTTTTATTCTTATTATTTCTTAAACTACCCGAGTGAAACCGGGCTAAACTGCTCGTGTAATAATAAAACTAAGACATTTAATCGTAAAAGCCTTTAATTGCATTCATAAACACGATTGTATTTTGTCTATATTTATAAAATGAGGTAGTATTTACACTGTTTACATTATCCGGACTATTGTCCTCATCTTTGTTGTCACTGTACGACGTTTCGGCCGTTATACACTCCGGCCTTCTTCAGGTGCTGGTAGTAAAGGGTTCGGTTCGAAATTCCTAACATTTGAAGAAGGCCGGAGCGTACAACGGCCGAAACGTCATACAAATGTTAACAAAGATGAGGACGATAGTCCGAATAATGTAAATCCAGTAAGCACCTAAATTCGTCGTTCTTTTTGCAAATATTTCTTTTATTTTTACGATTCCTCATTTTCCATCTCTCGTTTACTCTTTCTTTCTTTCATTGAGCTGTGTTGTGTGTGTGAGAGAGAGAGAGAGAAAGAGAGAGTGAGAGAGAGAGAGAGTATATATGAATAATAATTTTTACAAGAATTGTTTTCATTTAATTAGATTTTTTTTTTTAATTTGAATAATTTACAAACTTTTAACCCTCTAGGGCCATTCGTATCATGTTTGATACAGTGTTTCCCTATAAGGAAACATTTGGTATTTCCCTATAAGGAAACATTTGGTATTCATTGACTGAGCAGTCGGTACTGCTTTCATTTGAAATTTATAAAATATTTCTCTTAAAAAATTTTTCAGGAAAATATTTCTTTCAAAGCTTGTTTTCATACTGTATCAAATATGATACGAATGGCCCTAGAGGTTTAATCTCAGTCTGTTTATCTATCTATCTATCTATCTATCTATCTATCTATCTATCTATCTATCTATTTATCTATCTATCTATCTATTAACCCTCTAGGGCCATTCGTATCATATTTGATACAGTATTTCCCTATAAGGAAACATTTGGTATTTCCCTATAAGGAAAAATGGCGCTTACGTTGTATTCGTTCTATAATCGTTACAGTTATGCAGTGGAGATTCTACGGGGGAAAAACCAGAAGGGGCCAAGCCCCCCACCCCCAATTTTGGCTGGCCCTTCGATTGCATTCCTTTTTATATAACCTTCAAAAATTTATGAAACTGATCAGTCTCTGATTTTGATAAGATTTGATCTTCTGCGCTTTTCCTTCTACTTTTTTTTTTTAATCATATCACCCCGAGCAAGGCGATAACGCCACTGATGTGCAGGGGGCTACATAAGAGTGAGAAGATTAGAAAAGAGAAAACCGGAAACCACATCCTAAACAAGGAAACAAGGGATGAGCCTCTTCACCTGTTCAACAGACGTGGATGGAGTGTGAACCGGGCGATAGTTTAGTCTATCTACTCCAATTGAAAAAAAAGAAAGAAAAAAGTGAGAAGATTGGAAAAGAGAAAACCGGAAACCGCATCCTAAACAGGAAACAAGGGATGAGCCTCTTCACCTGTTCAATAGACGTGGGTGGGGTGTGAACCGGGCGATAGTAGCTTTAAAAACACATAAGGATATGCGTTGTGGTGCAGTGGATATCGGCTCGGAACGAGAAATCGGGGAGCCGAGTTCGAATTCCAGTTGAATTCCTTGCATTCACTTACGCGCAAATACCCTTTGGAAAGGTATTAATCCGTCTCTTCCCTCCAGTTATGGGTTAAATAAATAACAGGACTGGGTTCTATAGCCTTGGCTGGCAATCGCAGAAAACAATAGCAACCTAGTAAGGGATAATCTTCTGCAGATTCATTCATGTCTCTTTCGAGACATGATCACCCATGCGTGTTTCACGTATGGTACTTAACTGGCTGATAGAAATCAAAGACAAATCACACTGTTCTGCTAATATTGGCCTTTTGATTTTGTTTTGAAATTAACTTCCCGTGTTCCAACAGCTTAAGAGTGGAAAAGAGGGCAAGAATAGGTTAAAACTCGACTACTATGAATGAAAAGTTATTCCGTTTAATTTAATAAAGTAAGATACTTATACTCAAACTCATTCCTAAGTTGTGTATACGATAGTGGTGGAGGATGAAAATGAAAACACTGCTTGAGTTTGCCCCCCTCCTTCTCAGAAAAATCTTGGTACCTAAGTGGCTCCAACCTATTTTCAGAGTTCTACAATCGCCACTGCAGTTATGTCTTCCTAAGAAAAGAAATCCCAAAGATGTCTGCCAAGATAGTTGTCAATACCTCATGAAAACACCAATGTTCGTATTAAAAAAAGCTCTTCTGTGATATTTTAAACACTTAAGTAATATTTGTTTTAATTTAGATTAATTAAACTTTAAATCATCTAATCTTCCTCAAATAAAGTTTCAGAAAAGTATATTTTATTTTTAAAAGATTTTTTAAAGAGAATTGCGTTGTTTTGACTGATTTGTCAGCGCTGCTATAGTGTGATCTCTACCTCAATATAGATCTCTACCTCCCCGTTTCAACTATAGCGTGAGATCTATTTCAATATAACGTGAGGTCCAACTCCCGTTTCGACTATAGCGTGAGGTCGACGTCCCGTTTCGACTATAGCGTGAGATCTACTTCAATGTAACGTGAGGTCTATCTCCCGTTTCGACTATAGCGTGAGGTCCACCTCCCGTTTCGGCTATAGCGTGAGGTCTACCTCTCGTTTCGACTCTAGCGTGAGGTCCACCTCCCGTTTCGACTATAGCCTGAGGTCCACCTCCCGTTTCGACTATAGCCTGAGGTCCACCTCCCGTTTCGACTATAACGTGAGGTCTACCTCCCGTTTCGACTATAGCGTGAGGCCTACCTCCCGTTTCGGCTATAGCGTGAGGCCCACCTCCCGTTTCGGCTATAGCGTGAGGTCCATCTCCCGTTTCGACTATAACGTGAGGTCTACCTCCCGTTTCGGCTATAGCGTGAGGTCCACCTCCCGTTTCGACTATAGCGTGAGGTCCACCTCCCGTTTCGACTATAACGTGAGGTCTACCTCCCGTTTCGACTATAGCGTGAGGTCCACCTCCCGTTTCGACTATAGCCTGAGTTCCACCTCCCGTTTCGACTATAGCGTGAGGTCTACCGCAGCATCGAACTATAATATAATATTGTATGTATATACATATTCATTTAAAATATATGCTAATATTTATATATCTATATACTATTTATATCTATATTAAAGTTAGAGGGGTAAAAACAAAGACCTTATAAAATAAAATACGTGTATTTATTTTAGCAATAAACACTTCGTATATCTTCTAAGAATGGCACGAATAGATCATTGGAATTATTTCTCATCATCTTCCAGCCTCAAAAATTATCAAGATGTGACTGGAACAGCTGACTCCCGAAACCTCACATTTTTCTTGAGAATCATCGTTTTAGCATCCAACCACAATGGCTCAATTACCTGAGTGTGTGCTCCTCTCGTTAGATCCACATAAAGGCTACGTGACGGGAGAGGCGCGGTAGACCTCCGTGCTTCACGTGGGCAGACGATATATTGACGTAGACCTCACGCGATAGTAGCACCGATTTGTCAATATGGACTAATTTGGCGTTTTTACTGAGAAAGTCAAAACCAAAACTCATTCAAATCAATTTAATTTCAGTTTGAAACACAGCAAAGTATTTTGCTTATTGGAAATATTAAATTTAGCTTGAAATTAAAACTAAAATAAACATTTAAAGAAAATTTTTAATTTTCCAAAAATGCATTTAAAACCTTAGGCATCGCTTTTCTTTAGTGGTACCATGGATGCTAATGGGTAGGTGCCTTCCGTCTTTGACGCGTAACAATCTTAAAGGACACAGTAACTTTTCCTTCTCTGAGCCCCAGGGAACGGCACTAAAGTTTTCCATGAAAAGCTATATCAGTCAGTTAAGTGCCATACGTGATACACGCTTTGGGCGATCATGTCTCGAAAGAAACATAACTGACTGGGTAGAAGATTATCCCGCAGTAAGTTACCATTGTTTTCTGCGGTAGACTGGTTGCCGACCAAGGCTATAGAACTCAATCTGTCCTATTATTTAAGCCATAACTGGAGGGAAGAGACGGATTAATAACTTTTCCAAGGGAATTTGTGCGTATGTGAATGCAAGGAATTCAACTGGAATTCGAACTCGGCACCCCCGATTTGTCGTTCCGAGTCGATATCCACTGTACATACCACAACGCACATCCTATATACATTACACAAAACCAACTCATAACAGTTATGATATAGTAAAAGGAATTTGTTATTGGTTGATACAAAGTAAACAACAACATCGATTTAACCCTCTAGGGCCATTCGTATCATATTTGATACAGTATTTCCCTATAAGGAAACATTTGGTATTTCCCTATAAGGAAACATTTGGTATTCATTGACTGAGCAGTCAGTACTGCTTTCATTTGAAATTTATAAAATATTTCTCTTAAAAAATTTTTCAGGAAAATATTTCTTTCAAGGCTTGTTTTCATACTGTATCAAATATGATACGAATGGCCCTAGAGGGTTAAAATGTAATATTCTTTCTGTAAACAAACTCGAATAATTTGTCAAATGAACTGCATTATCAAAAGTACTCGATACTAATCACACCCCTTGTTATGAATGGAATAATAGTTATAATATACGATGTTCGTCTAGCACAGTGGTTCCCAAACTTTTTTCTGTCATTTCCCCCTACACCCAGTTCAACCATCTAGATTTCCCCCTTCATGTGTATTAGAGAAAGAGCAGTTAAAACACTGAAACTATTTACTAATTTATTCTTCAAATGTACAAATATACTGATAAACTTATGGTTGCAGAATAAAGTGGATAGAGAGCAGTTAGTAACAACTAAGCATAACCATAGAGAGCGGTTAGTAACAAATAAAAGGACTTTTGTTTGCTCTTCTACTTCAGAAATAAATTAGTAAGAAGGTTGATACTTCTTCTTGTGCGCCAGTCTATCAATATCAGGGTTAGTTCTAGCAAGTGCGCAATGTGTGAGATTTTTTATTTAGTAGGTAGTGTAATTATTTCCCCCATGGTAGCTTCAAATTTCTCCCCAGGGGAAAATTTCCCCCAGTTTGGGAATCACTGGTCTAGCATATATAAGCAAGTGTATTATTATATCATGTGTAACCATAAGTACAAACTTGTAGTTAACCTCGTCAGACACTCTTCCCCCTGGCGGAGAGGAACCCAGACGAGGCTCCGCCGAATAGTTGAATCTCGTATGGGATAAATAGACAAAAGCCTGACTGGCCTTGAGCAGTGTCTACGGGATATTTTTGGCTGAGCTTACGGCCTCAGAAACCCATTTTCATTGACCTTGTGTGGCATCCGCCCTGTAGTGGGAAGGTGGTAAATACAAACCATAAATTCCAACTTGTAGATAACCTCGTTGGAGGAATCCAGACGAGGCTCAGCTGAAGGGTAGAGTCTCGTCTGGAGAAAAATAATGTTACTCGACTCTGCCTTGTTGGTTGGTTGTTTTGTTTTTATGGTATATCAACCTCTGCGGGTCATTTATTGCCAACTAAATTTTATTTATTTATTGCTAATAATACCTATTTTTTCTCTCAAATTATTTATTGTTGTTTTTATATAAGTTTTGTGTCTAATAATACTTTTTTTCTTTTCGAGTATCAAGATTCATTGAGATTTGGTTTTTAAGGGCAGGGTCCCCAAGTCCTACCCTGTTAATTAACCCATAATTGGAGAGAATAATACCTTTCCAAAGGGTACCAGCGCTTAAGTGAATGCAGGGTATTCAACTGGAATTCGAACTCGGCTCACCGATTTCTCTTTCAGAGCCGATATCCACTGCACCACAACGCAACGCACATCCGTCACTAAACGCTTACAGCACCTGGTATTCACAAGCGGTCACCCATCTAAATACTGACCAGGCTCAACGTTGCTTAACTTCGGTGATCGAGCGAGAACCGGTGTATTCAACGTGATATGGCCGTAAGCAGTCTGCCTTGTACAGGGTCTATGGGATATTTTTAGCCGAGCATAAGGGCTCGAAAACCCACTTTAAAAAGGTATTATGTCGCATCCAGCCTCCACGGAAGAGTGGTTACATATAACTACAAGTCCCAACAAAACAGAATAAAGCTTAGCTTAAAGTTTATTCTGGCTTCCGTTTTAATTACACGAACTATGGTAATTAGTACATAGATATTTAATTTTTTTTAAACATTTTGTATTTTTGTTGTTGAGGTACTTTTTAAAACTGAGTAGAACACCGCGTCTTTCTTTTAACTGACGAGTGAAGACATTTTTATCTAACACTAGCAGTATAGCCCGACGTTGCTCGGGTGTAATGAAAGCTTTAAAACTAATCCATGGTCCTGGAGCTCAGACTCTTTGGACGTTGGCACGAAAGACTAAAAAGCAATAGTTGTTTCCAGTTAAAGCGAAACCGTAGACTGAAAGAAAAATGAATGGATGTAAGTCAAATTTTGATTTCCTGGTATCGATATCAAATAAGTTTTTTTCGTTGTAAACTGAATTTTGAAGACTAAATAAGTCATCTGAGTAAATTGTATCATGGTTGAGACTAAGAACTACAATTATACCTACTTAGAGCCAAACCCGAAGCAAAAACTAAAATAAAAGGGCTGAAAAAATACAGACATACAGGCAGATAAACAGACACACACACAAACATCTTGTCTTATATCTTATATATATATATATATATATATATATATATATATATATATATATGTAAAAATATACTCAGTTATTTATTTACTCATGGAAATTATACTAAAACAGACTAACATTCATAATTAAAATTTCAAAGAAAACGGTTGAATTCCCTTCATTTTAATATCTCTTGACTTTGCGCTACACGTGCAGAAATTCTAAAAACAAAAATGTTCTGTTGATCTTTTGAAATGATTTGTGCGCGTTTTTGTGGTTGCCAACACTGTTTGTTTAAAGATACGTAATTTAGAATAAAGCTCATTTCGTCTTTTTGCCTTGATAAAGTCCATCACAGGACGAAACGCGTAGGCGATTTAAAATACAGTTTTCCTCTTGTTTTTATTTTATTTAACCATATATATATATATATTATCGATTTTCTGCACTATTGTAAGAACTGCAACCTTGAAACTTCTGAATATCGTTTATATGTCTTTGTCTATGAGTGCATCAAATTTGATTAAAATCGGACCACTCCTTCAATAACCCGATTTTTTCGATTATCGATTTTCAATATTTATCGGGGGTACCTCGACACAAAACCTAGCTAAGAACACTCGCAGACGCTTATAGTACAACTGTGCAAATGTTCAAGAAAATCGGTTCAGCCGTTTCGGAGTCTATAGGTAACGGACACACACACACACACACACACACAGACAAAGTTCCATTTATAAGTTTAGATTAGATTTAGTTTACTGTTCAAATAACTTTTAACATTGCTCAAAAATGTTTTCAAATCAGGGGTTTTCATGTACGGGTTGCTACTAAAAATCTATGGAGATTGGAAAGATACTTGCGTGTAAGTGAATGCAACGAATTATAACTGGAATTCGAACTCGGCTCTCCAATTTCCGTTCCGAGCCGATAACCACTGCACCACAACGCACAATCCAATAAGAATTTAACTTAATTTATTACTACAAATTGAATGAATGAAAAAATAAATTGTCCACAAACCGAAGATAAAACTTCCCTCCGTCTAACTTAGCGTACTTTATGACCTTACTCCCGTACGAAATGACCTTACTCCCGTACGAAATGACCTTGCTCATGTCAAACGGTCTCCAAAATCGTAAAGGTTTACGAAACGTATTAACTTCATGACGTTGCGTCGAAATAAATTGTTCAATAGCTTTCAACAGTTCAGTTTCGGAGAGGAACATTTGAAATGGTAATTTTATTCCTGAACTTTGTTTTCCTTTGATCTCTTAAATTCGCTTCCATAAACGCGCCACCTCGCACAAAACTTCAAAACTCTCTTGCACCATTCCCTTTCTCTAGCCACTGAGCCGCCAGTCTTGGGCTAAACTGTTGTTTGTATATTCAAATGCAGTGAAATGCTAAGTCACTTCTCATTAAACAAAACCCTTTCTTTTTGTTATTTCTTTGCTGGAAGAATCAAGAAGTGGGTTGCGGTTAAAGAGCCAATAGGTACTAGGGATTTTTTTTTCTTTGCCTTTTTTTTATCATATTCACCTCCTGATTTGCCCCTTTTTTATGCTTTTTTTTCCTTCATTTTTCCAGATCTTTGCACGATTTTATCGGCATTCTGCTTTTCTTCTTTGTCTTTGGATGCGTTGTGGTGCAGTGGATATCGGCTCGGAACAAGAAATCGGGGAGCCGAGTTCAAATTCCACTTGAATTCATTGCATTCACGTATGTGCAAATACCCTTGGGAAAGGTATTAATCCGCCTATTCCTTCCAATTATGGGTTAAATAACAGGACAGATTGGGTTCTATAGCCTTGGTTGGCAACCAGTCTACTGCAGAAAGCAATGGCAGCCTACTGCAGGATAATCTTCTGCCCAGTCAGTTATGTCTCTATTGAGACATGATCGCCCAAGCGTGTATCACGTATGGCACTTAACTGACTGAATGAAGATAATAGTTGGAAACATAAGTAAAGCTTCTACTGGGCATAAAGTGGGGATCGGTTTTATATTGTTATGAAGTAATAAACTGATCCCCCACTAATTACTACTTAACAGTATAATACATCTCTTCCTCCTCCAGTTATGAGTTAAATAAGAGGATCGGGTTTCTATAGTCTTCGCTGGCAACCTACTGTGGGATAATCTTCTGCCCAGTCAATCCTGTCTCTTTCGAGACATGATCGCCCAGGCGTGTTTCACGTATTTCACGCACTTAACTGACTGACTGACTTTGGATGAGGGTTAGGACGCGATGGATATCGGCTCGCAATGAGAATTCGGAAAGTTGAATTTGTTGCGCTCACGCTCAAAAACATTTGGAAAGTTATTAATCCATTTTTCTCCCTCTAGCTATAGGTTAAATAGCAGGACAGATTGCGTTCTATAGCCATTATTGGCAGTTAGTCTACCGCAGAAAGAAATGGCAACCTACTGAAACGGAAGCGAATTTAATAGATCAAAGGAAAACAAATTTCAGAATAAAATTACCATTTCAAATATTCCTTTTCGAAACAAAACCGTTGAAAGCTATTGAACATTGAAATGTGTCAAAAATGGCCAAGGTGAATAATTTTACTGAAAGCATAAAAAAAAATCGATTCCAATAAATATAATATAATATATATATATATATATATATATATATATATATATATATATATATATAATTCCAAATAATATAATGTATATTTGTAATACACCATGTAGGTACCTCCACAATATCGCTGAAAAAATCCCCCCAAAAACAGCATAGTATGAATGAAAAAAGCCCCAAACGAAATAAAACAAAGTTTTACCGACAAAATGTCTATGTTATTAATAAGAGGAGAGAATTCTTTAATAAAAAAATTAAAAAAAAGATTTTAATTCTTTTTAACACGTTCGAAATTTTGGTAGAAAATCTTGTTTTACTTTCGTCTGTGATTACGCAAGGGACTTTTTTTTTAGCAATGAAAGACACATTAATTTGGAAAAAATCAAATAATGGTTGAATATTGATGAAAATTTCAGGACTTATTGAAAATTAACTGAAATCATTGTTGAAATAATTATTTTTAGAAAATATTGGTAAAATATATTTTTTAATATGTTACGTCCCACCACCACTACTACCACCACCAATTAATTTCTGAAAATGTCTAGAAATTTGCTCTCGTTATCCATAAACCTAATAGCAATTAAATTCAGTAGTCATTGAGGAATGCTAATCAACTGTTTTTTTTTTTGTTTTGTTTTTTAAATACAATAAAACTGTGCCACGTTTTATTTAGATAAACTTTTAATTGCTTTTATGAACAATATAAATTAAGGCTATCAGAGTTTGTTTTTTTTTGTTTTTTTTTTTAATCATATCACCCCAAGCAAGGCGGTAACGCCACTGATGCGCAGGGGGCTACGTAAGGGTAAAAAGAATGGAAAAGAGAAAGCCGGAAACCACATCCTAAACAGGAAACAAGGGATGAGCCTCTTCACCTGTTCAATAGATGTGTGTGGAGTGTGAACCGGGCGATAGTTT
Source organism: Ascarosepion bandense (assembly GCA_037127315.1). Taxonomy (NCBI): domain Eukaryota; kingdom Metazoa; phylum Mollusca; class Cephalopoda; order Sepiida; family Sepiidae; genus Ascarosepion; species Ascarosepion bandense. The sequence goes on from JBBBDQ010001254.1 coordinate 5,374,977, forward strand.
AGTCTATCTACTCCAATTGAAAAAAAAAAAATAATAAAAAAGGAAAAGAGTGAAAAGATTGGAAAAGAGAAAACCGGAAACCACATCCTAAACAGGAAACAAGGGATGAGCCTCTTCACCTGTTCAATAGATGTGGGTGGAGTGTGAACCGGGCGATAGTTTAGTCTATCTACTCCAATTGAAAAAAAAAAATAATAAAAAAGGAAAAGAGTGAAAAGATTGGAAAAGAAAAGAAAACCGGAAACCACATCCTAAACAGGAAACAAGGGATGAGCCTCTTCACCTGTTCAATAGATGTGGGTGGAGTGTGAACCGGGCTATAGTTTAGTCTATCTACTCCAATTGAAAAAAAAAAATAATAAAAAAGGAAAAGAGTGAAAAGATTGGAAAAGAGAAAACCGGAAACCACATCCTAAACAGGAAACAAGGGATGAGCCTCTTCACCTGTTCAATAGATGTGGGTGGAGTGTGAACCGGGCGATAGTTTAGTCTATCTACTCCAATTGAAAAAAAAATAATAATAATAAAGGAAAAGAGTGAAAAGATTGGAAAAGAGAAAACCGGAAACCACATCCTAAACAGGAAACAAGGGATGAGCCTCTTCACCTGTTCAATAGATGTGGGTGGAGTGTGAACCGGGCGATAGTTTAGTCTATCTACTCCAATTGAAAAAAAATATTAATAATAAAAAAGGAAAAAAGAGTGAAAAGATTGGAAAAGAGAAAACCGGAAACCGCATCCTAAACAGGAAACAAGGGATGAGCCTCTTCACCCGTTCAATAGATGAGTTTGCAAAGAAAGAAAAGTTTTCAATGAATAACGAATTTTTGCAATAATTATTTCGTTTTTATTATTTATTATAAGAATTATAAGAATTTATAATGTTTCAAAAAATTTTGAAAATTTCTTCTTCCATCTTTAACGCTAAGGTGTTAAATTAATGCATGAAGACTATATTTACTAATCGAAAATTGAAAAGCTTAATACAAATAATGTAGCCACTAGATTTTTAAAATAATTAAAACATTTTAATTGTCTGCATGCTGATTACCAGTATTTTCTTGTTACGGGTGGCCGTACATGATGTATATCATTAAAAGGTCACGTGTTTCAAAGGTTGCGCTCCATACATGAAAAAAAAACTATATAAACATTTTCGGCAGGGTACAATTCTTTCATCTCGCATAAGAGTTTTTTATGATCTACGTTTCAACATTCAACGAACTTTGCAAATCATCCCTTCAAAATTTAAAGCAAGTTTTATATGTCAATTCCTAATTTTCTAATTTTGTTAAAAAAAAAATAATTGTGAAATTCACAATTTGTGGAAGTACCTAAAAAGAATATGAAAAATAGATATTAAAAATAAAAATTAATAAATGCCATAACATTTCATAAATTATTGAGTTACCTCTGCCGTTATATATTTTCATTGTTATTAAATTGTAAATTTTTTTATAAAAATTTTTTTATACTTTTTAAATTTTTATTTTTCATAAAACATCTTCAAACGTGAGGCTTTAAAGCTAAACTAACTTAAGTTCTATAAAATATTGGATAATTACTGAAAATAGTGTGTTAAATTTTTAATTTTAACACATAGTTAAAAATAAAAAAAGAATGATTATGTCAAATTCGTCTTTCATACTTAGCATTTTTTGACGGCTACTGCATATCATGTCATTTATCGCCTCTGGTAAGGCGATGACAATTCAGATAATAAGGATACCGTAATTAAGAAACGCTTTTAAAGTACATTCAGACAGTAAGCAAGTAATTCTTATTTTAAGTTAGATTAAGGTAAGATTAAATTCGGTAATTTGAATAAAATAATGTGCCAGCGAGGTGTATTTTATTTTTGCAAGATTTTTTAAAACCGAGAATTTGCTTCTGTTTACAAAATGTGTCGATCGATAAAAAAAAAAAATGGCCAAAAAAGTGATAATTTTCAAAATAAAAATAAAAATTTAGATTCTGATCAATTTAATTTCGGTTTGAAATACACCAGAGTATTGCTTACTGGAACCCATAGCTTGAGGATTACTACCTTTCACAAGGCACGTAAGTGAATTCCAGTTTAATTCGAACTCGGCTCTCCGATTTCTCATTTTGAGCCGATATCCATAGCACCACAATCGAAAAGTAGTGGAGGTGCCTATTTTAAATTCTTGTAACTTTTACGTGCGTAGGACGCTGAAGGCAAAACGCCAGAAAACCCCTCTGCAAGTCAATCAGTTAAGTGCTGTACGTGATACACGCTTGAGCGATCATATCTCCAAAGAGACATGACTGACTGGGCAGAAGATTTTCCCTCAGTAGGTTGTTTCCGGTTTTCTCTTTTCCAATCTTTTCACTCTTTTCTTTTTTTGTTTTTTTTTTTTGTTTTTTCAATTGGAGTAGATAGACTAAGCTATCGCCCGGTTCACACTCTACCCACGTCTATTGAACAGGTGTAGAGGCTCATCCCTTGTTCCCTGTTTAAGATGTGGTTTCCGGCTTTCTCTTTTCCAATCTTTTCACTCTTTTCTTTTTCTTTTTTCAGTTGGAGTAGATAGACTAAACTATCGCCCGGTTCACACTCCACCCACGTCTATTGAACAGGTGAAGAGGCTCATCCCTTGTTCCCTGTTTAGGATGTGGTTTCCGGCTTTCTCTTTTTCAATCTTTTCACTCTTACGTAGCTCCCTGCGCATCAGTGGCGTTACCGCCTTGCTTGGGGTGATATGATTAAAAAAATAAATTACTTACTGCGGTAGACTGGTTGCCGACCAAGTCTATAGAACCCAATCTGTTCTTTTATTTAACCCATAATTGGAGGGAAAAGACGGATTTATATGTATTTGTGCGCCAATGAATGCAAGGAATACAACTTGAATCTGAACTCGGCTCCCCGATTTCTCGTTCCGAACCGATAACCACTGCACTACAGTGTACATTCCTCCGCAGGCGCTAGCCTAAAATCCATCCGAAGCGAGACTTCGAGGCTAGTAAGCAAATCAGTTAGTCAGTTAAGTGCCATACGTGAAACACGCTTGGGCAATCATGTCTCGAAAGAGACATGACTGACTGGGCAGAAGATTATCCCGTAATAGTTTGCCATTGCTTTCTGCGGTAGACTGGTTGCCGACCAAGGCTATAGAACCCAATCTGTCCTGCTATTTAACCCATAACTGGAAGGAAGAGATGGATTAATACCTTTCCCAAGGGTATTTGCGCGTAAGTGAATACAATGGATTCAGCTGGAATTCGAACTCGGCTCCCAGGTTAAACTACTCCAAACTTAAAGAATGGAAAGTCTTATTATTGAAAATAGCGGTATACTTTCTGACCAGTGGGTAGAATGCCCGGAACTTCTTCTGCTTCAAGTCTTGCCCTATTAATCTCAGTTTTAATTTTATTTTTTCTTTGCTTTTTTAAATTTTTTCTTTCACTTTCATTTTCACTTAAATCGTTCATTACTTAGTTCCGTCGCACTCTCTCTCTGTCTCTCTCTCTTTGTCTCTCTCTCTTCTTTTGTTGTTGTTGTTGTTGTTCCTGACTTTTCTTTTGTTCCTTGCGTTCTCTTCTTCCTTTTACTTTCTCTCTTCTTCCTTTTATCACGTATTCTCATTCTCTCAACTTCTTCATTTCAACTATCATTCTTTATCTCCCTCTCTCCCAATCTTTCTCTCTCTCTTTCTCTTTCTCTCACTCTCTCTCTCTCTCTCCCTTTCTTTTATTCACTTATTTTCTTAAGGTTTATTTTTTCTATCATTTCTCCTTTACGATCTATCTATCTATCTATCTATCTATCTATCTATCTATCTATCTATCTATCTCATTCTGTTCATATCTATCTATCTATCTATCTATCTATCTATCTATCTATCTATCTATCTATCTATCTCATTCTATTCATATCTATCTATCTATCTCTCTATCTATCTATCTATCTATCTATCTCATTCTGTTCATATCTATCTATCTATCATATCTATCTATCTATCTATCTATCTATCTATCTCATTCTGTTCATATCTATCTATCTATCTATCTATCTATCTATCTATATATATATATATATATATATATAAGTTCATATTTATCTATTTATCTATCTCAGTCTGTTCATTATCTATCTATCTATCTATCTATCTATCTATCTATCTATCTATCTATCTATCTAAGTTCATATCTATCTATTTATCTATCTCAGTCTGTTCATTATCTATCTATCTATCTATCTATCTATCTATCTCATTCTGTTCATATCTATCTATCTATCTATCTATCTATCTATATATATATATATATATATATATATATAAGTTCATATCTATCTATTTATCTATCTCAATCTGTTCATTATCTATCTATCTGTCTATCTATCTATCTAGCTAGCTAGCTAGCTATCTAGCTATCTCAGTCTGTTCATATCTATCTGCCTATTTTAGCCTATTCATACATCTTTCTATCGCTGCCTTTTCTTTCTTTCTGTCTTATCCTTTCCTTACTTTGTTTCTTTCTATATTTTTCGCACCTCCCCCCCCTCTCTCTCTCTCTCTCTGTATCTGTCTTCATTTATCTATTTGTCTCACTAACGACGTATCTTTCCATTTCCTTTCTTTAAATTAAATTATTAATCCATTCATGACCTAATCTAATTAGAACAACATCCAAAAAAATAAAAAAATAATTTACTCTTTGCTCCTCCCGTCAGGTCCGGAAATATAAAAAGTTTTTTTTGTTTTTTTTTCTCATAACAATAGAACTTTATTATAGTTTTCATGAAAAAATAAAAATGTCCGTAGTGGCTAATTCTTTGCTTTCCTTCAACATTCACTCACTTAACTGTCGTACATGATACACGCTCGGCCGATCATGTCTCAAAAGAGACATAACTGATTGAGCAGAAGATCTTCCCGCTGCCATTACTTTCTGCGGTAGACTGGTTGCCAACTAAAGCTTTAGAACCCAATCTGTTTTGCTATTTAACCTACCGCTGGAAGAAGAAGAGTATAGAACCCAATTTGTCCTATTATTTAACCCATAACTGGAGGAAAGAGACGGATTAATAACTTTCCGAAGGTTATTTGCGCGTAAGTGAATGCAATGAATTTAACTGGAATTCGAACTCGGCTCTCCAGTTTGTCGTTCCGAGCCGATATCCACTGCACTACAATGCAGCATTAGGAAAACCGTTATTTAGTGTGTGTGTGTGTGTTTGTGTGTGTGTTTTACAGCTCTACTGCTAATATTGTCATCATTTACATTGTTCGGACTGTTGTCCTCATCTTTATTTCCATGTTTATGACGTTTCGACTGTTGTACGCTCCGGTCTTCTTCAGATGCTTAGAATTTCGAACAGAAGCATTTATTTCGATCATTACGGTATATAATTCTCATTCCATGTGCAATGCCACTTTCAGATATCATGTAGTTATCTCCCTTTTGACTCAACCCTAAGTTATTTGTTCTACTTTGCTGTAGCCAGGTATTGAACTCACAACTCTTTGGGTCAAGTCACTGGATCTAACCAGCGCTTGATGAGACATGGCCCAGTGAATGGGAGACACTGAAAATGGTATATGAATGATCATGTAGGCAACTGAATTTTATCTCATTATTTCGCCTACCCAAGCAGTGGAAGCAAAAAGACTGCTTTGCCCATTGACAGCTATGACAGATGGATTTCGTTGATATATAATGTACGCTCCGTATTCATAGAGAGACCGTGATATTTGTCACCGAGAGCGGATAGAGTTGTTGCTGTTGTTACTGTTGTTTGGGGCCCAGTTACGCCCCGCCCCTGCTTGCCGATCTTGTCTCCCTACCACATTCCTCAATGTGTGGGGTGGCATCTTTGTTGCTAATGGCTTCCTGCATTTCTTGCCTCAATCAAACGTTAAGGACTCTCTTCCACGTTGATAGAATCAGCGCGCCCTTCCGGGGGCGAAACCAGAATCGTTTGTTAAGAGGAGGACAGGTGCAAATCGAGGTCACTACACCACTATCTGTATGTATTACACCCACCCACCTACACACACACACACACACACACACACACACACACACACACACACACACACACACATATATATCAGTACATATGTATATATAACATTTGTATGTGTATATATATATATATATATAAATACGCACATACATATGTACGAAGAATACTTTATTGCACTTTTGTGTATATATTTATATTTATTTATGTATACAGATTAAAGATAGAAAAATATATACAGAGTGCGTAAATATATATATATACATATATGTGTGGGGGTGTTTTACTGAGATAGGAGAAAGGTGTGCGTGTGGGTACGTGTCTCTTATATAAATACAAATGTTGATAACTAATTCGTAAAATTATATATCGAATTTATATATATATATATATATATATATATATATATACACGCACATATATATGTACAAAGAATATTTTATTGTATGTATTTATATATATTTATCTATACAGATTCAAGATAGAAATATATAGAGAGAGTGCGTATATATATATATATATATATATGTATATATATATATATATATATATATATACGCTCTTTTTTTACAGCTCTACTGATAATATTGTCATCATTTATATTGTTCGGACTGTTGTCCTCATCTTTATTTCCATGTTCATGACGTTTCGGCTGTTGTACGCTCCGGTATTCCTCATGTACTAGGAATTTCGAACAGAACCCTTTATTTCGATCACTAGGGTATATAATTCTTATTCCTCGTCGATGCCACTTACGAATGTCATGTAGTTATCTCCCTTTAACTGAACTCTTTAAGTTATTTGTTTACCTCTGTCAATATATATATATGTATATATAATGTGCGTATTTAGTGAGATAGAACTATAGGACAATATATTGACTGCAGGTGCATCGCGTGTGTGTGCGTGTGTCTGATATACATACAAATGTTGATAACTAATTCGTAAAATTATATATTGAATTTATATATATATATATATATATATATATAGAGAGAGAGAGAGAGAGAGAGTATATATATGTGTATTTATTGAGTGCGTATATATATAATGTGTGTATTTACTGAGCGATACATCCGTTTGCATGCACACACACACACACACACACACACACACACACACACACATATATATATATATATATATATATATATATATATATATATATATGTATATTCACTACAGGCCATAATTATTAGGCCACCCCAGTTTTTTTTTAAAGAAATTTTGTATTTCATACTATTTTTAGTATTTATTGCCAAGTGGATAATTCTAAATGAAAATAGAATGGTTCTTTGTTAATACTGCACAATAACATGTACCTCAAATGAACTGTTCTGGTGTCCAGTTTTTTGAGCTCTCTTCCCCATGCTAGTCTCTTCTTATTATTGGCTGGCCGAAGCAAATGCTTTCTAGCAAAGGCTTGTAAAATTTTGAAAAGTAATAACAAAAGAACCGTTCTATTTTCATTAAGAATTCTCCACTTGGCAATAAATACTAAAAACTAGTATGAAATACATCATTTTTTTTTAAACAATGGGGTGGCCTAATAATTATGGCCGGTAATGTATATATAGATATAAAATAGCAAATTTACTGGGTGCGATGGTTAAATTATCGCTATTTGCCTTGTAAAAGTTTGCAAAGTAACAATAACAAAAGAACAATTCTTTTTTCATTTAGAATTATCCACGTGGCAATAAATACTAAAAATAGTATGAAATACATCCTTTTCTTCTAAAAAAACTAGGGTGGCCTAATAATTATGGCCGCTAGTGTGTGCGTTTGTGTGTGGATATTTTTGTATACACGTACACTGAGACGATCTAATAAATATCGCATATTGAGAGCTGGTGTTAATAAAACAGTGCTCAATTCAGTCAGATAAATGCCATACGTGATACACGCTTTGGGCGAACATGTCTCGAAAATAGACATGACTGACTAGGCAGAACATTATCTCGCAATAGGTTACCATTGCATTCTGTGGTAGATTGGTTGCAGCCAAGACTATAGATCCCAGTTTGTCCTATTATTTAACCCATAAATGGAGGGAAGATGGCATTTGTACCTAAGTGAATGCAAGGAATTCAACTGGAATTCGAACTCGGCTCCCCGATTCGAATTCCAGTTGAATCCGTTGCAATCACTTACATTCCTGGGATTAATGGTTTAAAATAAATTGTATTTGAAATAGGATATATATTTTATATTGAAAATAGACTTGCATTAATATTTTTATTTTATATTTACAATAAACAGGTATTAAAGGTTCTTATTAAAAAAAATGTATGAAAAATGTATTTAAAATATATTAAAATAAACGGACTTAAACTATTAAAAAAAACTTCATATTTAAAAAAGATGGGATTTATATTTAATATTTATATTTAAAATAAACGGGGATTCTTCTGTTTCTTCAGGACGTAGGCGATCATTTCCTTCCAGATCTCGTAGCCCTGAACACCATTTGTCTTGTTACCCCCCCCCCCCCGAAACACTGCTCTGCCATCCATTTGCTAAAGCCCATCAAGTATGTCACTCATTATTTTCCCCTGTCCCTCTTTCCTTCTATCCGTCTTGTGTGTATCAGGTTCTCCAAGTCTTCTTTCCTTATTATGTGTCCCAGAAAATTCATCTGTCTATTCCTGATGTTAAGTATGACTAAGGACGCTGTTAAACAAGGGCGCAATTCAAAGACTAAGAAGAGTATAGAGAGACAGAGAGGTTTCATTGGAAACAAAGAAAAGAGTACGGAACGGTTACGTAATATCTGTCCTCCTATATGGCAGCGAATCCCGGACAATCTCAAAGATGAAGAAGAGACTCGAAGCAACAGAAACAAAGAGTACTGGACTGTTATGTGATATCTGTTCTTCAACATGGCAGCAAATGCTGAACAATCTCTTTAAAGATGAAGGAGCGACTCGAAGCAACAAAAATGTGGTCCTACAGAAGGATGCTGAGGATAAAATGAATAGAACATTTGAGCAACGGCTAGGTTTTGGAGAAGATACGAACGAAAAGGAAACTTATACTTAAAACCTAAAAGAGACAACTAGAAGTTGTGGGACGGGTAATGAGGAAGTAGGGTTATGGTTAGTACTGGACGGCAATCCGAATATCTCTGACAATGCATAGCATACTTAATAAATTTAAGGAAAAGAAAAGCGGATAAGAGCTCGCGAGAAATAACAGAAAGACAAAATTTATTCGGAGCTACAACGGAGAGGACATTTTGGAGAGCCATTGGTATTAGAGGAATATATATAAAACATTAATTTAAAACAGTGCTCAATATAAAAATAGAGCTATGAAAATATATTATAAATTGTAGTTTAGAACATGTACAAATTATCATCTACTACAATGTGTATATTTTGTTTCGACATTGAAAGGACAATGTTTCATCAGGTAGTGTGAAAGGAGATGGAAAATTCTTGACCTTATATTGGCGAATTATGTGTGGGAGGTAAGTGGGGAGGAAAATGGGAAATCAGAGTTAGAATTTGAACAAAAAGAAGGAAGAAGTAGAGGAGAGGGGTGATTAATGGATGTGCTGAAAATTTTATAGATACATTTAACTGTAGAAGATAAGGTATGGTCCTTTAACTTTGAACTATTGTCCTCATCTTTGCTGCCATGTTTCTGACGTTTTGGCCATTGTACAGTCTGGCCTTCTTCAGGTGCTAGGAATTTTGAACCAAACCAGTTTGGATAATGCAAATAGTTAAAAAAAAAATGTAATATTTTCTGACTCCCTGTCACTTATAATGGCAGTAATAATCCCTGATAACCCTTTTTCCCCCTTTTATACAAATATATATATATATATATATTTATTATTAATTATAGTTTAGAACATGTACAAATTATCATCTACTCCAAAGTGTACATTTTGTTTCGACATTGAAAGGACAATGTCTCCTCAGGTAGTGTGAAGAGAGATGGAAAATTCTTGACCTCATATTGGCAAATTATGTGTGAGAGGTAAGTGGGGTGAAAAATGGGAAATCAGAGTTGGAAATTGTAAGTTAGAATTTGAACAAAAAGAAGGAAGAAGTAGAGGAGAGGGGTGTCAGCTTCACCCTCGTTATTATATATATATACTTGCAGTATAGCCCGGCGTTACTCGGGTGTAAGGAAAGCATTAAAACTAATTCATGGATGTTGGCACGAAAGACTAAAAAACAATAGTTGTTTCCAGATAAAACGAAATCGTAGACTGAAAGAAAAATGAATGAATGTAAGTCAAATTTAGATTTCCTGGTATCGATATAAAATTTTCTGCACTATTGTAAAAACAGCAACCTTGAAACGTCTGAATATCCTTTCTTATGTCTTTGTCTATGAGTGTATCAAGTTTGATTAAAATCGGACCACTCCTTCTATAACCCGATTTTTTCGATTATCGATTTTCGATATTTATCGGGGGTACCTCGACACAAAACCTAGCTAAGAACACTCGCAGACGCTTATAGTACAACTGTGTAAATTTTCAAGAAAATTGGTTCATCCGTTTCGGAGTCTATAGTTAACGGACACACACACAAAGACACACACAGACACAAAGACAAAGTTCCATTTATAAATAAGTTTATATTATAACGAAGGTGAAGCTGACATATTTCTCATCCCATTGTCCATTCTTTCCTAAAGTTCACCGTAGAAAAGGAGTCTAACTGTTGCCTTTCCTTTTTGGATGTTCCTGTCCATAGGAACGGCGACAAGTTTTTGACTTCTTTATTTAAGAAGGCTAATTTCTCGGGACTAAATATACACGTTGGGACTCTTTCTTGTCTTCGACAACGTAAAATTAATTTAATTAAGACTTTGACTTATAGAGCTCTTAAGATTTGTTCCGATTCCTTCCTCTGCGGTGAAACGGATTTTATTAAGATGAACTGCAAACAGAGAGATTGCTTTGCTTGGTTTGAATGCCATTGGACTCTAGTTCTCCTTTTATTTATTTTTTCTTTCGCCCCCATTTTCATTTTTAATATACATGCTTACCATTCCCAGAATAAAACTTGATAAGCCCTAGGACGAAACCGTTTTTTTTTTGTTGTTTTTTTTTTTGTTTTTTTTTAGTAAAAATGTAATGTATTCCTACTTATTATGAAGTTTTGTACGACTAAGAATATATATATATATATATATATATTCTATATATATATATATATATATATATAGAATATATATATATATATTCTATATATATATATATATTCTATATATATATATATATTCTATATATATATATATATTCTATATATATATATTCTATATATATATATTCTATATATATGTATATATATTCTATATATATATATATATATATATATATATATATATATATATATATATATATATTCTATATATATATATATATATATATATATATATATATATTCTATATATATATATTCTATATATATATATATTCTCTCTCTCTCTCTATATATATATATATATATATATATATATATATTCTATATATATATATATATATATATATTATATATATATATATATATATATATATATATATATATATATATATATATATATATATATATATATTCTATATATATATATATTCTATATATATATATATACTATATATATATATATATTATATATATATATATTCTATATAGATATATAGATATATATATATATATATATATATATTCTACATATATATATATATTCTATATAGATATATAGATATATTCTATATATATATATATATATATATATATATATATATATATATATATATATATATATATATATATATATAATATATATATATATATATATATATATAAGTTTAGATTAAATTTTATATTAGTTTTCTAGCACGATCAAAATTGGTTAAAGATCGGATTATTAGTATGGGAAATTTAGCGCCGTTTTTACACATCGTTTTGGAAATTCTTGAAAAAAAAAAAGAAATAATTGTCGGATTAGAAATGTAATTTTCAGGACTTATTGACAACTAAATTAAATTATTTTTTTATTTTTTCTGTTTCCTCCACGACTTTAAAAAATATTTCAAACAATTTAATTTAGTTTTTAAAATGCAGCAAAGTATTTTGTTTATTAGAAATATTAAATTTACTCTATCAGCTTAAAATTAAAACTAAAATAAAACTTCAAGAAGTATTATTTTAATTTTAAAAATTAATTTTAAACCTTAGGCATCGCGTTTTCTGAAGTAATGTCGGATTCGTAAAATCTGATTTTACACAAACAAAACCCGAGCTTTTTCATGAGCCAAATTGAAAGGGCATATACATTTATTCATTCATTAATAATAAAAAAAAATCTTTTTTCGTGAGACATTTGGCTTACCAAATTTTACCATGTGCGGACATCTTTAAAAAATTGGATACAAGAAAAATCTCGAAGTTGATCCGATTCTATGTTTCAAAAATACATGAATAGCGTGAATTTTCGCCTGCCAGTCAGAAAGCAGACTTGAGGTGAGGGCTTGAGGCCTCGTTCAGGCGATATTCTTTCATTCGCGCCTCGTTCATTGATTCTTCTTTTAGTCACTTACTAAACATATTTCCGTCTTCTTTCTCATTCAAGACGTGGCTTTTCGCTTACTACTGTCGCCCACATGTGCGTTGTGGTCCAGTGGATATCGGCTTGGAAGGAGAAATCGGGGAGCCGAGTTCAAATTCCAGTTGAATTCATTGTATTCACTTACGCGCAAATAGCCTTGGGAAAGGTATTAATCCGTCTCTTCCTTCCAGTTATAGGCTAAATAACAGGACAGATTGGGTTCTATAGCCTTGGCTGGCAACCAATCTACCATAAAAAGCAATGGCAACCTACTGCGGGATAATCTTCTGCCCAGTCAGTCATGTCTCGAAAGAGACATGATCGCCCAAGCGTGTATCACGTATGGCACTTAACTGACTGTTGCCCACACACGTACACAGCGAAACATGCCTCTTCTTTCACAAAATCCGACCATTATTTGATTTTTGTATGAATTTCCAAATTAATGTCTTTCACCGGCAGAAAAGTGACTTGCGTAATATTACGTTTGCCGTTATAAACCCTTGTAAAAATTACGTCACTCACGGACGAAAGAAAAACAAGATTTTGTACCAAAATTTTGAACGTGTTAGAAAGAATTTAGAATTCTTTTTATAAATTATTAAAAAATACTTTTATCTATCCTCTTAATAATAACATAAATATTTTTTTGCAGATAGAACTTTGTTTTTATTTAGTTTGGGGCCCTTTTCCCTTCATACTATGCTGCTTTTTTCAGCGATTTTTTGAAGGTACCTACTTTTAATGATCTTCACCAAGGATGAACACACACATACAAAGCGAAATAGAGACATCCCTTTCGTTCACAAACACATAACCATTTCACATTCAACCAACTAAGAAAAACGAACTCTAAAAACACACATTTTAGAAGAGACACTTTGTGCAGAACTTTCAACGCAAATCTTTTAAAGTAACTAAATAATATCTATTTCTCTCGTTAAATAAATCTTTTACTACAAACGAGACCTTTTTTTATTCTTTATTCATTCGACATAAATATTATTTCAATGTCAGGGCTCGGTTATGTTTGGCACAAAACCATTCACAAGACAACATAGCCGACACCCACCATCGTGCTACCTAATGTTAATTAAATAAATATCTAAAAAAGTATATTTTTAGCAAGATTTTCTTATAGTTACCTCCAATAAAAATTGCTAAAACAGCATAGTATGAATAACAAAGGCCCCAAACTTAATAAAAAGGAACTTTTTCCATCAAAATGTTTATATTATTATTAAGAGGAAAGATCAAACAATTTTTAAATTAATTTTTGAATGTTTTAATCCTTTCTAACACGCTCGAAATTTTGGTTAAAATGCTTGTTTTGTTTATGTCATCACCTTCTCTAACTTTAAACATTGTTTTTTTTTTGCGCTTTTTTTCCGTTAAAAACACATTTATTTGGAAATTCTTGTAAAAATCAAATAATTGTTCGATTTTAATTAAATTTTCAGAACTTATTCACAAATGAATGAAATTATTTTTGAAATGTTTTATAGACAATTTTGGTAAAACACTTTCTTTAAAATATCTTACCCCACTTACTTAATTTCATGAAATTTCGCACAGAACCTTTTGATCCACTCAATTTTTTATTTTTTTTGTTAAGAGTAGGAGTCATTGGAGAATGTAAATCACCTATTTTTTTTTTCAAATTAGTGCTATTTAAATGAAAATCTTCTCTGAACTGAAAAATAATGAATCCAATAAATCAATAACATTACTTAATTAGAAAAGTTTTTAATTGTTTTTGTAGATAAGTAATATTGAGGACATTATTGTCTGAAGAAATAAATCTTTTCTGATGTATAACGAATTTTCATGAAACTTTTTTCAATTTTTGTACATTTTATTTATAATAATTTATAATAGTTTAAATTTTATAAAATTCTCTGTTGAGACATCAGTCAGTTAAGTGCCATCGTGATACACGCTTTGGCAGAAGATTATCCCGCAGTAGGTTGCCATTGCTTTCTGCGGTAGACTGGTTGCCCACCAAGGCTATAGAACCCAATCTGTCCTGTTATTTAACCCATAACTGGAAGGAATAGACGGATTAATACCTTTCCCAAGGCTATTTGCGCGTAAGTGAATGCAAGGAATTCAACTGGAATTCGAACTCGGCTCCCCGATTTTTCGTTCCGAGTCGATATCCAATGCACCACAACGTTGGCTGTAATATAATAATTAAATGGAAACGAAATTTATAAGTCCAAAATTGCAAAGATTATTAAATGTAATTACGCTATTCTATTTTTAAAATAATTTTTATTTACTTAATACGTCCCTTATTTTCATGTATGGTTGACTAAAATTGCCATTATTATGAAGAGGTTACATAATTTAAGAGTTTTGTCCCTTCTCTTAGATTTCTGAAAATTGTTATATATGGTCATGCATAGCAGCTGTCATCGCTTCGTCATTCAACAGTCCATCAAACGTTCGATCAGATGAACACGACCAATAATAATAAATTTAATCATTAAGCTGAAATCTAAAATAAAATCTTCAAGAGTGTTTTTTTTTTTATTTTAAAAATTTCATTTGAAATTTAGGTTTAGAAAATTTATGCCGAAATATTGGAAGTACCTATTTTCTAAAAATATCCATTAAAAAAAAAGTAATTTCATTGATTTGAATTTCGGTATTGATCGGTGCTATATCAACTGGAATCTTAAAGAAAGATTGTGGCTTGGCTGGCTGGCTGGCTGGCTGGCTGGCTGGCTGGCTGGCTGGCTGGCTGGTTGTTTCAAAAGCGCAATTACCATGTACCTACATATGTATTTACGCTGATGAGTAAGAAATGAGGATAAATTGCTTGCTCCACACCCCGCCCTTATTTTCAACATCTTCCCCCACAAATATTTGGTTTTTCTTGTCTTTTCTTTTCCCTTCTGGCGATAATGGCAAACATCTGTTTATTTCACCCACCCGATCTCTTTCTACATTTTCATCTATGTGACGGAAAATCCGGCATGTATTCCGTATGTAACCTCTTTTGAACCGGAGGCATTTCTCTTAAGTTTTAAGGATCTTTCTTCACCAGGGATGAATATAAGATTCTTACAGAAAATCCGGCATGTATTCCATGTGTAACCTCTTTTGAACCGGAGGCATTTCTCTTAAGTTTTAATGATCTTTCTTCACCAGGGATGAACATAAGATTCTTACAGAAAATCCGGCATGTATTCCATATGTAACCTCTTTTAGTCCGGTGACATTTCTTTTACTGATCTTTTGTAATGTGGATCAATGTGAAATTTCTATTGAAAATGTGGCATTTTTTACCGTTTGTTGCCTTTTTTGGTCCGGCAGGATTTCTTTTACTTATCGTTTGTAATGTGGATAAATGTGAAATTTCTATTGAAAATGTGGAAAGTGCCTGAAAATCATACCATGGATTGACCCTAACCTTATGATTGAAATTAGGTGGACGACTCCCTTTGTGAAGCTGTTTATGGCTGGGCTAGCTTGAAGTCACAAGTCAACGTGACCGAGGGTTTGAGCTTCCTGGCCTTGTTCAGACTGTTGTTCAAGCTAGATAACATGCTCTCTCCTAGAAACTGCAACTAATCTCCGCTCTGTATAGTTGCAGCATAAATCAAAGATGGGCTCTGTGGGTGTTGAACAAATACAAGTGTGCCTGAGTAGGCGGCTCCAATGGGGATTAGCTAGTCGCCCTGGTTGACGGGTATCCATAAATAAGAGGGGCTAGCCATTATATTTATTTATTACATCTGTTGGTTTGGAGGGATTTCTTTTACTGGTCTTTCTTAATGTGGATGAATGTGTGATTTCTGTTGAAAATGTGGCATGTCTTCTGTGCGTAACCTTCTCTGGTCCGGCAGCATATCTTTCTGGATAAAGGTGTTATTGTTATGGAAGATCAGGCATTTGTTATTGTTACAGAAAATCCGGCATTCCATTAGTACGGTTGGTTTTATTTAACTGATCTAACTTTAAACACAAAATTGCTATGTTAGATCAAAACAAAAGTTTATTCTGCTTTTAAGTGAATTTAAAAGACAATATTTAAATATTTTCGCATAGATTTATTCAACGATATATGCATAATTTTGTTCTACTACTCACATCACAATCTAGGATCTGAGCTATGGTTCAGTGGATATCAGCTCGGAACGAGAAATCGGGAAACTAAGTTCCAATTCCAGTTAAATTCCTTGCATTCACTTACGCACAAATACCCTTGGAAAAGGTAATCCGTTTGTTCCCTCCAGTTATGGGTTAAATACCAGGACAGTTTGGGTTCTACAGCCTTGGTTGGCAACCAGTCTTCCGTAAAAAGTAATGGCAACCTACTACGCAAGTATCACATATGGCACTTAACTGACTGACTCATCACAATGTTTGATGCTGCTTCTTGATTCCATCCCCCCAGAATTTGTCATCTTTCTGGATGATGAACTGACCGAAGTGATTTTTACAGGCTTCCAGGAAATTTAACTTTTTCCTCATTAAATGAATGTTGTAGGGATTAAAATAGTTGGTAATCTGAAAACTATATTTTTCCAATGTGCTCCAATAATGATGGGCACTACTGTTGGGTAAATGTTAACAATTTTTCTTTTAGTTCTCTGACAAAGTTTGGGTATTTTTCCTGCTTTAGAATTATTTTCAGTTTGACTATTTTAGATTTACACAGAAATCTAATTCTACAGAAGGATGCTGAGAATGCCATGGTCAGAGTGTATGAGCAACATGGAAGTTTTGAAGAAAATGAAAACAAAAATGATACTTATCATTAATATCCTGTTCAGTTTCATCACTATTTCAAACTTTGGTCACTGACACAACACAAAATAAATTTTATAAGCATTTTTGCATTTTCTTTTCCATTTTTTTTTTTTTTTCATATTTTTGGCTGCCATATCTGGTCGGGTGCTCCTGCTATCCACCTAGGGGTCCTTGACAAAATCCAAAGGAGAATCTGTAATGTGATCAATCCCGACTTGGCAGCTAGGATACAGTCACTTTCTCACCAGCGCAATGTGGCTTCCTTGCGTCTCTTCTACAAATACTTTCATGGTTTCTGCTTAGATGAACTGGTACCCTCCATATATGAATTTGCTCAAGCCACAAGATTAGCAACTAGGTCCCACCCTTTTACTGTGAAACCAATAAAATGTAAACACAAATTCTACTCCAGCAGCTTCTTCTCTCTCACTTCCCGCTTGCGGAATTCACCTCTGTTTACTTGCTTTCCCGACAGCTATAATCTTCAAGAATTCAAATGTAAAGTCAATAGTCATCTTCTATCTCATTAATTTGTATTCTCTCTCTCATGCTCCTTTCTCCATTCACTCCACTCTCATCAGTATTCTCATCCTTCTCCTACCCTCTTCCTGACAGCCCCTATAATCTGTCACTCTCTCTCATAACTTACCTCCTATGTAACCCCCTGCTCAACAGTGGCAGTAAAATGCCTTGATTGGGGCAACACGATTATGAAAAAAAAAATAAATAGAAATTCATCAGTAATATAGGCTCTTCAAAGTAGAACAAGTTTGACTCACTAGATCAATTATCATGGAATAGTGAGACTGATCCTCACAGTGTGCCCTACATTTTCAACCTTGTTCTACATCTAAGCTATGCTTACAAAATAGTTTTCGATCCTCACTGGGTACCCCGCAATTTTGGCCTTGTTCTACATCTAAGATAAGCTTAGAAAACACTATTAGTAATATCTGGTATTTCCTGTCTCCTCAATACTTCTGTGCTCCCCTCAGTATTCTAAAAACTTTTTCGTAATGTTGTTGTTTGGGTAGTTTTAATTCTTCCATGGATCTCCAACCTTCCAGCAAACTCTGAAAACTTGAAGAATTAGGTTAGGTTTGCAGCTTCAAGGAGCAGACTGACATTTCTGTTTAATGCTGCATGAAAGAAAAGAAACTGACTCAGTGGGGAGGTTAACGAACACAGAAGACACACAAATGCACATATCTACTATCAATATATATTATCTAAACATATACTGTTAAATATAAGAGACAATGAATGTCTATTATGTTTAATCATAAGCCGTTCTAAACATTGTATTTTTGCTTTAATTTCAGGTGAAAATAAAGACGAAAATTCTCCAACATTTAGATAATTTTTTATTAAGTTGGTCCTAAGTTTTTGGCTCATATGAGCCATCTTCAGAGACGTTATAGGGACGTTAACATAAAAACATCCACCATCAGCGACGATTTTATCTTATGTTGACATAAAACTTTGCTAAGCAATAATGACAGTTATCAAATAGCAAACACAGTTCATAAATTTGTAATGCAGTTCTATGATGTCACACCGTGTGAGAGCTCGAAATGTTAACAGGACAATATATTTAAATGCAATGTAATGTGTTATGACCAGATTTAAATGTGATTTTATTAAGAACCAACTTAATAAAAAATTGAATTCCAGTTGAATTCCTTGCATTCACTTATGCACAAATACCGTTGGGAAAGGTATTAATCCGTTTCTTCTCTCCAGTTATGGGTTAAATAATAGGACAGATTAGGTTCTATATCCTTGGCTGGCAACCAGTTTACCGCAGAAAGCAATGGCAACCTACTGTGAGATAATCTTCTGCCCAGTCACTCATGTGTCTTTCAAGACATGATTGCCCAAAGCATGTATCACGTATGGCACAACTGACTGACTGTTTAATGATAGAAAAAACAGTCTAGCTACTTAAATATGAGTAGCCATTAAAAAATGAAGTTCAAACAAATAAATTTAAGTAAATATGTCAGTTAATGCCAATTTCATAAATTTCCATTTAATTTCATTATATTGCTTTCAGTTGTGTTTTTCTTTTTACATTAGGATATGAGCCAGAGCAAAAATGAATGATTTAATGAAATCAGGAAAATTTGTATTAATATAACTTAATTCAAAATTTGTTTATCACAAAATCTTCTGTGGTCAAGTGGTAAGATCTATTGATGGCACCTCCCTGGTATATGGAATTACGCAGGTTCAAATCTTGCTTGAAGATAGATATTTTCCTAGCAATATTTCTTGGATATCCAGACCACTGAATATTAAAATTTACTGTTTAATTATAGAAAAAGTAAACTATCCATTTAAACATGAGTATCAATTAAAAATAATGTTCAAGCAAATAAATTTAAATAAATATGTCGGTTAATGCCAATTTCGTAAAATTTCATAATATATATTGAGGTTTCATTAAAAATGACAGACAAGGAATTATGGTTAAATTTTTCATGTAGTTTTATGATTTTTTTTTCTTTTTAGGTCATAAATTATATAAAAAATTTCCCAAATGTTTTATTTGTCCAAGCTCTTTTGGCTATACTTTTATTCATTATCAAGGATGGATTTTACATGTGACTGAATATATAGCATTGATGTATGTGCGTAGAGGCATGTATTTATTTTATATATCTGAACACGGTTAGCATATCGTTTCCATATTCATAGTTGATATTATTAAGTGTTGAATTTTTCTTTTTTTTTTCTTTTTATTAATAATTTTTGGCCTTTTTTACTTGTGGATGATGTTATTATATTTGTCTTATCAAAAAGTATGTAGGTCTTCGAGTGTGTTTAAACGAGATTGAATTCAACTTTGGTCTGAGAGATGCAAAGTTAATCTTCTTGTTACCTGCCTGGTGGTGTGTCCATTATCGAGGATAGATTTTATTTTGTGCGGGACTGAATATGTGTGGTGTTTAGAGTCATGTGTTTATTTTATATTCTGAGCATGGTGAGCATATTGTTGCCATGTTCATACTTGATATTATTATGCATTAGATTTTTCTTTTTTATTAATAATGCTTCCATTATTTTGAGTCTTATTTTTGCTTGTGGATAAATGAAGAACTGTGTTCTTGATCTATCCAAATTTGTAAATAATTACATTGGGCACACCACCACATATTTGACAAGAACATTATCTTTGAACCTCTCAGAGCAGTGTTCAATTTGATCTCATTTAAACACACACTGAGATCTACCAGACTCTTGTTGGACTTTTTGGGACATATATATATATACTTTGCAGACCGCCATGAGCCAACCCATTTTATAGTTCACCAATAGAAGGCTTACTCAATTGGGAAGTTCAAAATATTCAATGCGACGTGTATAAAAAGCGGCCATATTTTTCCGAGTATTGGAGTCCAAATCTGATTCTGGAGAGTGTCTGATTTGAGAGTGATGGTCTTTGACGTTGTTTCATTGAACAGATTACTTGCGGCAAGGATATTCTACATCCATAAACTATGACAGACATCTTTAACAGATGTGAAGAGGATAATCTATATCCTGGAACGTTGTCAACATTACCTTCAATCCTTAACTTTGTGACCATCATGGACTGTTGTTACTATATAATATACATTTGGGAGATTGATTCTCTATTATAATTAATACATAAACTGATCCCTTACTTTGTGACCATCATGGACTGTTGTTACTATATAATATACATTCGGGAGATTGATTCTCTATTATAATCAATACATAAACTGATCCCTTACTTTGTGACCATCATGGACTGTTGTTACTATATAATATACATTTGGGAGATTGATTCTCTATTATAATTAATACATAAACTGATCCCTTACTTTGTGACCATCATGGACTGTTGTTACTATATAATATACATTCGGGAGATTGATTCTCTATTATAATTAATACATAAACTGATCCCTTACTTTGTGACCATCATGGACTGTTGTTACTATATAATATACATTCGGGAGATTGATTCTCTATTATAATCAATACATAAACTGATCCCTTACTTTGTGACCATCATGGACTGTTGTTACTATATAATATACATTCGGGAGATTGATTCTCTATTATAATTAATACATAAACTGATCCCTTACTTTGTGACCATCATGGACTGTTGTTACTATATAATATACATTCGGGAGATTCATTCTCTATTATAATTAATACATAAGCTGATCCCTGCACTTTATCCATAAATTATGGCAAATTTTACCAACAACTCTCTCCGTAATACTTGTTGAAAACACAAATATCATAACATCATAAATTTCTTTCAGCCAAATGCTAGAAACCCTTATAGTTTCGAACATCAATGAAGTTCATCCAGCCACTTGTTTTACAGTCTGTGAAGGTTTCTTTAGAGGGTGTACCATTCATTGCAAAAGGCTGTTTTATACTTTTCTTTTTTTTTTTAACTAACTACAAAGAAGGATGTGTGCTATGGTGCAGTGGATATTATCTCGGAATGAGAAATCAAAGAGCTGGGTTCAAATCCCAGTCAACTTCATGGCATTCACTTATGCACAAATACCCTCGGAAAAGGTATTAATCTATCTCTTCCCTCCAGCTATGGATTAAATAGCAGGACAGATTGTGTTCTATAGCCTTGGTTAGCAACCAGTATACCACAGAAAGTAATGGCAATCTACTGCAGGAAAAATCTTCTGCCCAGTCAGTCTTTCGAGACATGATCGACCAAGAGTGAATCATTTATGGCACTGACTGATAATGGATTAGTGATATGTTAAATGATCCTCTTTTTTGAGAGGAGTACTAAGAGATACCGGATGTTCTTATTGAATCAAGTGCTTATGTGTGTGTGTGTGTGTGTGTGTGTGTGTGTGTGTGTGTGTGTGTGTGTGTGTGTGTGGAGATGTAGATGACATCAATCATGGTTTCTGAGGAGGAGGTTCTCGTAATTAGTGACACCTAATCCGACTTTCAATTTCTGTTTAGTAATGTGCTTCTCTCTCCTGTGCTATGTAAGCAGCCAATTACAATATACAAAAAAAAAGCCAGTGCTACCTTGGCTTATTATCTACGTGTCACGAACCTAATTTGCGATCTACACTTTATATTACATAGTACGTGTCATGAATCTACTTAGGTATATGGAATCTACACTTGACACTTGGTATTGCAATCTACGTGTCATGAAGCTACTTTGGTATTCGATCTACAATCTATATTTATAATATAAGTTACACCTATCAAGAACAATGTAGATACTGTTTATCGCTAGAATATAATTAATAGAAATTTTTTTATATTTTAATTACATTTTCTCCATGTTATATATATGTTATAATATGTTTTTCTATGAAAATATCATCCCAAAGTACTGGGATGTATATAATGTAGATATTTTAACCAATGTATATACTGTGGCGCAGTGGATATCGGCTCGGAACGAGAAATCGGGGAACCGAGTTCGAATTCCAGTTGACGTTCCTTGCATTCACTTACGCGCAAATACCCTTGGGAAAGGTATTAATCCGTCTCTTCCCTCCAGTTATGGGTTAAATAATAAGACAGATTGGGTTCTATAGCCTTGGTTGGCATCCAGTCTACCGCAGAAAGCAATGGCAACCTACTGCGGGATAATCTTCTGCCCAGTCAGTCATGTCTCTTTCGAGACATGATCACCCAAGCGTGTATCGCGCATGGCACTTAACTGACTGATATACTGTTTATTGCTAGAATATAAATAAAAGTAAATATTTTACTGTATTAATTACATAATCTTTATTTTATATATATTTTATCATTCAACCACGGCACTGGTTGAATATATTCTTAAGTCCGACAGTGAATCTAGGCAGCTTTCAAGCTTCTCCACTTATTCAGTTCTCAACAAAATTTCAAACGGTTTACAGAGTTGGATAGAACACCTCCTTAGCTACATTTTGAAAAAAGATTTTGAAGTTTGGTTCAGTAGAAAAAAAGTTACATCAAAATATGTGAAGTCCACAAAGGGAGACTAACTACATAAGTACATAAGTGAGTGACTAACACTTCTAATAATAAATCTTATTGTTTATAACTTTTTTCTGTTTAATATTTCTGCATGTGGTTTTCAACATTTAATTCTGATGATATCTTTTATCATTTTTGTCAATCAAACTTTGCTCATCACTTATCATTTTATCAGAATTGATTATCAGAATTAATTATGAAGAATCAATTTTTTATTGTTTCTATAATTGATTATAAAGTTTTTTCTTATTAATATTTATGAATGTGGTTTTCAGCATAAAATTCATATTAAGTTAATAGCAATGCCTAGAAAAATGATGGATTACATGAAAAAATACACACATGAAAAGTAATATTAGAACAGGACAAATTATTAAACCTGGAAAAGTAAAGGACAAGATATTCCGACTGTGGAATTCTCTTCTACACAATTGCTTCCCTGACTGATACAATCTCCAGGAGTTTAAATGTAAGGTCAATAGACACCTCCTAACACACTAACCTGCTCCCAATGTATCAAACATTCTTCCCATCTGCCCAACCCTCATCCTCGGTATCCTTACTCATCTGTCACCTTCCTCCTGACATTCCCTATGTCTAACCACTCCTTCTCTTTACCTTCCCCTATGTAGCCCCATGCGCAATAGTGGCAGTGGAATGCCTTGCATGGGGTGAGATGATTAAAAAAAAAAAAAATTCAAGTAAAGTAAAAAATAAGAAATTTCTTACTTAAAGAATTGCATTCAAATTTTATTTTTAGCTGCAATATTTTAAGTAAGAAATTTCTTATTATTTACTTTACTATGTGTTTAATATATATGTATAATATATATATGTGTCATAAATATATGTTATATATGTGTTAAATATATATAAGTTATGTTGATATATGTTTTATATATGTGTTATATACATATGTTATATATATATATATATATATATATATATATATATATATTTAAATCATATCGCCCCAAGCAAGGCATTTTATTGCCACTGTTTTGCCGGGGGTTATATAGGAGGAAAGTTATGAGAAAGAGTGACAGGTTATAGGGGATGTCAGGAAGTGGATAAGAGAAGGATGAGAATACTGATGAGAGTGGAGGGGACAGAGAAAGGAGCGTGAGAGAGAGGATGAATGTTAGTGAGATAGGAGATGACTATTGACTTTATATTTAAATTCTTGGAGATTGTAGCTGTCGGGAAAGCAAGTAAATGGAAGGGAATTCCACAAGCGGGAAGTGCAAGAAAAGAAGCTGCTGGAGTAGAATTTGCGTTTACATCTTATTGGTTTCACAGTAAAAGGGTGGGACCTAGTTGCTAATCTGGCGGCTTGAGTGAATTTATATATATAGGGGGCACCAGTGAGCTAAGTTCATCAAAGCAGAATATATATAAGTGATATATATGTTTTATGTTATATATATATTATATTATTATATTATGGACTCTCCTCTCGATTTCGACGTATGAGTGTCTAACTTACTTAGACTGCCACACAAAGAATTGTTTTGAGTGGTAAAGACATGCGTAGCACCATCCACACTTTTTGGAACTGCTGATAACAAACAATCGGTGCAGAAGTTTGCCACAAATCGCATGAACAGCAGACCTCGGTTATTTAACCCATAACTGGAGGGAAGGGACGGATTAATACCTTTCCCAAGGGTACCAGTGCGTAATTGAATGCAGAGTGTTCGACTGAAGGTGGAACTCGGCTCACCGATTTCCCCCTCCAAGCCGACATCCACTGTACCACAAAACACATCCGTCAATAAACACTTACAGCACCTGGTATTCCCAAGCAGTCACCCATCTAAGTACTGACCTGGCTCAACTTTGGTGATCGAGCGAGAACTGGTGTATTCAATGTGATATGACCATAACCATATATATATATATATATATATATATATATTACAATATATTTACTATGTAGCTCAACCAGTTAAGGGCGATATGTAATACACACTTAGGCAATTATTAATCTTGGAATTATTTTGAACTATTGCTCTCATCTTGGTTGATATAGACACAATATTTTGACCAAGTACCCTCTGGTCATTATCAGGTGTCCATTGATTGGCTGATATGGATTACCTTGTTGATTATTGCAAAATATCCTACAAAATTAATTATTGTTCTTTCTTTGGAATTTGGTTCAACGCTACCAAGTCCAAGGATTGAACTCACAACCACCAGATGAAACTAACACATGTATAACCAACTGCTATATCCACTATGCCACTGTCCTGAAGGACTTTAGTGGTTTATTTTTGGAGCCTTTTATATTTGGTGTCAGATGGATTTAGACAACTGGATTATGTTTGTGGATCCGTGCCACTTGTCATAATTTGTATTTAATTCTGAGATGAGTAATTTTCAATAATCTTGGAATTATTTCGAACTATTGTTTTCATCTTGGTTGATATAAATGTTATAATAGACACAACGTTTCGAATCAACATGAAAGAACAATAATTGATAAACTCATAAGGCTCTTGTAAAAATATACTACAAGAAAACCAGCATGAGAAACCTAGCTAAAAAGGCCGAAACTGTCAACATAATATCCTCCCTCAAAGAAATAGGTTTATATCAAAAGATATAAAATAGATCATCTACAACCTTCTTCAGGACGTAGGTGATCATGGTTTTCCTCGTCTCCCTCTCCCTGGTGGCTCTTAGCATGCCTTCTCCTGTTGCACCATGCAACCCTCATTCTATCATCCACCTAATTAGGTCCTTCAAATATGTTATCCATTGCTTTCCCCTGTCTCTTTTTCCCTCTATCTGGCCTGTCAGTATCAGGTTCTCTAAGCCCTCCTTCCTCATTGCATGTCCCAGGAATTTTCAGCTGTCTCTTCCTGATGCTCAGTATTAATTTCCTTTTCATTTCCATCATTTCCAAAACCTCATCATTGCTCACATGCTCAAACCATGATATTTGCAGCATCCTTCTGTAGAACCACATTTCAGCTGCTTCAAGTTTTCCCTTCATCTTTGTTGATATTGTCCAGCATTCACTGCCATATTGAAGAACTGACATCACATAGCAATCTAGTACTCTC
The DNA here is from genome assembly GCA_037127315.1 of Ascarosepion bandense. Lineage (NCBI taxonomy): Eukaryota > Metazoa > Mollusca > Cephalopoda > Sepiida > Sepiidae > Ascarosepion > Ascarosepion bandense. The sequence continues at coordinate 5,401,380 of JBBBDQ010001254.1, forward strand.
TTCTTTGTTTCTAGTGAAAGTTTCCTGTTTCTTAATACTTTACTCAACTTCTGGAATGCTTCATTCTCCATGCCAATTCGCCTTCAGATCTCTGTGTCATGCTTACCATCTTCTGTTATAACACTTCTCAGGTATTTAAATTTTTGTACCTGCTTGATTTTTGTATCCTTGACTTGTATTTGGCATATTAGGCTGCCCCTTTTACTGATGACCATGCATTCGGTTTTCTTGCAGTTTATTTGTAGTTCTTTCTTGTCACTCTTTTTAGCTACCTTCTGTAGGAGGTCTTGTAGTTTCCTTTCTGTGTCTGCTATTAGCACTGTATCATCTTGTCACTCTCTTCAGCTACCTTCTGTAGAAGGTCTTGTAGTTTCCTTTCTGTGTCTGCTATCAGCACTGTATCATCTTGTCACTCTCTTCAACTACCTTCTGTAGGAGGTCTTGTAGTTTCCTTTCTGTGTCTGCTATCAGCATTGTATCATCTTGTCACTCTCTTCAGCTACCTTCTGTAGAAGGTCTTGTAGTTTCCTTTCTGTGTCTGCTATCAGCACTGTATCATCTGCGTACCTTAGGTTGGTTAAACTGTGTCCTACTCCCAGAGTATAATATTATGTAGTAGAAAGCATAAAATTGCATTCAAAATAAATATAGCTGAAGCCATAAAAATGTTTGCAGATGCTTGCTTCCCTGACGGCTACAACCTCCAGGAGTTTAAATGTAGGGTCAATAGACACCTCCTAAAACACTAACTCACACCCACTCTCTCCAACTCTCTCCCTGTGTACATCCCAACTCGTCTATCACCCTCCTTCTGACATTTCCTATACCCAATCGCTTAACAGTGATGTTTTGGGACTCAAAGCATGGCCAACGTTGACAAGGGAGGCCGGCAACAACTTTTCTTACTATTCTGCATATCACCACTCAGGTTGAAACATTAGACGAGCTCCGATTGGTAATGTCAGTGAGAGAGGAGTGGAGAAGACGTGTAAAGAACTGGAAAACACCAGACCGATGATGATGAAATATAATGCCACCCTATGTTTCTGAAGCTTGCTTGGGGTGAAACGATTAAAAAAAAAAAAAAAAAAAAAAATTAGATTTCAGCCTTAAGTTTTCCAAGAGATTAAATTCTCTTTTTATTTAAATCTTTTGTGTCTTTTTATTGGCTTTTTTGGTGCTACTTTGGCTTGTTATCTACAAAGAAAAATATCTACTCGAGACAACTTTTATATCTACATAGAAAATAAGAGAATTCGTTGCATTCACTTACATGCAAATACCCTTAAAAAAGGTATTAATCCATCTCTTTCCTCAAGCTGTGAATCAAATAACAGGACAGATTGGGTTCTATAGCCTTGGCTGGCAACCAGTCTACAGAGATTTATATGTCACTGAACTAAAACAATCAAACCAAACTAAACTGCTTACTCAATGACCATTAGGATAATGCAATCACCAACCACTTGCTCCGGCTGTTGCACACTGCACATCAGCAAGGATTAATCAAGAACAGCCCAGTTGAGTTGATGGAAGGAAAGTTCGGTCTACAATGGGAGAACATGAAATTAAAAGCAACTCTCTTCACTTTTACAAAAATTCACAATGACGTAATTTTGCCAAATAGGTAAAGGAATGACTCTGCACTGAAAGAAACAGACGGATTTAGATGTTAAGTTAATTTTCTAACCAATGAAGGGATTTGCAAAACTGAGACAAAAGTTAGCAATCCAGTGTGAAAGGGTGAATCAGTATAAAGGAGGAGAGAAGAAAAGTCTGAATCAGTCGGTCAGATGGGAGCAGAAATTAGAGATGAGACTGTAAGATGTGACTAAGCTATGAATCAAATAACAGGACAGATTGGGTTTTATAGCCTTGGCTGGATGCCAGTCTACAGAGATTTATACGTCACTAAACTAAAACCACCAAACCAAACTAAACTGCCGTATGTAATGTTGTACTGCAGTTAAGGCCTTACTGTTTGATTAGAGCTTATGGTCAAGATATACTACCTCTGAGATAAGGCTGAAGCATACAATGGCTGAAACGTTGTGACATATCAACATAGATGAGGACAACCCTCCAAACAACGTAAACAGTGTAAATAATTACAATACCTCATCTCAGAAATATAGACAGATCCTGAAGAAGGTCAGAGCATACAACAGCCGAAACATCATGAATATGGCAACCAAGATGAGGACAACAGTAAATAGTGTAAATGATTGCAATACCTCATTTCTGAAATATAGACAGATCCTGAAAAAGGTCAGAGCATACAACAGCCGAAACATCATGAATATGGCAACTAACATGAAGACAACAGTAAACAGTGTAAATAATTACAATACCTCATCTCAGAAATATAGACAGATCCTGAAGAAGGTCAGAGCATACAACAGCCAAAACCTCATGAATATGGCAACCAAGATGAGGACAATGGTAAATAGTGTAAATAATTACAATGCTTCATCTTAGAAATTCATTTGGGTAATTTGCTGGTTGTAAATTTTGTTTTTATACACTTAGTCTTAGATATATTAATTTGTAATCCTACTCCAAGCGCATGATTGGAGAGTGCATTGAGAAAACTTTGAAGATCTGTTCTTGAGTTGCTCATGATGGACAGACCATCTGTACAGCTAAGAATAGAAAGAATTTTCCCAGCTATTTGATACCCGGATTTGAACTTTTCTCCGGTTTGAAGGATAAGAACTGCAACAACAAAGCAGAAGAGAAGTGCTGAGAGAACATCTCCCTGTTTCACTCCCTTCAGGATATCAACATCATGCATTACTCCAAGATCTGTCTTGATGGTTGCCATAGAGTTAGAGTAAGTTTCTTTGAGCAGGTTGATGCATTTCTTGTTGATTGATGTTTTGCTCAGAGGTAGAATTACATAAAGAATGGTGTGTTTTTCAAAGCTCCTGAAAATCTAACATTTTGTTTTAAAAATGTAAATATGAAATTTTGTTATTTTTAGTACTATTTTTAAAGTAAATATGAATTTTTCTTATTATTATCTGTTCATTGAGGTTCAGTGGATATCAATTCGAAATGACAAATTGAGGAGCCAAGTTTGAATTCCTTGCATTCACTTACACACAAATACCCTAATTAATAAAGGTATTAATCTCTCTGTTTCCTCCAGTTATGGCTTAAATAATAGAACAGATTGAGTTCTATAGTCTTGGCTGGCAACCAGTCTACTGCAGAAAGCAATGGCAACCTACTGCAGGATAATCTTCTGCCCAGTCAGTCATGTCTCTTTCGAGGCATGATTGCCCCAAGCGTGTATCACATATGGCACTTAACTGACTAACTGAATATAATAGATGAAAATATGATTAAGGCTTCTACTGGGCATAAAGTGGGGGACCGGTTTTCTATTGTTATGAAGTAATAAACTGATCCCCCACTAATTACTATTTAACAGTATAATACATCTCTTCCTCCTCCAGTTATGAGTTAAATAAGAGGATCGGGTTTCTATAGTCTTTGCTGGCAACCAGTCTACTGCAGAAAGCAATGGCAACCTACTGCAGGATAATCTTCTGCCCAGTCACTCATGTCTCTTTCGAGACATGATCGCCCAAAGTGTGCATCACATATAGCACTTAACTGACTGACTCGTTTATAATAATACTCTCTCTCTCTCTCTCAGCCCATCACTCCCAGTGAAGCATAGGCCATTGATGACCCCTTGGCTTCACTCTCTGTTTGGGCTAGTTTGTTGTTGTTGATACTTCTGTAACTCGACTTTTTTACAGGTAGGGGTGTTAAGCCTATACAAACTTCTTTATCCTTTGGGTGAGGTGGTCCACCTTGAGGCCGGTTTTGAATTCATAGTTTTTCCTTTTTCTAGACTGGTTACCATCCAAGGCTATAGAACCCAGTATAAACTGCTATTTATCCATACCTGGAAGAATAATACAGTAAATTTGAAATACCTGATCTTGTTATCCATAATACTACATTGACCAGCACATATAGATAGCCGAGCCACCACACAGCACACATGGCCTGAAGATTGCATTCAAGCAAACACCACTCGGTGTTGACCTCAGTGTCTGCCTTTATATTTATCCATGCTGTATCACTGATATTAAGCACTTTTAACCATAAATATCAGCCAGTTAAGTGTCATAATGATACACTCTTGGGCGATCATGTCTGAAAAGAGACATGACTGACTAGACAGAAGGCTATCCTGCGGTTGCCATTATTTTCTTTCTAGGCAGTCATGATTTTGATTCAATTCTACTACAGGTCATCTAGTTCTTTTTGTTGCTTTTGGAATACTATTTTTTTGCAATTTTTTTATGTTTTTTAGTGCGTTTCAATTTAGTGTGTGTGTGTGTGTGTGTGTGTGTGTGTGTGTGTGTGTGTGTGTGTGTGTGTGTGGATTTTCATGTTGTTTTGTTGCAGGAAGGCTTGTATTTTTATATAAATATTTCCTCCTGCATTATTCCTATCTACTAAAATGCAGGTTATGACACACTCATGAAGAAATATTTATAAAAAGATATAAACCTTCCCCAACAAAACAACAAAAGAAACCTAACACACACACACACACACACACACACACACACACACTAAATTCATCTACTACGATACGGTATATAATGAAAGATGTTTGCAAAAAAGATTTGCTGCCAAAATATACATTATATATATATATATTACGGAAATTAACAAATTTTAATGAAACTTGGTTATAAACAACTGACAATTTGAAATTAATTGTTTGAACATTATTTTTTATCGATACTTATATATATATATATATATATATATATATATATATATATATAATTAATAAATATTAAAAAATATACATTTTATTCTACCTCTATGGCACGACTCAGAGTTTTATGCGGTATGCAATTATCAGGTGCATAATTCAAAGTGACATTTTAATAGATTTGAATTTAAATTCACTCGATGTTCATGAGAATTAAATTTAAAATTTAAAATTAAAATAAAAAATATTAAAAATAATCAAACGCAGGGAGAAGAAATCAAAGAAACAAAAAATTTAAATATTTAAATATTCAGTCAGTCAGTTAAGTGCCATACATGGAATTTGTGCAAAAGTGAGTGCAAGGAATTCAACTGGAATTTGAACTCAGCTCCTCGATTTCTTGTTCTGAGCTGATATCCACTGCACCACAACACACATCCAAATATCAGTCAGTCAGTTAAGTGCCATATGTGATACACACTTCGGCGATCATGTCTCGAAAGAGACATGACTGACTGGGCAGAAGATTATCCCGCAGTAGGTTGCCATTGCTTTCTGTGGTAGACTGGTTGCTGACCAAGGCTATAGAACCCAATCTGTCCTGTTATTTAACCCATAACTGGAAGGAATAGATGCACTAATACCTTTCCCAAGGGTATTTGCGTGCAAGTGAATGCAATGAATTTGGCTGGAATTCAAACTCAGCTTCCCTGATTTCTCGTTCCGAGCCGATATCCAATGCACCACAATGCACATCCAAATATAGCTTACCTAAAAAGTATATTTCTATCATATATTCAAGAAGTGCAAACCTTGATCCTCAACAGGTGCCCAACGTTTGTGACCTTGTGCCAGACTTACTTAGGTAGACACCAGAGAACATAGTAGGTTTATGAGCACTTTGGTGAACAACTCCCCCATGACTAGTTTACATGTCTGAGTAGTTGTAATGAAAAGCAGTTACTCCGTCAGACTTGACAGGCCTGAATGAACTAACCTTATACGTGTCTTTTTTTTTTCTTTTCGTTTTTCAGCGGAACGCAAGGAAAGAATTCAACAGAATAATCTTCATCCGACTCAACATGACCCTGAAGGGGGAGGTAGGTCATTAATCTTTCTTGTCTGTAATTCATTTGTTAATAACGCCATCTTGGGAAATATGAACTGATTCTAATTGTTTGCACACGAAGAAGCAAGAATTTTCACATTCAAATATGTCAAAATAACAAGTAAAAGAATTAATGAATAAAATTTTTGCTAAGGAAATAACAGAAAATTTATGGCAAAGTTTAACATTTATACTGGCAAAAAAAAAAAAAAAAAAAAGAAAGCAATGTGTCAAAGGGAAATTTTTTTTCTCGTGACACCCTTATTACTGTACAAGGACTGATCAAAAAGTATTGGAACTGTTGTATTGTAACAGAGCCAAAAGACAGAGACTGAATCTACTCAGCACAGATTGACCTGGAACTATGATATGCATGTACATTAAGTAATAAACATTTTTGCTTACTTCTTTAGTGTTTATAGTGCTGAGAATACTGCTATCATATCTGGTCAGGTGCCCCTGCTGTTCATCTCAGTGTTATCGACAGGCTCCAAAGGAGAATCTGTAATGTGGTAGGTCTCGACTTGGCAGCTCGACTCCAGCAACCTTCTCACCGGCGATATATGGCTTCCCTCTGTCTCTTCTACAAATATTTTCATGGTTGCTGCTTCGATGGACTTAAGTCACTGGTGCCCCCACCACAAGAATTTACTCATGCAACCAGACTGGCAACAAGGTCCCACCCATTTAAAGTTAGATCAACCAAATGCAGCTGACAATTCTACTCCATCAGCTTCTTTTCTCGCACTCCCCACCTGTAGAACTCCTTTTCATATACTTGCCTTCCTGATGGCTACAACCTCCAGGAATTTAAATGCAATGTCAATTCCCATCTCTTATTCACTTGACTCCAGTCCTTTCTACATCACCCCATGTATCTTGTTCTTTTCCTTTCTCTCTACCTTTGCAACTGTCTTCACACCTGTGTTCCCATCCTTGCTCTTTCTCTGACACCCTCTGCAACTGGTTCGTCTTTCTCTTCACTCTCCTTCTGTCTAAAGTTTTACTCTTATGTAGCCCTCTATGCATCAGTGGTGGTACCACCTTGCTTGGGGTGAAATGATTAAAAAAAAAAAGGAAAGCATGTAGTGTGGGGTTATATTGGTTACACCACAGAGCTTACATCAGTGACCATTGTTTGTACAGTAGTTTTGACTAGGCAAAACATTCCCAATATTCCCCAAAAATTGGCCCTTGCAACATTTTCCTTTTCAAGATCAAATCCCACTTGAAAAGTACATGATTTCAAGATGCCGGTGAAATCCAAGAGAATGTGACCAGGCAGCTGCTTGCTATCCCAAAAGAGATATTCTGAAAATGGAATAAAGTGTGTGACTTCAGAAGTGAACTACTTCAAAAGAGAAGTGTTGTAGTTTTCTTTTTTATAATACTAGTCCCAATATTTTTGATGAGATCGCATATACTACCTCAGACATTTATCAGTCAGTCAGTTAAGTGCCACACATGATACACGCTTGGGTGATCATGTCTCGAAAGAAACATGACTGAAGAAGATTTTTCCGCAGTATGTTGTCATTACTTTCTGCGGTAGACTGGTTGCCAGCCAAAGCTGTAGAACCCAATCTGTCCTGCTATTTAACCCATAACTGGAGGGAAGTGATGGATTAATACCTTTCCCAAGGGTATTTGTGCATAAGTGGATGCAAGGAATTCAACTGGGATTTGAACTCAGCACCCCGATTTGCTGCTTTGAGTCAATATCCACTGTACTACAATGCACATTCGTCTAATACTGTACTTAAATTCATAAAGTCTGGATGCCATCGAGCAAAAGAAAGCTACGTCATCGCATTAGAAAAGAGGGTGAAGCTGGGATGCCAGGTCAGGACCAGTAACATTGCGGAACTGTTTTTGAATTTTATCAAGGATCTCTAAATATACAACAGGGTCACCTGCTCATATGTGGCAGCAATACTTAAAGCGTGGACGAATGGTAGACTTATTAATATATAAGAGATTGTGGCGAGAAAAAAAAACTTTATCAGCTGACCTCACAATTGATTTATTAAAATATTTCCACTTCATTTTAGCAAAAAACTTTAGTCTGACAAGGTGCAATGAGTCACTCACCTGGAGGTTAGCATCATTATTCCCAAGAACAATTTTATTTTTACAAGATTATAAAAATATATAAACCAATGAAAAAGCTATATATATCATTTGTCTATATTTCTGAGATAAGGTATTGTAATTATTTACATTGTTTAAACTACCATGAATATGGCAACCAAGATGAGGACAACAGTCTGAATAATGTAAATAACTACAATATAGAAATATAGACTGATCCTGAAGAAGGTCAAAGCGTACAATTGCTGAAACATTGTGAATATGGCAACTAAGATGAGGACAACAGTTCAAACAATGTAAATAGTGTAAATAATTACAACGGCTCATCTCAGAAATATAGACATATCCTGAAGAAGGTCAGAGCATGCAACAGCCGAAACATCATGAATATGGCAACGAAGATGAGAACAACACTAAATAGTGTAAATAATTACAATACCTCATCTCAGAAATAGACAGATCCTGAAGAAGGTCAGAGCATGCAACAGCCGAAACATCATGAATATGGCAACGAAGATGAGGACAACACTAAATAGTGTAAATAATTACAATACCTCATCTCAGAAATAGACAGATCCTGAAGAAGGTCAGAGCATGCAACAGCCGAAACATCATGAATATGGCAACGAAGATGAGAACAACACTAAATAGTGTAAATAATTACAATACCTCATCTCAGAAATAAACAGATCCTGAAGAAGGTCAGAGCATGCAACAGCCGAAACATCATGAATATGGCAACGAAGATGAGAACAACACTAAATAGTGTAAATAATTACAATACCTCATCTCAGAAATAGACAGATCCTGAAGAAGGTCAGAGCATGCAACAGCCGAAACATCATGAATATGGCAACGAAGATGAGGACAACACTAAATAGTGTAAATAATTACAATACCTCATCTCAGAAATAGACAGATCCTGAAGAAGGTCAGAGCATGCAACAGCCGAAACATCATGAATATGGCAACGAAGATGAGAACAACACTAAATAGTGTAAATAATTACAACCGCTCATCTCAGAAATATAGACAGATCCTGAAGAAGGTCAGAGCATGCAACAGCCGAAACATCATGAATATGGCAACGAAGATGAGAACAACACTAAATAGTGTAAATAATTACAATACCTCATCTCTGAAATAGACAGATCCTGAAGAAGGTCAGAAATTACAATGGCAATTAACTGAAAGCGTCAACAGTGATTTGGGCAAGGAAGCTAGAGAGAGACATGATCGCCCTAGCATGTATCAAGTATGGCACTTAACTGGATGGTTTTGAAAAATATATACTTTTTATTTATTAGTCTGTTTACTTACAAGAATAGCATTTAATTCTTTTGTTGTCAGTTTGTGAGAAAAATAAGAATGTATAAATCCAGTTCCACATGTTTGGGTTTTTTTTTTAAAATTCTAAAAATAACTTTTTAATACCATAAACATTGCTGAGAGAGAGTATACAGTAAGAGTGGGATCCAGAAAAAAACTGCTGTTTTGACACACCATTGTTTTTGTCATGTTAAACGTTGCCAAAATGTTTCCGACATCCAACTGGTTTTTGCACATTTCATTTCTACATAAAACCCCGTTATGAATTTTTACCAAAAAAGATAGCAGTGTCCGAAGTAAAACGAATTACTTGCTAATCAATGGAACACTGGCAATACCTCATGATATTTCCAGGCTTTGTTTGTACACCCAATTTTGCAGTTACTTTACACATTTCTTCCTTTTCTGGCTTATGGCCATATCACGTTGAATACACCGGTTCTCGCTCAATCACCAAAGTTAAGCAACGTTGAGCCTGGTCAGTACTTAGATGGGTGACCGCTTGCGAATACCAGGTGCTGTAAGCGTTTAGTGACGGATGTGCATTATGGTGCAGTGGATATCGGCTCAGAAAGAGAAATCGGTGAGCCGAGTTCGAATTCCAGTTGAATACCCTGCATTCACTTAAGCACTGGTACCCTTGGGAAAGGTATTAATCCGTCCCTTCCCTCCAGTTAAGGGTTAAATAACAGGGTAGGACTTGGAGACCCTGCCCTTAAAAACAAAATCCCAATGAATCTTGATACTCGAAAAGAAAAAAGTATTACTAGAAACAAAACTTATAAAAAAAAAACACGACAATAAATTGTTAAATAAATAAAATTTAGTTGGCATTAAATGACTCATTGAGGTTCGTATGCTATAAAACAAAAACAACCAACTAACCAACATCTTCCTTTCTACCAATAACTGTACTTTTCTTTTTTCTTTTTTTTCTCATAGCCGAGCCAAAGTTTATTCATTTGAACAAAATGAAACAGAATAAAATTCCCCGACCAGTTGGCAGTTCAATCCGGTTCAAGTGCAAAGCCACTGGAATTCCACAACCAGAGGTGCGATGGTTAAAGGATGGTCAGATTTGGGTGTCTGAAGACGTAGGTAGCTACCAGGACAGTCGGCTGAGGTGGACACTGAAGATCAACGACTTACAAGAAAAAGACAGTGGCAAATACACTTGTATTGTTACCAATCTTCATGGCAGTATTAACTACACATATAACTTGGAAGTTGTAGGTATGAACCCCAAAATAAACTCAGTTTGAAAACTTGACTGCCTTATATATATATATATATATATATATATATATATATATATATTGTTGTTGTTTTTTTTTTCCTAACTAATAATTTTTTCTTGCAAATTCAGCTTCATCATTTGTGAATTTTCCTTTTATTTTTTTTTTTTTTTTTTTTTATTTCCGGAAATTAACAAAATGGAATTAACAACCAACATATTTAATTTATTTGTTCGAACATTAATACTTTTATTTGAGTAGATATTCTGTTTTTAATTAAACAGTATGTTTATAGATATATTTCTACCGGCCTGATTATTTACAAGAAGTTTTGTTACAAAAATGTGTGTCATATGGCAGGATTTGAACATGCGACCCCTAACAACATAGAGGAAACTACCAATTGATTTGGTGTGTTTTAGACCGCTCAACATTATTTTTAATCAATACTCTTATTTGAGTAGATATTCTGTTTTTAATTAAACAATATATTTATATATATATTTCTACCAGCCTAATTATTTACAAACAAATAAAGAAATATATATATATATATCAGTGTAACCCTGATATAAGAGAGTATTCAGGACCGGATATAAGTTATCTTATATCAGGTGTTCTCTTATATCAGGGTTTGGTATTTTTTATATACATTACCACAGGCTCTAATTTGGGACCAGAGAAAATCTCTCTTATATCCGGATTTATCTTATATCACAGTAAGGCAACACTAATTATGACAGACTAATCATCCAAAAATAAAGCTAACTTAACAGTAATTTAAACCGTCTTGTAACCCGGCGAGAACTACCTCGTGGGTTAAATAATGGGGGGAGAAAAAAAGAAACAAACAGCGCACAAGAACAATACATCTAGTGCCCGTTGGAAAGAAAAAAAACCCAAGATGAAACCTTAACTATAAAGTGCTTGATACGAAAGTAGAGTGAGAATACAATACAAGAAATCTAGAAGTGAGCTTCTAGAGTTCTTGTATTGTGTGTATATATATATATATATATATATATATATATATATATATATATATATATATATTGTGTGTATTTTGGCAGCATTTTTTCATTCGCTCTCACGGCGTCTGACGTTGCACTTAAATAAAAATTCAAATATATTCCGTCATTTAGAACAACACGGTTATCAACGCACACTTCTGAGAAAAACGCTTGTTGATAACACGTACATACTCAAACAAGAAAATAATAAACAGAAACTAAAAATCCTCAAAGCACTCTACATTAAACAATTTAAACCTGGTTTGAATACAATCAATTTCGATATTTCCAACAACGTACTCAAATGTCTGTAATCAGACCAGAGACCACAACACCACTATTTTGTCACTGTCTTCGGCCATCCGCCACGGTAGGGATGGACTTATATTTTCAATTCAATTATCTTTATTGTTAATAGCTTAAATATTCTATGTTTACTGTGTGTTAATATTTACTCTTTGATAATGGCTTATGTGAGCCGAAAGCTTAGACCCGATAAAAAATTCAACAAATACTGTGATTTTTTGTTTTCACCATCAAGTATATCAGATGGTATGAACGGATCCTACACAAAATTAATAGACAAAACTTGTCTATATTATTCAATGAAACCTGCATTAATATATATATATATATATATATATATGCTCATTTTCTTTATTTCTTTTTAATGTCGGTATTTGGAATTTTTTTCTTTTTTGTCTTTTTATGTTTATTTTACTTTTTTTTGTGTATATTGCATGTATATATATGTTTTGGGGGGGTGTTTGTGTGGGTTTTTTTTTTTTTGCAGTAATATCTAATTATTTTTGTTTTTTTTTTTTGTATTGGATTTTTCTTTATTTATGATTTATTCATGCAAATGTTCACTTATTGGTGTTTGCAATTTTTGTGACATTTCTGGTATGATCGCTACATTTTAATGCTAAGCTGTGTACTTCCCAACCATTTACCTCATAGTACTAAATTTATTTTCTGAGCTAACCTTTTTTTTTTTTTTAAATATTCTGCATGAAATTAAACCATCTGTTTTTTTGGTGATCTGATGAGACGAACACTTACCCACCTGTCAACATAAATCAGGATATATAATTGCTTTAATGAATTTATTTTTTTGTATATACACTACCGGCCATAATTATTAGGCCACCCCAGTGTTTCAAAAAAATGATGTATTTCATACTATTTTTTAGTACTTATTGCCAAGTGAATAATTGTAAATGAAACTAGAATGGTTCTTTTGTTATTGCTACTTTGCAAACTTTTACAAGGAAACTAGCGACAATTTAACCATCGCACCCTGTAGATTTGCTATTTTATATCTATATATACATTACCGGCCATAATTATTAGGCCACCCCAGTGTTTTAAAAAATGATGTATTTCATACTATTTTTTAGTATTTATTGCCAAGTGAATAATTGTAAATGAAAATAGAATGGTTCTTTTGTTAATACTGCACAATAACATGTGCATCAAATGAACTTATAAATATTTAATGATTACCTATATTGCAGTTTCATCAATGAAAGAATGAAGAAAATTGAGGGTGATCCGGACAAGCTCATCTTTGCTTCTTTGCCTTGTAAAATTTTGCAAAGTAATAATAACAAAAGAACCATTCTATTTTCATTTAGAATTATCCACTTGGCAATAAATATTAAAAATACTATGAAATACATAATTTCTTTTCCCAAAAAACTGGGGTGGCCTAATAATTATAGCCGGCAGTGTGTATATGTGTGTGAGAGAGAGAGAGAGAGAGAGAGATCTTAGGGAAAGTTATGAAATGGTATTAACTGACATGTATATTTCAACTTATTTGTTTGAACATTATTTTTAATGGATACACTATCTGGGTGGATACTCTGTTTTCCCATATATCCACTGACCTAAATATTTGAGGCTGGTATATATACAGGGATACAGTGATAATAGCAGACATGGAAAGGAAACTACAAGACCCCCTACAGAAGGTAGCTAAATAGAGTGACAAAAAAGGACAAACTGCAAGAAAACCCAAATACATGGTCATCAGTAAAAAGGTCAGCCCAGTATGCCAAATACAGGTTGGGGATACTAAAATCAAGCAGGTACAAAAATTTAAATACCTAGGAAGTGTTCTAATAGAAGATGGAAAGTGCGACACAGAGATCCGAAGGCGAATTGGCATGACGAAGGAAGCATTCCAGAAGTTGAGTAAAGTATTAAGAAACAGGACAATTTCACTAGAAACAAAGAACAGAGTACTGGATTGCGATGTGATGTCAGTTCTTCAATATGGCAGTGAATACTAGATAATATCATCAAAGATGAAAGAAAAACTGGAATCAACTGAAATGTGGTTCGACAGAAAGATGCTGCGAATATCATGGATCGAGCATGTGAGCAATGATGAGGTCCTAGAAATGATGGAAACGAAAAGGAAATTAATACTAAGCATCAGGAAGAGACAGCTGAAGTTCCTGGGATATGCAATGAGGAAAGAGGGCTTAGAGAACCTGATACTAACAGGCTAGATAAAGGGGGAAAAAACAGGGGAAAACAGCGGATGACATATTTGAACGACCTAATCAGGTGGATGATGGAATGAGAGTTGTGTGGTGTAACAGGAGAAGGCATGCTAAGAGCCACCAGGGATAGGGAGATGTGGAAAGCTATGATCGCCTACGTCCTGAAGGGACACGGCACATAGAAGAAGAAATAAATTTAAAAGACATACCTGCGTAGCTAATCAGTATTAAGAAGAGGTGTATTCATACCTAATCACAATTTGATAAACAAATAAATTATAATGTGTATATAAAGTGGAGGATCATTTCTATATTATAATCAATATATAAACTGATCCCTCACTTTATGACCAAACTAGTTTCTATACATTTATATTCTAGATTTATGGACTTGAGCAAATGGATGGCAGAGCAGGGTTTGGGAAGGGGTAACAAGAGAAAGGGAGATGTGGAAAGCCATGATCCCTACGTCCTGAAGGGACAGGGCATATAGAAGAAAATTATTAAACTATAATATTAAGAAGCATCTTATTCCCTTCCATAAATGCAAATGTACAAAGGAACAAAAATACTGTAAAATAACTAAATGCACAAAAATCAATTTATTTACCATAAATTAGACACTTTTAGATAATACAGGGTGTCCATAAAGTCCGTGTTCACTTTTTAAAATTTATAACTTTATTTGTATTTGTTATTAAATAATCTGTAAAAAAATTATGTAAAGTTTAATGTACCTCGTTTTAAGTATAGTTATTGATGCTAATTTGATTTCATGCATGACTGTAAATCAATTGGCAAATGTTTTCCATGAACTGCAAAATCATATTACTGTTTGTATCGCTAATGATGGAGCACACGTGGAAACTTAAATAAAATTTCAATAAAACCTTAAAAAATACAGATTTACTTCTTCAAATTATTTTTATCGCAAATTCAAATAAAGTTAAATTTTTAAAGTGCACACAAACTTTATGGACACCCTGTACGTGGATGACAAATATGTTATATGTTACGATTGAGCTCTCTGGAGAGGAAAATTTTAAAAAGAGATACCACTTCTTTGATTTATGCGTTACTCTACAGCAATGAATTGAGTTCTTCCAGTGGCTGGGGTGTGTATACACCACTTATATATAACACACTCAAATTTCCCTTCTCTCATTCTATGCCCCTATGGCTTAGGGAGTAGAGACTTTGACTGACACCAAATCGGTTTCGATCTTGGTCAGAAGCAAGTAGATGACTTGTCACACTGATGAGCTGTGATACAGAGAAACAGGCTTATATGGATGACAATTATATATATATATATATATATATATATATATATTGTTTAATTATCGAAAAACAGAGTATCCACTCAAATAAGAGTATTCATTAAAAATAATGTTCAAACAAATATATACATATATATATATATTTTTATATTTTAAATCGAAAGGGATGATCAGATAGGTAAATCCCAAAAACCCGATCCTAATTATTATTTCATTAATATTAAAATTGACCAAGATGGAGGTCTCAATGCAAATATTATATTTTATTTACAGAGCCAAATGTAAAAAATAAAACAAAAATTTATATATATATATATATATATATATATATATATATATATATATATATATATATTAATAAATTATAACATTGATATGTTATAATATCACTACAAAAGTAGCTATTTTGTTTCGACACTTTTTGTGTCTTTTCAAGTGATGTTGTTATTTCGAAATGAATGGCTTTAAAAGGTTAAGAACAAGCAAGACCTCTTTCATCAGGGAGGCATTATTGTATGTACAATGTGGACCAATCAGAGTAAAGCAACTTTTACTTTTATTATTTATTATTTACTTTTATTAGCTCTACTTTGTATTGAGCACTTTTTTAAAAATAGTGTTTCTTTGGATGGGGAATATTATTCCACCCATACTTGTATATATATATATAATAATAATAATAATAATAATAATAATAATAATAATAACTATAATTATAACAATATTAATACTAACAGAAATAATTCTGCTAATACTAGTAACAGTTATATTATAATTTAGATCGTCTTGAATAACCCACCAAGAACAAACTCGGAGGGAAAAGGAGGGGAAGTAGAAAAAAAAGAAACAAATGAAGTACATGAAGAAAAAGTCAAATACTCGTAGGAAAGAAAAAAAAACCAAGACGAAAACCCTAACACTAAATCGCTCAATACGAAAGTAGAGCAAACAAAGACAGAAAATCTATGCAAGAGCCAACAAACCTACCTTGGTTTTACCCTATGGCTCGTCAGGGTAAATTTACCCTGACGAGCCATAGGGTAAAACCAAGGTAGGTTTGTTGGCTCTTGCATAGATTTTCTGTATATATATATATAAGGAAAAGGATGAATTTTTTATTTATTCATCCGAAAGAATATTATTACTCATTATAAAATTATTTTTAGTGTATTTTAGCTGATACTCTGTTTATTTATTGAAAAAAAAATATTTATCTATTTTTGGATATTCAAGAAATCTTATTACAGAAAAATATGTGCTTGCTGACAGGATTCTTTGAAAATGCATTCCCCCGGGTAGGGGAAAACATCATTAGATCTGGCATGTTTTGAGCTTTAAAGGAACTATTTGACTTTGCATGGTAATTGACACACTCTCTACCTGAGAGGTCAAAATATATCACATCTATGACAGTTTCCCATAGAAGAACACAGGTTCAAATCCTACTGGAGAGCTCATATTTTTCGCCAAGAACATTTCTGGAATATTCAGGCCAGTAGACAAAAATAAATCAATATGCTGATATAGAAATGAGTCAATTGCCAAAATGATTAGTGATGAGCGACATATACTTTGCATGTGGTTTAATATTAGCGAAAAATAAAGGAATTTTTTCCAATGTTCTCTGTTCTTTTTCAGAAAAAGTCCATAACAAACCAGAATTCTTGCCACCACACCCACTTAATCAAACAGTTCGACATGGGCAACAGGCTTCATTTCAGTGTCACGTGAAAAGTGAGGCCCAGCCCCACATAACGGTAAATAAAGTTGCTTTTTCTTTTATCTGTCACATATTAGGGTGCATCAAAAGGAAATTTTATAGTTTTGACAGCCCTTTACTCCAAAGCATATTTCCTGTACCCATCTAAAGATTGTCTATGAGTCCACTACATTATTAATGTTACTGTTGTATATTAGAGTACATCAAAAAGAAATGTTATAGTTTTGACAGCCCTTTACTCCAAAGCATATTTCATGTACCCATCTAAAGATTGTCTATGAGTCCACTACATTATTAATGTTACTATTGTATATTAGAGTACATCAAAAAGAAATGTTATAGTTTTGACAGCCCTTTACTCCAAAGCATATTTCATGTACCCATCTAAAGATTGTCTATGAGTCCACTACATTATTAATGTTACTATTGTATATTAGAGTACATCAAAAAGAAATGTTATAGTTTTGACAGCCCTTTACTCCAAAGTATATTTCCGGTACCCATCTAAAGATTGTCTATGAGTCCACTACATTGTTAATGTTACTGTTGTATATTAGAGTACATCAAAAAGAAATTTTATAGTTTTGACAGCCCTTTACTCCAAAGCATATTTCCTGTACCCATCTAAAGATTGTCTATGAGTCCACTACATTATTAATGTTACTGTTGTATATTAGAGTACATCAAAAAGAAATGTTATAGTTTTGACAGCCCTTTACTCCAAAGCTTATTTCATGTACCCATCTAAAGATTGTCTATGAGTCCACTACATTATTAATGTTACTGTTGTATATTAGAGTACATCAAAAAGAAATTTTATAGTTTTGACAGCCCTTTACTCCAAAGCTTATTTCATGTACACATCTAAAGATTGTCTATGAGTCCACTACATTATTAATGTTACTATTGTATATTAGAGTACATCAAAAAGAAATTTTATAGTTTTGACAGCCCTTTACTCAAAAGCTTATTTCATGTACCATCTAAAGATTGTCTATGAGCCGACTACATTATTAATGTTACTGTTGTATATTAGAGTACATCAAAAAGAAATTTTATAGTTTGACAGCCCTTTACTCCAAAGCATATTTCCTGTACCCATCTAAAGATTGTCTATGCGTCCACTACATTATTAATGTTACTATTGTATATTAGAGTACATCAAAAAGAAATTTTATAGTTTTGACAGCCCTTTACTCCAAAGCATATTTCCGGTACCCATCTAAAGATTGTCTATGAGTCCACTACACTATTAATGTTACTATTGTATATTAGAGTACATCAAAAAGAAATGTTATAGTTTTGACAGCCCTTTACTCCAAAGCTTATTTCATGTACCCATCTAAAGATTGTCTATGAGTCCACTACATTATTAATGTTACTGTTGTATATTAGAGTACATCAAAAAGAAATTTTATATTTTTGACAGCCCTTTACTCCAAAGTATATTTCCGGTACTCATCTAAAGATTGTCTATGAGTCCACTACATTATTAATGTTACTGTTGTATATTAGAGTACATCAAAAAGAAATTTTATAGTTTTGACAGCCCTTTACTCCAAAGCATATTTCCTGTACCCATCTAAAGATTGTCTATGAGTCCACTACATTATTAATGTTACTGTTGTATATTAGAGTACATCAAAAAGAAATTTTATAGTTTGACAGCCCTTTACTACAAAGCATATTTCCTGTACCCATCTAAAGATTGTCTATGAGTCCACTACATTATTAATGTTACTGTTGTATATTAGAGTACATCAAAAAGAAATTTTATAGTTTTGACAGCCCTTTACTCAAAAGCATATTTCCGGTACCCATCTAGAGATTGTCTATGAGTCCACTACACTATTAATGTTACGATTGTATATTAGAGTACATCAAAAAGAAATGTTATAGTTTTGACAGCCCTTTACTCCAACGCTTATTTCATGTACCCATCTAAAGATTGTCTATGAGTCCACTACATTATTAATGTTACTATTGTATATTAGAGTACATGAAAAAGAAATGTTATAGTTTTGACAGCCCTTTACTCCAAAGCTTATTTCATGTACCCATCTAAAGATTGTCTATGAGTCCACTACATTATTAATGTTACTATTGTATATTAGAGTACATCAAAAAGAAATGTTATAGTTTTGACAGCTCTTTACTCCAAAGCTTATTTCATGTACCATCTAAAGATTGTCTATGAGCCGACTACATTATTAATGTTACTATTGTATATTAGAGTACATCAAAAAGAAATTTTATATTTTTGACAGCCCTTTACTCCAAAGTATATTTCCGGTACCCATCTAAAGATTGTCTATGAGTCCACTACATTATTAATGTTACTGTTGTATATTAGAGTACATCAAAATGAAATTTTATAGTTTTGACAGCCCTTTACTCCAAAGCATATTTCCTGTACCCATCTAAAGATTGTCTATGAGTCCACGACATTATTAATGTTACTGTTGTATATTAGAGTACATCAAAAAGAAATTTTATAGTTTTGACAGCCCTTTACTCCAAAGCATATTTCATGTACCCATCTAAAGATTGTCTATGAGTCCACTACACTATTAATGTTACTATTGTATATTAGAGTACATCAAAAAGAAATTTTATAGTTTTGACAGCCCTTTACTCCAAAGCATATTTCCGGTAACCATCTAAAGATTGTCTATGAGTCCACTACACTATTAATGTTACTATTGTATATTAGAGTACATCAAAAAGAAATGTTATAGTTTTGACAGCCCTTTACTCCAAAGCATATTTCATGTACCCATCTAAAGATTGTCTATGAGTCCACTACATTATTAATGTTACTATTGTATATTAGAGTACATCAAAAAGAAATGTTATAGTTTTGACAGCCCTTTACTCCAAAGCATATTTCATGTACCCATCTAAAGATTGTCTATGAGTCCACTACATTATTAATGTTACTATTGTATATTAGAGTACATCAAAAAGAAATGTTATAGTTTTGACAGCCCTTTACTCCAAAGTATATTTCCGGTACCCATCTAAAGATTGTCTATGAGTCCACTACATTGTTAATGTTACTGTTGTATATTAGAGTACATCAAAAAGAAATTTTATAGTTTTGACAGCCCTTTACTCCAAAGCATATTTCCTGTACCCATCTAAAGATTGTCTATGAGTCCACTACATTATTAATGTTACTGTTGTATATTAGAGTACATCAAAAAGAAATGTTATAGTTTTGACAGCCCTTTACTCCAAAGCTTATTTCATGTACCCATCTAAAGATTGTCTATGAGTCCACTACATTATTAATGTTACTGTTGTATATTAGAGTACATCAAAAAGAAATTTTATAGTTTTGACAGCCCTTTACTCCAAAGCTTATTTCATGTACACATCTAAAGATTGTCTATGAGTCCACTACATTATTAATGTTACTATTGTATATTAGAGTACATCAAAAAGAAATTTTATAGTTTTGACAGCCCTTTACTCAAAAGCTTATTTCATGTACCATCTAAAGATTGTCTATGAGCCGACTACATTATTAATGTTACTGTTGTATATTAGAGTACATCAAAAAGAAATTTTATAGTTTGACAGCCCTTTACTCCAAAGCATATTTCCTGTACCCATCTAAAGATTGTCTATGCGTCCACTACATTATTAATGTTACTATTGTATATTAGAGTACATCAAAAAGAAATTTTATAGTTTTGACAGCCCTTTACTCCAAAGCATATTTCCGGTACCCATCTAAAGATTGTCTATGAGTCCACTACACTATTAATGTTACTATTGTATATTAGAGTACATCAAAAAGAAATGTTATAGTTTTGACAGCCCTTTACTCCAAAGCTTATTTCATGTACCCATCTAAAGATTGTCTATGAGTCCACTACATTATTAATGTTACTGTTGTATATTAGAGTACATCAAAAAGAAATTTTATATTTTTGACAGCCCTTTACTCCAAAGTATATTTCCGGTACTCATCTAAAGATTGTCTATGAGTCCACTACATTATTAATGTTACTGTTGTATATTAGAGTACATCAAAAAGAAATTTTATAGTTTTGACAGCCCTTTACTCCAAAGCATATTTCCTGTACCCATCTAAAGATTGTCTATGAGTCCACTACATTATTAATGTTACTGTTGTATATTAGAGTACATCAAAAAGAAATTTTATAGTTTGACAGCCCTTTACTACAAAGCATATTTCCTGTACCCATCTAAAGATTGTCTATGAGTCCACTACATTATTAATGTTACTGTTGTATATTAGAGTACATCAAAAAGAAATTTTATAGTTTTGACAGCCCTTTACTCAAAAGCATATTTCCGGTACCCATCTAGAGATTGTCTATGAGTCCACTACACTATTAATGTTACGATTGTATATTAGAGTACATCAAAAAGAAATGTTATAGTTTTGACAGCCCTTTACTCCAACGCTTATTTCATGTACCCATCTAAAGATTGTCTATGAGTCCACTACATTATTAATGTTACTATTGTATATTAGAGTACATGAAAAAGAAATGTTATAGTTTTGACAGCCCTTTACTCCAAAGCTTATTTCATGTACCCATCTAAAGATTGTCTATGAGTCCACTACATTATTAATGTTACTATTGTATATTAGAGTACATCAAAAAGAAATGTTATAGTTTTGACAGCTCTTTACTCCAAAGCTTATTTCATGTACCATCTAAAGATTGTCTATGAGCCGACTACATTATTAATGTTACTATTGTATATTAGAGTACATCAAAAAGAAATTTTATATTTTTGACAGCCCTTTACTCCAAAGTATATTTCCGGTACCCATCTAAAGATTGTCTATGAGTCCACTACATTATTAATGTTACTGTTGTATATTAGAGTACATCAAAATGAAATTTTATAGTTTTGACAGCCCTTTACTCCAAAGCATATTTCCTGTACCCATCTAAAGATTGTCTATGAGTCCACGACATTATTAATGTTACTGTTGTATATTAGAGTACATCAAAAAGAAATTTTATAGTTTTGACAGCCCTTTACTCCAAAGCATATTTCATGTACCCATCTAAAGATTGTCTATGAGTCCACTACACTATTAATGTTACTATTGTATATTAGAGTACATCAAAAAGAAATTTTATAGTTTTGACAGCCCTTTACTCCAAAGCATATTTCCGGTAACCATCTAAAGATTGTCTATGAGTCCACTACACTATTAATGTTACTATTGTATATTAGAGTACATCAAAAAGAAATGTTATAGTTTTGACAGCCCTTTACTCCAAAGCTTATTTCATGTACCCATCTAAAGTTTGTCTATGAGTCCACTACATTATTAATGTTACTGTTGTATATTAGAGTACATCAAAAAGAAATTTTATAGTTTTGACAGCCCTTTACTCCAAAGTTTATTTCATGTACCCATCTAAAGATTGTCTATGAGTCCACTACATTATTAATGTTACTGTTGTATATTAGAGTACATCAAAAAGAAATGTTATAGTTTTGACAGCCCTTTACTCCAAAGCATATTTCCTGTACCCATCTAAAGATTGTCTATGAGTCCACTACGTTATTAATGTTACTTTTGTATATTAGAGTACATCAAAAAGAAATGTTATAGTTTTGACAGCCCTTTACTCCAAAAGCTTATTTCCTGTACCCATCTAAAGATTGTCTATGAGTCCACTACATTATTAATGTTACTATTGTATATTAGAGTACATCAAAAAGAAATATTATAGTTTTGACAGCTCTTTACTCCAAAGCTTATTTCATGTACCATCTAAAGATTGTCTATGAGCCGACTACATTATTAATGTTACTATTGTATATTAGAGTACATCAAAAAGAAATTTTATACTTTTGCCAGCCCTTTACTCCAAAGCATATTTCCTGTACCCATCTAAAGATTGTCTATGAGTCCACTACATTATTAATGTTACTGTTGTATATTAGAGTACATCAAAAAGAAATGTTATAGTTTTGACAGCCCTTTACTCCAAAGCTTATTTCATGTGCCCATCTAAAGATTGTCTATGAGTCCACTACATTATTAATGTTACTGTTGTATATTAGAGTACATCAAAAAGAAATGTTATAGTTTTGACAGCCCTTTACTCCAAAGCTTATTTCATGTACACATCTAAAGATTGTCTATGAGTCCACTACATTATTAATGTTACTGTTGTATATTAGAGTACATCAAAAAGAAATTTTATAGTTTTGACAGCCCTTTACTCCAAAGCTTATTTCCTGTACCCATCTAAAGATTGTCTATGAGTCCACTACATTATTAATGTTACTGTTGTATATTAGAGTACATCAAAAAGAAATGTTATAGTTTTGACAGCCATTTACTCCAAAGCATATTTCATGTACCCATCTAAAGATTGTCTATGAGTCCGCTACATTATTAATGTTACTGTTGTATATTAGAGTACATCAAAAAGAAATGTTATAGTTTTGACAGCCCTTTACTCCAAAAGCTTATTTCCTGTACCCATCTAAAGATTGTCTATGAGTCCACTACATTATTAATGTTACTGTTGTATATTAGAGTACATCAAAAAGAAATTTTATAGTTTTGACAGCCCTTTACTCCAAAGCTTATTTCCTGTACCCATCTAAAGATTGTCTATGAGTCCACTACATTATTAATGTTACTGTTGTATATTAGAGTACATCAAAAAGAAATGTTATAGTTTTGACAGCCCTTTACTCCAAAGCATATTTCATGCACCCATCTAAAGATTGTCTATGAGTCCGCTACATTATTAATGTTACTGTTGTATATTAGAGTACATCAAAAAGAAATTTTATAGTTTTGACAGCCCTTTACTCCAAAAGCTTATTTCCTGTACCCATCTAAAGATTGTCTATGAGTCCACTACATTATTAATGTTACTATTGTATATTAGAGTACATCAAAAAGAAATGTTATAGTTTTGACAGCCCTTTACTCCAAAGCATATTTCATGTACCCATCTAAAGATTGTCTATGAGTCCGCTACATCATTAATGTTACTGTTGTATATTAGAGTACATCAAAAAGAAATTTTATAGTTTTGACAGCCCTTTACGCCAAAAGCTTATTTCCTGTACCCATCTAAAGATTGTCTATGAGTCCACTACATTATTAATGTTACTATTGTATATTAGAGTACATCAAAAAGAAATGTTATAGTTTTGACAGCCCTTTACTCCAAAGTATATTTCCGGTACCCATCTAAAGATTGTCTATGAGTCCACTACATTATTAATGTTACTGTTGTATATTAGAGTACATCAAAAAGAAATTTTATAGTTTTGACAGCCCTTTACTCCAAAGCTTATTTCCTGTATCCATCTAAAGATTGTCTATGAGTCCACTACATTATTAATGTTACTGTTGTATATTAGAGTACATCAAAAAGAAATGTTATAGTTTTGACAGCCCTTTACTCCAAAGCATATTTCATGTACCCATCTAAAGATTGTCTATGAGTCCGCTACATTATTAATGTTACTGTTGTATATTAGAGTACATCAAAAAGAAATTTTATAGATTTGACAGCCCTTTACTCCAAAAGCTTATTTCCTGTACCCATCTAAAGATTGTCTATGAGTCCACTACATTATTAATGTTACTGTTGTATATTAGAGTACTTCAAAAAGAAATTTTATAGTTTTGACAGCCCTTTACTGCAAAAGCTTATTTCCTGTACCCATCTAAAGATTGTCTATGAGTCCACTACATTATTAATGTTACTATTGTATATTAGAGTACATCAAAAAGAAATGTTATAGTTTTGACAGCCCTTTACTCCAAAGCATATTTTATGTTCCCATCTAAAGATTGTCTATGAGTCCGCTACATTATTAATGTTACTGTTGTATATTAGAGTACATCAAAAAGAAATTTTATAGTTTTGACAGCCCTTTACTCCAAAAGCTTATTTCCTGTACCCATCTAAAGATTGTCTATGAGTCCACTACATTATTAATGTTACTGTTGTATATTAGAGTACATCAAAAAGAAATTTTATAGTTTTGACAGCCCTTTACTCCAAAAGCTTATTTCCTGTACCCATCTAAAGATTGTCTATGAGTCCACTACATTATTAATGTTACTATTGTATATTAGCGTACATAAAAAAGAAATGTTATATAGTTTTGACAGCCCTTTACTCCAAAGCATATTTCATGTAGCCATCTAAAGATTGTCTATGAGTCCGCTACATTATTAATGTTACTGTTGTATATTAGAGTACATCAAAAAGAAATTTTATAGTTTTGACAGCCCTTTACTCCAAAAGCTTATTTCCTGTACCCATCTAAAGATTGTCTATGAGTCCACTACATTATTAATGTTACTGTTGTATATTAGAGTACATCAAAAAGAAATTTTATAGTTTTGACAGCCCTTTACTCCAAAAGCTTATTTCCTGTACCCATCTAAAGATTGTCTATGAGTCCACTACATTATTAATGTTACTATTGTATATTAGAGTACATCAAAAAGAAATGTTATAGTTTTGACAGCCCTTTACTCCAAAGCATATTTCATGTAGCCATCTAAAGATTGTCTATGAGTCCGCTACATTATTAATGTTACTGTTGTATATTAGAGTACATCAAAAAGAAATTTTATAGTTTTGACAGCCCTTTACTCCAAAAGCTTATTTCCTGTACCCATCTAAAGATTGTCTATGAGTCCACTACATTATTAATGTTACTGTTGTATATTAGAGTACATCAAAAAGAAATGTTATAGTTTTGACAGCCATTTACTCCAAAGCATATTTCATGTACCCATCTAAAGATTGTCTATGAGTCCGCTACATTATTAATGTTACTGTTGTATATTAGAGTACATCAAAAAGAAATGTTATAGTTTTGACAGCCCTTTACTCCAAAAGCTTATTTCCTGTACCCATCTAAAGATTGTCTATGAGTCCACTACATTATTAATGTTACTGTTGTATATTAGAGTACATCAAAAAGAAATTTTATAGTTTTGACAGCCCTTTACTCCAAAGCTTATTTCCTGTACCCATCTAAAGATTGTCTATGAGTCCACTACATTATTAATGTTACTGTTGTATATTAGAGTACATCAAAAAGAAATGTTATAGTTTTGACAGCCCTTTACTCCAAAGCATATTTCATGCACCCATCTAAAGATTGTCTATGAGTCCGCTACATTATTAATGTTACTGTTGTATATTAGAGTACATCAAAAAGAAATTTTATAGTTTTGACAGCCCTTTACTCCAAAAGCTTATTTCCTGTACCCATCTAAAGATTGTCTATGAGTCCACTACATTATTAATGTTACTATTGTATATTAGAGTACATCAAAAAGAAATGTTATAGTTTTGACAGCCCTTTACTCCAAAGCATATTTCATGTACCCATCTAAAGATTGTCTATGAGTCCGCTACATCATTAATGTTACTGTTGTATATTAGAGTACATCAAAAAGAAATTTTATAGTTTTGACAGCCCTTTACGCCAAAAGCTTATTTCCTGTACCCATCTAAAGATTGTCTATGAGTCCACTACATTATTAATGTTACTATTGTATATTAGAGTACATCAAAAAGAAATGTTATAGTTTTGACAGCCCTTTACTCCAAAGTATATTTCCGGTACCCATCTAAAGATTGTCTATGAGTCCACTACATTATTAATGTTACTGTTGTATATTAGAGTACATCAAAAAGAAATTTTATAGTTTTGACAGCCCTTTACTCCAAAGCTTATTTCCTGTATCCATCTAAAGATTGTCTATGAGTCCACTACATTATTAATGTTACTGTTGTATATTAGAGTACATCAAAAAGAAATGTTATAGTTTTGACAGCCCTTTACTCCAAAGCATATTTCATGTACCCATCTAAAGATTGTCTATGAGTCCGCTACATTATTAATGTTACTGTTGTATATTAGAGTACATCAAAAAGAAATTTTATAGATTTGACAGCCCTTTACTCCAAAAGCTTATTTCCTGTACCCATCTAAAGATTGTCTATGAGTCCACTACATTATTAATGTTACTGTTGTATATTAGAGTACTTCAAAAAGAAATTTTATAGTTTTGACAGCCCTTTACTGCAAAAGCTTATTTCCTGTACCCATCTAAAGATTGTCTATGAGTCCACTACATTATTAATGTTACTATTGTATATTAGAGTACATCAAAAAGAAATGTTATAGTTTTGACAGCCCTTTACTCCAAAGCATATTTTATGTTCCCATCTAAAGATTGTCTATGAGTCCGCTACATTATTAATGTTACTGTTGTATATTAGAGTACATCAAAAAGAAATTTTATAGTTTTGACAGCCCTTTACTCCAAAAGCTTATTTCCTGTACCCATCTAAAGATTGTCTATGAGTCCACTACATTATTAATGTTACTGTTGTATATTAGAGTACATCAAAAAGAAATTTTATAGTTTTGACAGCCCTTTACTCCAAAAGCTTATTTCCTGTACCCATCTAAAGATTGTCTATGAGTCCACTACATTATTAATGTTACTATTGTATATTAGCGTACATAAAAAAGAAATGTTATAGTTTTGACAGCCCTTTACTCCAAAGCATATTTCATGTAGCCATCTAAAGATTGTCTATGAGTCCGCTACATTATTAATGTTACTGTTGTATATTAGAGTACATCAAAAAGAAATTTTATAGTTTTGACAGCCCTTTACTCCAAAAGCTTATTTCCTGTACCCATCTAAAGATTGTCTATGAGTCCACTACATTATTAATGTTACTGTTGTATATTAGAGTACATCAAAAAGAAATTTTATAGTTTTGACAGCCCTTTACTCCAAAAGCTTATTTCCTGTACCCATCTAAAGATTGTCTATGAGTCCACTACATTATTAATGTTACTATTGTATATTAGAGTACATCAAAAAGAAATGTTATAGTTTTGACAGCCCTTTACTCCAAAGCATATTTCATGTAGCCATCTAAAGATTGTCTATGAGTCCGCTACATTATTAATGTTACTGTTGTATATTAGAGTACATCAAAAAGAAATTTTATAGTTTTGACAGCCCTTTACTCCAAAAGCTTATTTCCTGTACCCATCTAAAGATTGTCTATGAGTCCACTACATTATTAATGTTACTGTTGTATATTAGAGTACATCAAAAAGAAATGTTATAGTTTTGACAGCCCTTTACTCCAAAGCATATTTCATGTACCCATCTAAAGATTGTCTATGAGTCCGCTACATTATTAATGTTACTGTTGTATATTAGAGTACATCAAAAAGAAATTTTATAGTTTTGACAGCCCTTTACTCCAAAAGCTTATTTCCTGTACCCATCTAAAGATTGTCTATGAGTCCACTACATTATTAATGTTACTGTTGTATATTAGAGTACATCAAAAAGAAATTTTATAGTTTTGACAGCCCTTTACTCCAAAAGCTTATTTCCTGTACCCATCTAAAGATTGTCTATGAGTCCACTACATTATTAATGTTACTGTTGTATATTAGAGTACATCAAAAAAAATTTTATAGTTTTGACAGCCCTTTACTCCAAAAGCTTATTTCCTGTACCCATCTAAAGATTGTCTATGAGTCCACTACATTATTAATGTTACTATTGTATATTAGAGTACATCAAAAAGAAATGTTATAGTTTTGACAGCCCTTTACTCCAAAGCATATTTCATGTACCCATCTAAAGATTGTCTATGAGTCCGCTACATTATTAATGTTACTGTTGTATATTAGAGTACATCAAAAAGAAATTTTATAGTTTTGACAGCCCTTTACTCCAAAAGTTTATTTCCTGTACCCATCTAAAGATTGTCTATGAGTCCACTACATTATTATAATGTTACTGTTGTATATTAGAGTACTTAAAAAAGAAATTTTATAGTTTTGACAGCTCCCTACTGCAAAAGCTATTTCCTGTAAATCGACGAAGATTGTCTATGAGTCCACTACATTATTAATGTTACTGTTGTATATTAGAGTACATCAAAAAAAGAAATTTTATAGTTTTGACAGCCCTTTACTCCAAAGCTTATTTCCTGTACCCATCTAAAGATTACTCATGAGTCCACTACATTATTAATGTTGTTATTGTATATTAGAGTACATCAAAAAAAGAAAATGTTATAGTTTTGACAGCCCTTTACCTCCAAAGCATATTTCATGTAGCCATCTAAAGATTACATCTATGAGTCCGCTACATTATTAATAACATGTTGTATATTAGAGTACATCAAAAAGAAATTTTATAGTTTTGACAGCCCTTTTTTACTCCAAAGCTTATTTCCTGTAATCACCTAAAGATTGTCTATGAGTCCACTACATTATTAATGTTACTGTTGTATATTAGAGTACATCAAAAAGAAATGTTATAGTTTTGACAGCCTTACCTTAAAGCATATTTCATGTACCCATCTAAAGATTGTCTATGAGTCCGCTACATTATTAATGTTACTGTTGTATATTAGAGTACATCAAAAGAATTATAGTTTTGACAGCCCTTTACTCCAAAAGCTTATTTCCTGTACCCATCTAAAGATTGTCTATGAGTCCACTACATTATTAATAGTTACTGTTGTATATTAGAGTACATCAAAAAGAAATTTTTATAGTTTTGACAGCCCTTTACCTGCTTATTTCCTGTACCCATCTAAAGATTGTCTATGAGTCCACTACATTATTAATGTTACTGTTGTATATTAGAGTACATCATGAAATTTTATAGTTTTGACAGCCCTTTACTCCAAAAGCTTATTTCCTGTACCCATCTAAAGATTGTCTAAGAGTCCACTACATTATTAATGTTACTGTTGTATATTAGAGTACATCAAAAAGAAATTTTATAGTTTTGACAGCCCTTTACTCCAAAAGCTTATTTCCTGTACCCATCTAAAGATTGTCTATGAGTCCACTACATTATTAATGTTACTATTGTATATTAGACACATCAAAAAGAAATGTTATAGTTTTGACAGCCCTTTACTCCAAAGTATATTCAGTAGCCATCTAAAGATTGTCTATGAGTCCGCTACATTATTAATGTTACTATATATTAGAGTACATCAAAAGAAATTTTATAGTTTTGACAGCCCTTTACTCCAAAGCTTATTTCCTGTACCCATCTAAAGATTGTCTATGAGTCCACTACATTATTAATGTTACTGTTGTATTAGAGTACATCAAAAGAAGCTGTTATAGTTTTACAGCCTCTTTACTCCAAAGCATATTTCATGTACCCATCTAAAGATTGTCTATGAGTCCGCTACATTATTAATGTTACTGTTGTATATTATATACATCAAAAAGAAATTTTATAGTTTTGACAGCCCTTTACTCCAAAAGCTTATTTCCTGTACCCATCTAAAGATTGTCTATGAGTCCACTACATTATTAATGTTACTGTTGTATATTAGAGTACATCAAAGAAATTTTATAGTTTTGACAGCCCTTTACCCAAAAGCTTATTTCCTGTACCCATCTAAAGATTGTCTATGAGTCCACTACATTATTAATGTTACTGTTGTATATTAGAGTACATCAAAAAAAATTTTATAGTTTTGACAGCCCTTTACTCCAAAGCTTATTTCCTGTACCCATCTAAAGATTGTCTATGAGTCCACTACATTATTAATGTTACTATTGTATATTAGAGTATCAAAAAGAAATGTTATAGTTTTGACAGCCCTTTACTCCAAAGAAGTTACTATGTACCCATCTAAAGATTGTCTATGAGTCCGCGACATTATTAATGTTACTGTTGTATATTAGAGTACTTCAAAAAGAAATTTTATAGTTTTGACAGCCCTTTACTGCAAAAGCTTATTTCCTACCCATCTAAAGATTGTCTATGAGTCCACTACATTATTAATGTTACTATTGTATATTAGAGTACATCAAAAAGAAATGTTATAGCTTTGACAGCCCTTTACTTCCAAAGCATATTTCATGTAGCCATCTAAAGATTGTCTATGAGTCCTGGCATTATTAATGTTACTGCTGTATATTAGAGTACATCAAAAAGAAATTTATAGTTTTGACAGCCCTTTACTCCAAAAGCTTATTTCCTGTACCCATCTAAAGATTGTCTATGAGTCCACTACATTATTAATGTTACTGTTGTATATTAGAGTACATCAAAAAGAAATGCTATGTTTGACAGCCCTTTACCCAAAGCATATTTCATGTACCCATCTAAATATTGTCTATGAGTCCGATACATTATTAATGTTACTGTTGTATATTAGAGTACATCAAAAAAAGAAATTTTATAGTTTTGACAGCCCTTTACTCCAAAAGCTTATTTCCTGTACCCATCGAAAGATTGTCTATGAGTCCACTACATTATTAATGTTACTGTTGTATATTAGAGTACATCACAAAGAAATTTTATAGTTTTGACAGCCCTTTACTCCAAAAGCTTATTTCCTGTACCCATCTAAAGATTGTCTATGAGTCCACTACATTATTAATGTTACTATTGTATATTAGAGTACATCAAAAAGAAATGTTATAGTTTTGACAGCCCTTTACTCCAAAGCATATTTCATGTACCCATCTAAAGATTGTCTATGAGTCCGCTACATTATTAATGTTACTGTTGTATATTAGAGTACATCAAAAAGAAATTTTATAGTTTTGACAGCCCTTTACTCCAAAAGCTTATTTCCTGTACCCATCTAAAGATTGTCTATGAGTCCACTACATTATTAATGTTACTGTTGTATATTAGAGTACATCAAAAAGAAATTTTATAGTTTTGACCGCCCTTTACTCCAAAAGCTTATTTCCTGTACCCATCTAAAGATTGTCTATGAGTCCACTACATTATTAATGTTACTATTGTATATTAGAGTACATCAAAAAGAAATGTTATAGTTTTGACAGCCCTTTACTCCAAAGCATATTTCATGTAGCCATCTAAATATTGTCTATGAGTCCGCTACATTATTAATGTTACTGTTGTATATTAGAGTACATCAAAAAGAAATTTTATAGTTTTGACAGCCCTTTACTCCAAAAGCTTATTTCCTGTACCCATCTAAAGATTGTCTATGAGTCCACTACATTATTAATGTTACTGTTGTATATTAGAGTACATCAAAAAGAAATGTTATAGTTTTGACAGCCCTTTACTCCAAAGCATATTTCATGTACCCATCTAAATATTGTCTATGAGTCCGCTACATTATTAATGTTACTGTTGTATATTAGAGTACATCAAAAAGAAATTTTATAGTTTTGACAGCCCTTTACTCCAAAAGCTTATTTCCTGTACCCATCTAAAGATTGTCTATGAGTCCACTACATTATTAATGTTACTGTTGTATATTAGAGTACATCAAAAAGAAATTTTATAGTTTTGACAGCCCTTTACTCCAAAAGCTTATTTCCTGTACCCATCTAAAGATTGTCTATGAGTCCACTACATTATTAATGTTACTATTGTATATTAGAGTACATCAAAAAGAAATGTTATAGTTTTGACAGCCCTTTACTCCAAAGCATATTTCCTGTACCCATCTAAAGATTGTCTATGAGTCCACTACATTATTAATGTTACTATTGTATATTAGAGTACATCAAAAAGAAATGTTATAGTTTTGACAGCCCTTTACTCCAAAGCATATTTCATGTACCCATCTAAAGATTGTCTATGAGTCCGCTACATTATTAATGTTACTGTTGTATATTAGAGTACATCAAAAAGAAATTTTATAGTTTTGACAGCCCTTTACTCCAAAAGCTTATTTCCTGTACCCATCTAAAGATTGTCTATGAGTCCACTACATTATTAATGTTACTGTTGTATATTAGAGTACATCAAAAAAAGAAATTTTATAGTTTTGACAGCCCTTTACTCCAAAGCATATTTCATGTACCCATCTAAATATTGTCTATGAGTCCACTACATTATTAATGTTACTGTTGTATATTAGAGTACATCAAAAATAAATTTTATAGTTTTGACAGCCCTTTACTCCAAAAGCTTATTTCCTGTACCCATCTAAAGATTGTCTATGAGTCCACTACATTATTCATGTTACTATTGTATATTAGTGTACATCAAAAAGAAATGTTATAGTTTTGACAGCCCTTTACTCCAAAGCATATTTCCTGTACCCATCTAAAGATTGTCTATGAGTCCACTACATTATTAATGTTACTATTGTATATTAGAGTACATCAAAAAGAAATGTTATAGTTTTGACAGCCCTTTACTCCAAAGCATATTTCATGTACCCATCTAAAGATTGTCTATGAGTCCGCTACATTATTAATGTTACTGTTGTATATTAGAGTACATCAAAAAGAAATTTTATAGTTTTGACAGCCCTTTACTCCAAAAGCTTATTTCCTGTACCCATCTAAAGATTGTCTATGAGTCCATTACATTATTAATGTTACTGTTGTATATTAGAGTACATCAAAAAAAGAAATTTTATAGTTTTGACAGCCCTTTACTCCAAAGCATATTTCATGTACCCATCTAAAGATTGTCTATGAGTCCACTACATTATTAATGTTACTATTGTATATTAGAATGTATGAAAAGAAGTTTTATAGTTTTCACAGCACTTGACTCGAAAAGCTTATTTTACATGTAGCCATCTAAAGATTGTCTATGAGTCCACTACATTATTAATGTTACTGTTGTATATTAGAGTATATCAAAAAGAAATTTTATAGTTTTGACAGCCCTTTACTCCAAAAGCTTATTTCCTGTACCCATCTAAAGATTGTCTATGAGTCCACTACATTATTAATGTTACTATTGTATATTAGAGTACATCAAAAAGAAATGTTATAGTTTTGACAGCCCTTTACTCCAAAGCATATTTCCTGTACCCATCTAAAGATTGTCTATGAGTCTACTACATTATTAATGTTACTATTGTATATTAGAGTACATCAAAAAGAAATGTTATAGTTTTGACAGCCCTTTACTCCAAAGCATATTTCATGTACCCATCTAAAGATTGTCTATGAGTCCGCTACATTATTAATGTTACTGTTGTATATTAGAGTACATCAAAAAGAAATTTTATAGTTTTGACAGCCCTTTACTCCAAAAGCTTATTTCCTGTACCCATCTAAAGATTGTCTATGAGTCCACTACATTATTAATGTTACTGTTGTATATTAGAGTACATCAAAAAAAGAAATTTTATAGTTTTGACAGCCCTTTACTCCAAAGCATATTTCATGTACCCATCTAAAGATTGTCTATGAGTCCACTACATTATTAATGTTACTATTGTATATTAGAATGTATGAAAAGAAGTTTTATAGTTTTCACAGCACTTGACTCGAAAAGCTTATTTTACATGTAGCCATCTAAAGATTGTCTATGGGTTCATTACATTATTAACATTATTAATGTGTATTAGAGTGTATAAAAATAACTTCAGTAATAACGTTATTATTGTATATTAGTGTGTATTAAAGAAATTTTATAGTTTTGACAGCCCTTTACTCCAAAGCTTATTTCATGTACCCATCTAAAGATTGTCTATGCGCTAACTACATTATTAACGATATTATTGTATATTGGAGTGTATCATAAGAATTTCATTTTTATTGGCCTTTAAGCTTACAGCTATATCACTTAAGTTAAGCAACATCATATCTGGCCAGTACTAAAATGAGTGATCACCTAGGAATACCAGATACTGTAATCTTGGATGTGTGTGTAATGGATAATGGCTCAGAATAAGAAATCAAAGAGCTGAGTTTATATTCTGATTTGGTTCATTACATTCACTTACGCACAAATAACCATGTGGATGGTATAAATCAACCTTCCCCAAATCAAGTGAATCCCACGAAAACCAACTAGAATTGTGATGTACAAATGCACATGAATCGCTGCTTGACAGGAAATGCATGTGAGGTCTGCTTAACCAATAGAAAACAAACAACATAAAATACCATAATTTTCTTTTCTCCTCTGTGTGTGTGTGTGTGTGTGTGTGTGTGTGTGTGTGTGTGTGTGTGTTATTGTTTGTTGCAGCCACGCCACTTTTGGCTTTCTGATGACATGCTTTTTTGTGGAGTTGGGAGGGGTTACAATTTCTTGCAATTTTAATGGTTAATTTTTCCATTTCTTATCGTTCTTCTGTCAGTGACTTTAAGAATTAGCATGCATAAGTTGGGAATATAAGAATAATATGAAAATATGTGGAAAAATGAGAATAATATGGGGAATAATATAGCAATATATGAATGATATGGGAATCTGAGAATAATATAGGAATATGAGAATAGTATGGGAATATAAGAATAATATAAAAATATGTGAATAAATGAAAATAACCTGTGAATTATATATGAACAATATAAGAATATATGAATGAAAAAGGAATATGGGAATAATATGTGAATATGGGAATATGTGAAAATATGAATAATATGTGAATAATATGGGAATAATATGGGAATGATATGGGAATATATCAATAATATGAGAATAATATGGAAATATGGGAATAATATGTGAATAATGGGAATATGTCAATAACATTCATCCTCAAAAATGGCTAAAAGTATATAGTTAAATGGTAATACATGAATAAGGGAATATCTGACTATGGGAATAATATGTGAATATGGGAATATGGAAATAATGTGTGAATATGGGAATATGTGATGAGATCTTCCTAACATTTTATGTGTACACCATGTGATGAGTTTTTCTTTGATGTATTTCAATAAGAAATGTTTATATTTCTAAATTAATTGTATGATACTGAGAATTTGTATTCTTTTATTGTTTGGTATTTTCTATGTCAACAGTATGCGATTTAAATTTTTATATATCGAAGACAATTTTTGGGAAAAAAGTATAACAAAATGTAAAAAATTTTTGTGCTACGCATTTTGTCCTTTAGGACTTTATCAAATGGAATTTGTTTACATTAGTGCGGTTGTGTATAGGGACATCTCATCACATATTTCTAACCTACACATGCAATTTCATGACATTGCTCACTGAAGAACAAGAAGAAATATATGTGTGTGTGTGTGTGTGTGTGTGTGTGTGTGTGTGGTTTTAAGGTGTGCTATATTTATAGGATAAAGTGCTCAATATCAAGAGATAGAGCGTATGTAGATATTAAAGAGTGAACATTGAAGTCAACACTCAGGGGCGACAGACTGTTTCATGCTAAGCGCAATCATCAGGCCATGATTGCGCTTAGAATGACACAGTCTGCTGCCCTTGAGTGTTGACTTCAATGTTCACTCTTTTTTATATATATATATATATATATATATATATATATTAGCAGCAATCTCTCTTTTATGCACGTTTCATTAAAATGACAGACAAAGTGTGATAGTGAAGTCTTTTGTATAATTTTTCATGTAGTCTTATGATTTTTTTTCTTTTGAGGACATAAATTATATAAAAAGTTGTCCAAAAGATTTGTTTATCTGAGCCCTTTTGGCTATACTTTTAGCCACTTTTGAGGATGAATGTTATTTTACATAAGAAAAAATTATGAAAAGAAAATCCGTCATGGATGACACAAATGAACAGAAAGGGAAAAAATAAAAGTTATTACATCTAAAGATATAAGATGTAAGGCATCCATAACAGATTTTCATTTCATAATTTTTTTCCCATTTACAGTTCTGATGAGAGGGGTTTTCGTTTTAAAATTTATCATGACCTATTATAGTAAAAAATTTCTTGTCTTCTACACCATAATATATATATATATATATATATATATATATATATATATAAACTTGCCATTATACTCGTTTCAAAAACCCCTCCGAGTACATACGCAGAAGGAAAAAATGGTAATAAAAAAGAACGAGCTAAGCACTTGAACATCAGTCAAAAGTACGTAGCCCAAAGAAAAAAACCTGAGATGAGTAACCTAAAACAAAAAGCGCTCAATACGCAAGTAGAGCAAACAAAGTAAATAACTAACCTAGAGAGTCAACGAACCTACCAAGGTTTCACCAAATTGGATCTTTCGTTGGCTCTCTAGGTTAGTTATTTACTATATATATATATATATATATATATATATATACACTACCGACCATAAGTTTGGGACCACTTAGATTTATTCTCTAAGAGAAAGTAATAACAAATTTTATGTCTTAAAAGAATAAATATAGATATATTTCATTGTTGCTCACAATTGTACAATAATTAAAACCAAAATTAACATAGAGTAATTTCAAATTTAATTAAAGTGAATTCATATTTTCTTTTCACCAAAGAAACCACCACGAGCCTTCATTGCTGCAGAGCAAATCCTTGGCATTCTTTCTAATAACTTATAAAAATAAGTTGGTGAAAGTGATTTCCAAGCATCCTGCAAGCATTTAAACAACATTTGTTCATCTTTAGGAAGTTCATTTCAAACTGTACGATCAATTTCATCCCTTATTCTCCTTCTTTAATAGTAGTTTCTTAACTGCTACACAGCCTTTAAGCCCAGCAGATTGAAGTCGTCTCTTAACAGTAGTAACAGATACTGGAGTAGAATTAATTTCAATTTTTAATTCCGAGCAGTTTTTCTTCTATTCCTCTTGCTAGATATGATCAAGTGTCTATCCTCTACAATAGATGTTACTCTGGGCCTACCAGATCTTTTTCTGTCAATATTTAACTCAGTTTCACGTTGAAGGCAATAATGCACGCCATTTTTTGATAGGCTTAATTTTTTAATGACAACACGTTTAGAATATCCTTCTTTCGAAAGAATTTCAACCTGAGCACTTTTTTCAATGCTAATCAGTTTCTTCCTTGCCATTTATACCGTAGTAATATGGTTTACAAGAATAAATTATACCGTAATTATAATACCTGAATAAATCTGAATTTTCAACAAAAACTTGATCACAATAAGATGAGTCAAGTGGCAAACTGAGTAAATGTTTACTTTAAAGTTGAAAAGAATACTTTTTATTTTTTTACTTGACATCTGCATAAGAATAACAAAAAATACAAACTCGGCGAATTTGATTCTGCTAAAAATTTGGGTGGTCCCAAACTTATGGTTGGTAGTATATATATATATATATATATATATATATGGATATTTCTGTCTATGTGTGTGTTTGTGTGTCTCCATTTTAACTAACCCTACTTCTTCGAAACCCTTCAAACTTTTTGCGTGCATCAAGGGTTTATATAAGTGGCCCAATTTAAGGTTAAAATTGGACCACTTATATAAACCCTTGATGCACGCAAAAAGTTTTCAAATTGATTTACAGAGTACAGCAGAAATCACCAAAACACTTAGAATATATGAACTCTTCTCTTTCAAAATGCCTTATGTGAATTCAACCAAAGTCGGATAACTTGTAGATCAAGATCCAAAACTTTGATGTACATAAAAAATTCTTTTAATCGATGTACAGGATTAAGTTAAAAATCAATGACAAACATAATTTTGGGTGGTCTTTTACACACTTTGATGTATTTCTCCAAGACACTTCACACAAACTTAACAAAACTCGAGTTTCTGGTAGATCAAGGTCTGATGCCTAGATATGCAAACAAAAATTTCAATTGAAACACAGGGTAAGAATAAAATTAATGAAAAATGTTGCTTTTTGTGATCATTTTACTCCAAATGGCTTAGCTGTATTCCAACAAAAATCAAGTCTTTTTTGTAACTTCTACCTGATCATATGCCTTAACAATTTTTACGTTTTCTACAAGGTGCTCACATCTCCTGCATTGCAGGGACAAACATCCACTTCTTTTGCATCACAACGCAGGCTTCCGTAACACCCGCCCCCATTCTTCCAGTTGTACATACGTCATTCCTGTTTTGGCAAAATTGACCAAACATGAATCCCATTTTAAAAATACAACAGAAACCAATACTTTGCATTTTTTAAATTATATGTCATGGCAACCACATACTGGAGCTTTTTGAATAAGCACTTGATCTTACCATTTCAACATTATCACTAAAAAAACTGTTGGGGCACCATCCCTGTTTACACTAATATGGACTCTTCCTAAGACTATATATAGTAGTAGTCATTAGCGGACTACAGGGTGTAGTAGCACTGTGGTGTAAAAGTAGGGTATCCCAGCGATCTAGTCCTGAGGGTAACATTGCCAAGTCTCACGTCTCGTATTATCTCGTATAATCTCATATTCTCTTGTATTTGACTAACTGTATTGTAGGACATTCTACTAACCCTCTCTGTATATATTCCTCTTCAATATATTGCATTTTCTACCATATTACTCTGCATTGTGAATTTATTAGATCTAACCCCAGCAGCACCAGCCTATACAGCCAGTAGAAACAGAAAAATCATTTGGTACACAGCTCCTTTCAACCAAATGATCAACACCAAGCAAGGACAGAAGTTTCTGAACTTAATTAAAAAACATTTCCCAACAAATAACCCTCTCAGTAAAATCTTCACCAAAAATACACTTAAACTTAGATACAGTTGCACAAACAACGTAGAAAAAATCATAACAAACCATAACAAATATATCCTAAAACAACACGTAGATCAAAATAAAACCGACAATGAAAACACAATCAAACCCAACAACAAAACATGTGCAATTGTAGAAACCCTAGCAACTGCCCACTACAAAATAAATGCAAAACAAACTCAATAATCTATTAATGCAATATAACATCCATCGAAAATCCAACTATAAATAAAGTGTATATCGGATCAACTAAGAATACTTTTAAGCACCGCTGATACTTGCACCTAACCTCATTTAAAAACAGCTTATACCGAAACCAAACATCCCTTTCCACATACTTTTGGAAGCTAAAGGATCCAAAACAGAAACCAAAAGTAAAATGGAAAATCCTAGAGGAAAACTAGAACTTGCAACTCACTTAACAACATCTGCCCTTTATGTCTAAGTGAAAAACTACACATTCTTCAGTACCCCAACAGCAACGATTTATTAAACCGTAGAGACAAATTAGCAGTACTATGCAAACATCGCAAATATTTCTCGCTAGAATTTAAGTAAACAAATAAATACCCCACCCACGACCCCCCAAAACACAAAAAATTCACACAACCGACCCTATAAATAAACAGAAAAAGACAACAAACCCTATACAATACCAAAAAAAATAGTGCAGATGCAGCAGAATAGTAGAAAAATAAATAAAAATATCAACATGGAAAAAATAAAAAATAAAAAACAAAAAGCACACACCCCAATACAAAATAACAAAAATTAAAGCAAGAAGAAACCAACCCCAAAACACAACAACACCTACCAACCCCTAAACCAAATAACAACAGCAGCCTAAACCCACACAAGATAAATAGATTAAACTATCCTGAACTCAGCCACAAACAAACACTTAACCCTAAGACCTTAAAAAGGTCAATAGAACTCAAATCAGAGACCAACCCCTCTAACACCCAAAAAAAAAAAAAATCCAACACAAATAAACAGTCTTTTCAACTAGATAATTCTTATTTTTAAAAAAATCACCTGAAGATGAAGCAGTCCACAAATAGGGCTAGCTTCAAAACCCAAAAATTTTTGTGTAGTGATACTATGAATTTATAAACCATTGTAACAACTATTACAGTATATATATATTTGACATTTAAATGTAAATCATCTGCACAACCAACAGCAACATCGCCTGATGATGAGAATCTATCTCGAAACATAGAAATTTCCGTGTCGCAATGTACAATAAATTCATAACTATGTAATTATATTAAGCTCTATAATACTCATTATATTGAGCACTGTTTATAATAAAATAAATGCCAGGGCACTCAAAATAATAAAACCTTGAGTCCTCTTCACCTGGAATTATATATATATAATAATAATAACTATAGCAACAACTATACCAATAATAAAACTAGTATTAATCAAGCTCTAATTGAAATCTTCTTGTATAACCCAAGGAAAAAAAGGGAAGCAAAAAAAGAAACAAAGTACACGAACAAAAAGTCAAGCACTCGAAACAAAGAAAAAAAAAACCAAGACAAAAACCCTAAAACTAAAGTGCTCAATACCAAAGTAGAGCAAACATATATATATATATATATATATATATATATATATATATATATATATAACTTGAGTCCAATATTAGAA
Organism: Ascarosepion bandense; assembly: GCA_037127315.1. NCBI lineage: Eukaryota > Metazoa > Mollusca > Cephalopoda > Sepiida > Sepiidae > Ascarosepion > Ascarosepion bandense. Next base: position 5,442,501 of record JBBBDQ010001254.1, read on the forward strand.
ATAGATCCATTGTGGATATATACATTATGAAAACAAGAATCCACAGTGTATAGTGATTATCTGAATATTCTTTGTGTGTGAAAAAGTTTAAAACTGACATGGATGACCCCTCACCATCAACGAGGGGGCTGTCAGTGCTTCTGTAACTTTTTTACAGTTAAGGGTGTTGATGCTATGCAAACGCTTTTATCCTCCAGGCAGTGTGTCAGTCAGTTAAGTGTCATACATGATACATATTAATCTGTCTCTTCCTTCCAGTTATGGGTTAAATAACAGGACAGATTGGGTTCTATAGCCTTGGCTAGCAACCAATCTACCGCAGAAAGCAATGGCAACCTAGTGCGGAATAATCTTCTGCCCAGTCAGTCATGTCTCTTTCGAGACATGATCGCCCAAGCATGTTTCACATATGGCACTTAACTGACTGACATAGATACATATATACATTCATAGATAGATAGAAATACGAAACTGGTTATAATTTCAAATAGATATAAATAATTAAACTAAGATAGATAGATAGATAGATAGATAGATAGATAGATATGAACAGACTGAGATAGATAGATAGATAGACAGATATGAACAGACTGAGATAGATAGATAGATAGATAGATAGATAGATATGAACAGACTGAGATAGATAGATAGATAGATAGATATGAACAGACTGAGATAGATAGATAGATAGATATGAACAGACTGAGATAGATAGATAGATAGATAGATAGATAGATAGATAGATATGAACAGACTGAGATAGATAGATAGATAGATAGATAGATATGAACAGACTGAGATAGATAGATAGATAGATAGATAGATATGAACAGACTGAGATAGATAGATAGATAGATAGATAGATAGATAGATAGATAGATAGATATGAACAGACTGAGATAGATAGATAGATAGATAGATAGATAGATAGATAGATAGATATGAACAGACTGAGATAGATAGATAGATAGATAGATAGATAGATAGATAGATAGATAGAAACAGACTGATGAGATAGATAGATAGATAGATAGATAGATAGATAGAAACAGACTGAGATAGATAGATAGATAGATAGATAGAAACAGACTGAGATAGATAGATAGATAGATAGATAGATAGATAGATAGATAGATATGAACAGATTGAGATAGATAGATAGATAGATAGATAGATAGATAGATAGATAGATATAGAACAGACTGAGATAGATAGATAGATAGATAGATAGATAGATAGATAGATAGATATGAACAGACTGATAGATAGATAGATAGATAGATAGATAGATAGATAGATAGATAGATATGAACAGACTGAGATAGATAGATAGATAGATAGATAGATAGATAGATAGATAGATAGATATGAACAGACTGAGATAGATAGATAGATAGATAGATAGATAGATAGATAGATAGATAGATAGATAGATAGATAGATCTGAACAGAGTGAGATAGATAGATAGATAGATAGATAGATAGATATGAACAGACTGAGATAGATAGATAGATAGATAGATAGATATGAACAGACTGAGATAGATAGATAGATAGATAGATAGATAGATAGATAGATAGATCTGAACAGAGTGAGATAGATAGATAGATAGATAGATAGATAGATAGATAGATAGATAGATAGATAGATATGAATAGAACAGACTAGATAGATAGATAGATAGATAGATAGATAGATAGATAGATAGATAGATAGATATGAACAGACTGAGATACATGCATGTGTGCAGAGGAGAGAGAGAAATGTCTGCTTTTTTTAAATTCTCTCTCTTTCCATCTTTTATCTTCTTTCTTCTTTTCTTTCTTTCTCTCTTCTAAAGTATTACTCTTAGTCTTTCTTTCATTCTTATCATTCATTTTTCTTTCTTTCTCTCAATGGGTTATTTTTTCTTGATGACATTCTGACTTTCTTTCTTTCTTTTAAATGTTTTTTTTTCTCTTTTCTATCTTTACTCCATCTCTCTTTCTTTCTACCTATTCCATCATACGCACTTCTCTCTTTTTCTCTCTCTTTCCTTTTCTCTCTCTCTCTCTCTCTCTCTTGCATATTACCAACTCTCTCCTCTCTCCCATGCAAATTCTATCTCTAAACTCTTATTTCACATAGTTTGTAGTTTTCCTCACCAGTTCTAAATTTTGTTATCCTGTGCCAGACTAAGTTCTTGAAATTGTAAACATCTTTCACCATTCCTGGATTTGAACCCCCAGTGATGCCAGCCTGCAACCACACCTGCCCAATTCTCCCCACCCAGCATCTGTCACAATCAGCACTAGCACCACTTAAAGAACAGGAATTCATGAGGTGGGGGCGGAGAGGGCAGTTATCCCCCACTCCCCGCAACATATCGCATTTCTTGGCAAGCTGACTAACAAAGAGATGATTTGAATGAACATCATTAATTAGAGGCAGAAAGACCCACAAAGCCAATAGCCACCCAGCAAGGACAGGGACTGGGGGATGTGAGTGATGAACTATAGGAAATGGGTGGGGTCTTTGGGTTAGGGGGTCTGAGGAGTTATTGTGGACAGGTGGATGTTGTTTGCATCTGTGAGTTTTTTTTTTCATTTCTTTTTCTTCCCTATTTATTTCTCCTCCTTTCTTTTTCATTATCTTCCTTATTCTCTATCTTTCTTTTTCTTCTCTTTCTTTCTTTTTCATTTTCTTCTTTATTCTCCTTCTTTCATTTTCTTCTCTTTCTTTCTCTTTCATTTTCTTCTTTATTCTCTTTCTTTCTTTTTCTTCTCTTTCTTTTTCTTTATTTTCTTCCTTATTCTGTTTCTTTCTTTTTCTTCTTCTCTTTCTTTTTCGTCTTCTCTTTCTTTTTCATTTTCTTCCTTATTCTCTTTCTTTCATTTTCTTCTTCTCTTTCTTTCTTTTTCATTTTTCCTTTTTCTCTTTCTTTTTTCATTTTCTTTCTCATTCTGTTTCTTTCTTTTTCTTCTCCTTCTTTTTCATTTTCTTCTTTATTCTCTTTCTTTCTTTTTCATTTTCTTCCTTATTCTCCTTCTTTCTCGTTCATTTTCTTCTGTATTCTTTCTTTCTTTCTTTTTCTTTTTCTTCTCTTTCTTTTTCATTTTCTTCCTTATTCTCTTTCTTTCATCTTCTTCTTTATCCTCTTTCTTTCTTTTTCATTTTTCCTTCTTCTCTTTTTCATTTTCTTCCTCATTCTCTTTTTTCTTTTTCTTCTTCTCTTTCTTTTTCATTTTCTTCTTTATTCTCTTTCTTTCATTTTATTCTTCTCTTTCCTTCTTTTTCATTTTTTCCTTATTCTCTTTCTTTCTTTTTCATTTTCTTCTTTATTCTCTCTCTTTCTTTTTCTTCTCTTTCTTTCTTTTTCATTTTCTTCCTTATTCTCTTTCTTTCTTTTTCATTTTTCCTTCTTCTCTATTTTCATTTTCTTCCTCATTCTCTTTCTTTCTTTTTCTTCTTCTCTTTCTTTCATTTCCTTCTTCTTTTTCTTTCTCTTTCTTCCTTTTTCATTTTCTTTCTTATTCTCTTTCTTTCTTTCTGCCTTTTCCTTGTTTTCCACTCTTACCTGTTTTTTTCTTTTGTTTCACTATTTTTTGCTTTTTTCTTATTTTTGTTTCTTTCCCTCTGTGTCTTTATTTTTCATTTTTTTCCTTTTCTTTTCCTTTTTGCTTTTTACTTTTTTGTTTTCTGTTTTTACTATTTTTTTATTTTGTCTTCTTTCCTTTCTTTTTTTCATTTTATTCATCATTTTCCTTCTTTATATTGCTCTCTGTCTTTCTCTTTTTTTCACTTCCTTTGGTTCCTTTTTACTTTTTTTTCTTCATTCTGTACTATTCTTTCTTTCTTTTTTCTTTTAACTACATTTCTCCTCTTTCTCTCTTTCTTCTTCTCTTTCACACTCAGTCATCTTCATTGAAAGGGGGAGTCAATCTCACAATGAGTGGTGGGAAGGGATCTACAGAGGAGGGGTGAATTAGTAATTAGAGAGTGATTATATAGCAGGAGCTAAAATATGAAAAGTATCAGACTGACCGCTTTTGGAAATGGGTTGAGGGTGCAAACACATCCCCCACACACACACCACCACCACCATTTTATTTTTTACAATGACATTACACTGAAATTAAGAATTCAACCTAAAGAAACTCTGGGGAGAAGACCCCAAGATTGTCAGCTTTTTGGCATTAGACTCTAAATTTCTCTTTAGAAAGAATGGTAATTTTAAGCAATGTCAGATCCAGAAGAGAAAGAAAGGGTAAAAAGTAGACTTAATAACTGAAAAGAAAGGAAGGAAGGATAAAGAAGGAGAAGCAATAAAAAGGAAGGAAGGGGGTATAAAGAAAAGAAAGAAAGAGAAGCAATAGGAAGGAAGGAAGGAATCTATCTAAACTTATTTATAAATGGAACCTTGTCAGTGTATGTGTGTATCTGTGTGTATATGTGTCCGTTACCTATAGACTCCAAAACGCCTGAACTGATTTTCTTGAAAATTTACACAATTGTACTATAAGCATCTGCGAGTGTTCTTAGCTAGGTTTTGTGTCGAGGTACCCCCCCCCCCCCCCGATAAAAATACGAAAATCGATAATCGAAAAAATCAGGTTATAGAAGGAGTTGTCCGATTTTAATCAAATTCGATACACTCATAGACAAAGACATAAGAAACGAGATTCAGAAGTTTCAAGGTTGCAGTTCTTACAATAGTGCAGAAAATCAATAATATATATATATATATAAAAGGCAAGATATTTGTGTGCATGTTTGTTTATCTGCCTGTATGTCTGTATTTTTTCAGCCCTTTTATTTTAGTTTTTGCTTTGAGTTTGGCTCTAAGTAGGTATAATTGTAGTTCTTAGTTTCAGCCATGATACTATTTACTCAGAGGACTTATTTAGCCTTCAAAATTCAGCTTACAACGAAAAAAACTTATTTGATATCAATACCAGGAAATCAAAATTTGACTTACATCCATTCATTTTTCTTTCAGTCTAAGGTTTCACTTTAACTGGAAACAACTATGGCTTTTTAGTCTTTCATGCCAATATCCAAAGAGTCTGAGCTCCAGGACCAGGGATTAGTTTTAAAGCTTTTATTACACTGGGCTATACTGCTAGTAAGACATAAAAGCCATGAGGCAATATAGAGGTAGGAGGGAGGTATAAAGTAAAGAAAGAAAGAATGTTAATAGAGAGGGAGGAAAGAAAGAATGAGGAACAAAAATGGAGAGACATGCTAAGGACAATCATCATTTATCCATCACACCCAGATGGTGCATAGGGCAGCAACTTTTTGTTGCTGTTTCTGTAACAAACTGTTTTATTACGGGGCAGGGTTATTAGCCCTGCACCCAACCCCCAAACCTGGAGGACTGGTGGACCTTACATTTATAGCCCCTGGTATTCCCAAATAGTCACCCATTTAAGTACTGACAAGGCTCGATGTTGCTTAACTTCGGTGATCGGACGAGAACCGGTGTATTCAAGATGATATAGCCGTAGACTAAAATATTTATAGGATCTTCGATAGGATTCAAAACTATATGTGCTATTAAGCTATATTTACAAATATGAGACAGCCGCCTCGTCCTCTTGGCCAAGCAGCACGGCCCATGCTAAGGATAGCGTGAACCAAACGTGAGCAACAACAAAGTTCTAGTAAACGTGGAAGCAAAAAGGACACATAACATCAGAATTTTCTATTGTTTGTTTAATGGTATATCAACTCCTTATGGGTTTGACATTTCTAAAGAAAGAGGACTTGGAAAATCTGATACTAACAGGACAGTTTGAAAGCAAGAGGGATAGCGGAAAAAAAACCCATGACTTACCTAGCGAGCTTGAGTAAATGGATGGCAGAAAACTATTTTGGGAGAAATAAGAAGACAAAATTTACGAAGAGCTTCAAAGGATAGAAAGTTGTGGATAGCCATGATCAACAATGTCCTGAGGGGACATGGCACAACAAAGAAGAAGAATCTAATTATTTGAGATGTGGCTCTCCACATCTTTCTGTTTTCCTTCCCCATTCCTTTCCTGCCTTCGATTTAGACATTCGTTTGTTAGGTCACTTTTCTTTTCTTTTTTTTTTTTAAATCATTTCAATCCAAACAAGGCGGGACTACCACTGTTGCGCAGGGGGTTACAGTGACAGAAAAAACAAGGTACAGGGAATGTCAAAGAAAGGATAAGAGATAGATGGGAATCAAGGAGATAGAAGATAGCAACTGAAATTGCATTTAAACTTTTGCGGATTGTAGCTATCAGGAAAGCAAGCAATTGAACTTAGATCACTGGTGCCCCTAGGTACGAATTTGCATGAGATACTAGATTAGCAACTAGGTCCCACCCTTTTACAGTTAAACCGATAAAATTTAACCGCAATTTCTACTCCAACAGCTTCTTTTCTCCCACTTCCCGCCTGTGGAATTCCCTTCCGCATACTTGCTTCCCCGACAGGTACAATCTCCAGGAGTTTAAATGTAAGGTCAATAGACACCTCCTAACATACTAACTCACCTCTATTCTCTCAAACACTCTTCCCATCTACATCCCTACCCATCTATCACCTGCCTTCTGATATTTCCTATATCTAACCACTCCTTCTCACCACCTTCCCCTATGTAACCCCCTGCGCAATAGTGGCAGTGGAATGCCTTGCTTGGGGTGAAATGATTAAAAAAAAAAAACTGGTAGGGAGTTCCATAAGTGGAAAGTACGAGAAAAGAAACACCTTTGTAATCACCATTAGACTCATCTAACTCTTTCCAAATCCTCTGTACTGTCATCAGATTGACACCCAAACACTCTGAAAATTTTTATTGGAGCTTCTGGAACAAATGCTAATTTAGTCTACCTACAATGGAATCCTTTACCCCAGGATTGTCTTGTAGCTGAAATACCAAAAGCAGATGATGCCATCATCCAAGATCTTTTTGCATGTTCTACTTGCAAAAGAGTGTGCCATTTTTCATGTCAATTTAATCAGCCACACAAGAACTCATCTACTATGAGGAGAATTGGACGACTTACTCTGAAAAGTCGCTATGCAATGAGAACAGTTAGTTAAATGCCATATGTGACATATGCTTGAGCAATCACATCTCAAAAGATCTCAGAAGATTTTCCAACATTAGGTTGCTGTTACTTTATGTGGAAGACTGGTTGCCAGCCAAGGCTACAGAACCCAATCTGTCCTGTTATTTGACTCATACCTACAGTGAGAAAAAAATGTATTATATTATTAAGTAGTAATTAATGGGGGATCAGTTTATTACTTCATAACTATAGAAAACCAGTCCCCCACTTTATGCCCAGTAGAAAGCCTTAATCATGTTTCCAACTATTATATTCAGTCAGTTAAATGTCATACGTGATACACGCTTGGGCAATCATGTCTTGGAAGAGACATGACTGACTGGGCCGAAGTTTATTCCACAGTAGCTTGCCATTATTTTCTGCAGTAGACTGGTTGCCAACCAAGGCTATAGAACCCAATCTGTCATTACATTTATTACAAAAATAAACTTTTTTTTTATCTTCTTCCTTTTCTAAAAATTTACAATTGCTACCTATGTTTTTTTTTTAAATTTATGATAATTACCTTTTAAGTTTTAAAAAAAATATCTGAGGTACACAATTATCCAGAGTTGCAAATGTTTTGGTACGCAACTGTCCTAGTACCTTAATAGTTGTAAAGAGAGAGATGAAACACAAAAAAATGATGGTTAGATCATGGTTCGAATCATTTTGTTTTACGGCATATCAACCTCAATGAGTTAGTTAATGCCGACAAATTTTTACAATAGATTTGAATGAAAAGAATATGTATTCCTTGTAAAAAAAATAGTTCGTAGATTAGTTTTATTGACTTATTTTTGTAGAGAGTCAAGTGTATTACTGGCATATATAGTACAGTGCAAAAGTATGAGGACAAGAACTATTTTATCTTTAATGAGGCATATTAAGAGAAAATAAACAATGTAATTAAAGTAATTTCATTTGATTTACTCAACAAATGCTTTAACAAGAAAAAAATACTTGTTACAAAATAAATTTAATATTTAGTATAATAGCCTTTTGCTTTGAAATAATAAAAGAATTGTGACCATTTACCAATCGCACCTAATATATATATATATATATATATATATATATATATATATATATAAAACAATTTAATTAAAGTAACTTTATTTGATTTACTCAACAAATGCTTTAACAAGAAAAAATACTTGTTACAAAATAAATTTAATATTTAGTATAATAGCCTTTTGCTTTGAAATAATAAAAGAATTGTGACCATTTACCAATCGCACCTAATATATATATATATATATAATGCTGTTCAAAATTAATAATGAGGCATATTAAGAGGAAATAAACAATTTAATTAAAGTAATTTTATTTGATTTACTCAACAAATGCGTTAACAAGAAAAAAATACTTGTTACAAAATAAATTTAATATTGCTTTTGCTTGGATCACAGCCTTTATTCTGTCAGACATTAACATCATAAGCTTCTTCAATGTATCTAATGGTATCTCCTGCCAAGATAATATTGGAGGCTATCTACATTAAATCCAAACAAGCAACACTTAATAAAATCACGTTTAAATCTGGTCATAACACATTACATTGCATTTAAATATATGGTTCTGTTGTCATTTCGCGCTATCACGCGGTGTGATGTCATAACCGCATTGCAAATTTGCAAACTGCATTTGTTATTTTTGGGAACTATTGCCTAGCGGAGTTTTATGTCAACACAAAATAAAATCTTTGGTGATGGGGGACGTTACTGTATTACCATCTTAATAACCTCTCTGAAGATGGCTCATGTGAGCTGAAAGCTTAGAAGCAAATTAATAAAAAATTATCCAAATGCTGGAGAATTTTTGTCTTTATTTTAAACTGAAATTAAAGCCAAAATACGATGTTTAGAACAGCTCATGATTAAGCATAATAGACATCCATTGTCTGTTATATTTAACAGTATATGTTTAGAAAAAAAAATATATATATATATATTAGTCATCCACATACAAGCCTGTTTTGCTGTATCACAGTTCATCAGTGTGGCTAGACACATCCACTTGCTTCTTAGATTTTGGTCACAATTAAATTAGACTAGTGCACAGTTGTATTAAAAAGTGTTTTATACGATTATATTGTAGAACTTTTGAATATTTTTCATTTGTAAATGAGTTATTTCATCTTTTGGTATCTTCAGGCAATTTACAATAACTGATTTTACTGTTTTTTTAAAACACTCATATTCTGTGTAGAATAGGGTAAGCTGAACTCTCTAACTTTGGTAGATAAACTTCCTAGAAATGGTGTCTCAATATTGTCTCCTAAACTGGTTGGTGTAAGTAAGGGCACACAGCTGTAAAACTCGCTCCAATATTTCATGATGGTTAAATTACAGAGCCATCAAAAAAACCCCATCCAGTCCATGTATAGCATGGAAACGAATGTTAAACGATAATGGTGGTGACGGTGGTGGTGGTGGTGGTGGCCACAATGATGGTGGTGACGGCGGCAGTGGCGGTGGTGGTGACGACGATGGTGGCTTTGGTGGTGGCCATGAGGATGGTGGTGGTGGTGGTAGTGACAATGATGGTGGTGGTGGTGGTGACGACGATGGTGGCTTTGGTGGTGGCCATGAGGATGGTGGTGGTGGTGGTAGTGACGATGATGGTGGTGGTGGTGACGATGGTGGTGGAGGTGGTGGTGGTGGTGATGGTAGTGGTGGAGGTGGTGACAACGATGGTGGTTGTGGTGGTGGCCATGATGATGGTGGTGCTGGTGATGGTGGTAGTGACGATGGTGGTGGTGGTGGTGACAATGATGATGGCCAAGAAGATAAATTTAGTCTTTGGTTTAATTCTCAGTTACAGCAGAAATGCTGGGTAAGCTGAAACTTCACCGACCCACCTACAATGCCGTGGATGGTTTGGGATCGAATGCTTTTGATAAGAATAACCAGCTGATCGAATTATCTGCCAATGTAATAAACCACCCACCCCGGCTTCCACCAACTCCCTACACACACACACCTTACTGAAATCTCTAGGCTAAATTCAGCTCTATTTTATCCTGTCTGGGTATCATATTGAAAAGTCGATGATGAAGAAGAAAAAGCAAAAAATGCTCGAGAGATTTGCAATAAATTTAAATTCATGAGAACGATGCGAAATTTGCTTGAAATATGGAGAACGGTCTTATTTATTTATTTACTTTTCTTAAATAGTCAAGACACGCAGCCCAATATCTTTGACAGGTATCTACTCAGCTATCTTGTGTGGGGGAGGGATTCTTTAAATCTGTCCAACTTTTACGGTTCTGGGCAAGCAGTGTAAAGTTTATTGGCATGGAAAGTAAAATCGACGATACAAGGTCAAATCCCCGTCGAGTTTATGGCAATCACTTTTGCACAATTGGGAAAGTCATATATTCATCACTCCTTTACCCTCCACCATCCCTACCCACAGCTATGGGTTAAATAACCGTAAACAGCACCCTCTAGCCTTGATTTGCAGACAAATGAGATTTAGGTTTAGGAGGCTGGATTTTTATTTGCAGTGGATTATATATTGCTATATGAAATTAAATTTGATAATTGGTGTTTTAATTTGTCTATATTTCTGAGATGAGATGAGTTATTGTAATAATTTACACTATTTATATTATTCGGACTGTTGTCGTCATCTTGATTGCAATATTCACAACATTTCAGCCATAGTATGCTCAGACCTTCTTCAGTATCTGTCTTAATTCCTGAGATGAGGTATTGTCATCATTTATATTATTTACATTGTTTGGACTGTTGTTCTCATCTTGGTTTTCATATTCATGACATTTCAGCTGTTATACACTCTGACCTTCTTCAGGTGATTGGAATTTTGAACTGAACCCTTTATTTCAATCACTGAGATAGATTGTTCTCATTTGATGAGTCATGCCACTTCTGGATTTCTTAATTATCTTCCATCACCTGAAGAAGGCTGGACCATACAATGATCGAAACATTGCGAATATGGTAACCAAAATGAGCACAACAATCCGAACAGTGTTTTTCTAATTTGTTTGTGCAGATTCATCGTTTTTACAGAACTTATTCAGAACCTTAAAAATTTCCAATTTACAGTGCTGGAAATTCAAGACTCTCCACTTTAGATTAAAATCTGCTATTGGGAACTCAAAAAAAAAATATAACTTGGTTCTATCATCTGAAATTATAAACATAAGGACACTAATTTCACTAAAGTATTTATATATGGGATCATCTCTGTTTCTTTTTTATCATTTCAACCCAAGCAAGGCAATAAAGCCATTAAGACTCAAGAGGGTTACTGAGTGTTAGAGAATATGAAAAAAAAAAACAATATTATTGTATATTATCTTATTGGGATGCTTTGCATGTCTCAGAATTGAAACTTCATTCTCAATCATTTGCACCTGAAAAACAAACAACAAAATTCTTAAAATATTGAATATAAACATATTAAATTAAATATTTTTTATTTTTAAATCATTTCATCCCAAGGCAATAAAGCTACTAAGACACGATGAGAAAGGTACCTAGTGATAGAGAATATGAGAATAAGATGAGAGAATAAAAAAAAGAGCAAGAATTAAGAAGATAAAAGATAATGATTCACATTGCATTTGAAACCGGAAGAGAGTTCCACAAGCAAGAAGTACAAAAGAAGAAACTGTTAGCATAGAACTTACGGTTACATCTAACCATTTCAACTGTAAAATGAAGAGTCCTTACCTCCAATTTAGTATTTTGCTTAAATTCATAAAGTCTAGGTACCACAGAGGAAAGTTCATCAGAACAATTACCATGAAAGTATTTATAAAAAAAGGTACATGGAAGCTATGTTAGTGGGAAAGTGACTGAAGCCAAGATGCCAGGTCATAACCAATGGCATTGCAGATTTTTTTTTTTTTTTGTATTTTATCAAGAATCTCTACTAAATATATAACAGGAACAGTATTTAAAGAAAGGATGAATGCTAGATTTATTAATATGTAGGATAGATTTGGACGAGGAAAACTGTCTAGCCCAACACAGTGAAGCAACTTTTCTAGCAGCACTCCTAGCAAGTGATTCAATATAATCTTTCCCCTTCAGTCAGTGAGTTAAGTGCCATACGTGATACACACTTGGGCGATCATGTCTTGAAAGAGACATGACTGACTGGGCAGAAGATTTTCCCACAGTAGGTTGCCATTACTTTCTGCAGTAGACTGGTTTCCAGCCAAGGCTACAGAACCCAATTTGTCCTGTTATTTGACTCATACCTACAGTGAGAAAAAAATGTATTATATTATTAAGTAGTAATTAGTGGGGGATCAGTTTATTACTTCATAACTATAGGAAACCACTTTATGCCCAGTAGAAGCTTTAATCATGTTTCCAACTATTATATTCAGTCAGTCTGTTAAATGCCATACGTGATACATGCTTGGGCGATCATGTCTTAGAAGAGACATGACTGACTGGGCAGAAGATTATTCCACAGTAGGTTGCCATTATTTTCTGCAGTAGACTGGTTGCCAACCAAGGCTATAGAACCCAATCTGTCATTACATTTATTACAAAAATAAACTTTTTTTTTATCTTGTTCCTTTTCTAAAAATTTACAATTGCTACCTATGCTTTTTTTTTAAATTTATGATAATTACCTTTTAAGTTTTCAAAAAAATATCTGAGGTACACAATTATCCAGAGTTGCAAATGTTTTGGTACGCAACTGTCCTAGTACCTTAATAGTTGTAAAGAGAGAGATGAAACACAAAAAAATGATGGTTAGATCATGGTTCGATTCATTTTGTTTTACGGCATATCAACCTCAATGGGTTAGTTAATGCCGACAAGATTTTTACAATAGATTTGAATGAAAAAAAAGTCAGTCATATCCAAGGATAATAGAATAATGAGTAGTTTCAAAATAACTTGTTTAATAGAAAATAGGAAAAATTAAATATAACTTCTTTTTAATACATTTCTTTTACACCTGGTTTTAAATAATATTTATCAGCAATTTACTTGACTTTTCACCCTGTATTTGAATTTCAGTAAGGTTTTTAGGAAAATCACCTCTGTCCTAATACTTTTGCACACCACCGGTAGTGTCCAAAAGTGTTAGGACAGGGGTGATTTTAAACTTTATTTTCATGCTTCATAAAAGATAAAATAGTTCTTGTCCTGATATTTTTGCACAGTACTGTATATATACTAGGTGCGGTTGGTAAATTGTCGCAATTATTTTGATGCCTCATAAAAGATAAAATAGTTCTTGTTTGCACAGTACTGTATATATTTTTTTTAAAAATATGTTGCTGTTAATATTTTTTTCTTCACAAATGTATTTTTGGTAATATTCTTTCTTCATGCTAGTAATATTTACTTTTCCAAAAAAGTATTGTTGGATTTTTCACTATAAAAATCCATTTTTATACTTTGATCAGTTTGGGGGGTTATCTATTTGCTGATAGCTGGGACCCTAACAGGTGCTACCACTCCGGGTCAAGGTAGACATGGGGAACAACAGAAATTAAGAGGTGGTTCCATGCTCCTTGAAACTTCCCAATCAGAGGCCTTACTGCTGGATGTAGTTTATCGTCATACCCAGGACACAAAAAAAAGAAAGAAAAAAGATAATGTTATTAGAAGATCAGTAACAACGAGAATCCTGTGAGTGGCTGCTGAAAAATTCTTGGTCTGATTCACTTCTCGAAATCTGACCAAATATCAGAATATGTTTTTTTCATGGGGGTAGAATCACTTTTGGTCAAGTTGAAAACTTCTCAGCACCACTATGGATGTGTGTGAGTGATAATATAAAAAAAAAACCAAGGAAACCGAAAAAATCCTGGCGCCCCCACCCACCCCCTCCCTAATCTCCATAGTCAAAATTGACAGGGTCTAATAATCTACATGTGTGCATATAGGTTAACACAGATAGGGAAGGGGTAGATAACCTCACCCTTTTTGCTTTCTTGGGTATAATACATTGCCAAGGCATATCTGTGATAACAGGATTACCCCACCCACTGCTGTTTTGAGTTCGTTCTACATTAATCTTACTGAGTTTACATTTAAGTATATGTGTAGCTACACACACATGTATGTGTATCTACACAGACACACTCATATGTGTGCCTCTGTGTGTTTTGCTATGATGGGTTGTGCAAGTGTGTCCTATGGTTTTTTAATTCCAACCCCCTACAATCTCACTCCATTAAGGTCATTTTGCTGTCCTTGTGGTATTGAAATTTGATTGATGGGATATTTTTAGCCAGGGATAGGGAAAGTGGGGGCCCCTTTTCCCAGGAGGTGGGGTCATGAAGTGGAAAGGAGAGATGCTCTTTGTATAAATAAAGAGAGCTACTGTATATGTGTATGTCTATAAATCTATATGTACAGTGTAACCCTGATATAAGAGAGTTCTCGTATACCCCCTTTCTCTTATATCCGGGTTTGATCTGTTTTATATACATTACCACAGGCTGTAATTTGGGACCAGATAAAAATATCTCTTATATCCAGGTTCACTTATACCGTGTTTCTCTTATATCTGGGTTATACTGTATACACAAATATATCTACTTACATTCTTAAGGTTCTGTATATATGACTGTCTTTCTTTGTGCGTATGTTCCTGGAGACACACTTCTTCTACAGGAAGCGATGTGTAAATTGTCACCATTTTATATTTTTAATTTCACACATGCACTATATATTAGGGTCAGTTGGGTACCGTCTGTGAGAAAAAGAGTACCATAATGCAATTCACTTTGCCAGAAATTTGGAAACAGCATGCAGTAATGCTGAGCATTTTCAACAAAACCTCCAATACAAACATTTCAGGGTGTTTGGGTGTCAATCTGAGGACAGTGCAGAGGATTCTGAAAGAGTTGAATGAGTTTGATGGTGATTACCTAGGTGTTTGGAGTGATTATTAGTTCATCTTCCCACTGGGCCTCAGACTCAACATGGTGACCTACATCAAGTGCTTTGAGAAGCTATGGCTGCTTTAGGTCAAGAGGGTGGCTGCTGGAAGACCCTTTGTCTGGCAACAGGACTCTGCACCATGCTACACAAACAGGAGAACCCAGTCATGGCTGTCAGACAGTTTCTGCAACTACATCACTCTTTACATCTTGCCACTTAACTCCCCAGACTGTAACCCTCCTTGAATATTTTGTGTGGGGCACAGTTGAGTGAGAGACCAACAAAACTCCTTGGAACACCAAAGATGAACTGAAGGCAAGGATTATTACAGCATTTCCCAACTTAAATAAGGAGACTGTCCAGAATAATTGCAGGAGATTCCAACGTTATCTGGAGGTCATGATTAAAGCCAATGGTGGTTTTATTGAATAAATTTACTCTTTAAGATAATTTTCTGGAATTTTGGTAAAAATATCTGTTAAAATGTTATTTTCATTTTTGTTATCATCTGGACGACAATTTATCCATCGCACCCTGTATATTTGAAAAAATGAGATGATACTTTTTATTTTCATTTTGGCATCATATAGACGACAACTTATCTACCACAACCCTGTACATTTGTTAAAATGAGATGTCAGTTTTATTTCTATTCTTGCATAATTTAGATGACAATTTATCTATCGCACCCAGTATATTTGTTGAAATGAGTTGCTACTATTATTTTCGTTTTGGCATCATATAGACGACAATTTATCTATCACAATCCTGTACATTTGTTAAAATGAGATGTCAGTTTTATTTACATTCTTGCATAATTTAGATGACAATTTATCCATCGCACCCTGTATAACATTTGCTGCTGTCCACTGTTTCAGTGCTCCACAAGGATTTTTGGAACATATCATAGGAAAAGAATACGATGAATTTAATCCTTTTTGTGTATTTTTAGAATTGTTTTAAAATTATTTATTTCTGAATATATATATATATATATATATAGAGAGAGAGAGAGAGAGAGAGAGAGAGAGAAAGATTCATTTTTTTTTTTATTATTTTAAAAGTATTTTTATCAATAAAAAGAAAAAGAAAACATTTTAAATGTCATTTAGCAGATGCATGGTTGTTGCCAAATTAATCTCGGTGGGTGGGGTGGTTATGTGTGCATATTTTTGGGACGTTTGTTGCGAGGTTGGGCATATGGGAACAGGCAGGTGGAAAAACTTGAGCATTTCAGGGGCAAGGGGGCCTGAAGACAACCCTGGCTGGAACAAATTGGCAGATTCTTGATGAGTAATCACAGATGAACGACAGAAACAGCAGAAATGAGTAAATATGCACACACACGTATGCACACACTCACATTCACACCAATACTAAGACATGAAGGTCATGGTCCTCCACAATTTTCTATTTTTTGTTGCTCAAATACCATCTTGTTCTTGTTTTGCCATCCATTCAACCCAATTAGTTGAATAGGTTATTTTATGTTACCCTATATGTTTTTTTTTATCATTTCACCACAAACAAGGACATAAAGCCACTAAGATGTAAGGCGTTACTGAGAGTGAAAGAAGCTGAAAAAAATATTGAGGAGAAAGGACAATAAAAGAATAGGATTCAAGGATACAGATGACGGTTGATGTTGCATATAAACTTTTCGAGGTCATAGTTGACAGGAAAGCAAGAACAGGTGAAGAGGCTCATCCCTTGTTTCCTGTTTAAGATGTGGTTTCTGGTTTTCTATTTTCCAATCTTATCACTTTTTTTTCTCAATTGGAGTAGATAGACTAAACTATCGCCCAGTTCACACTCCACCCACATCTATTGAACAGGTGAAGAGGCTCATCCCTTGTTTCCTGTTTAGGATGTGGTTTCTGGTTTTCTCTTTTCCAATCTTCTCACTTTTTTTCTCAATTGGAGTAGATAGACTAAATTATTGCCCAGTTCACACTCCACCCACATCTATTGAACAGGTGAAGAGTCTCATCCTCTGTTCCCTGTTTAGGATGTGGCTTCCGGTTCTCTCTTTTCCAATCTCTTCACTCTTATGTAGCCCCCTGCACATCAGTGGCGTTGCTGCCTTGCTCGGGGTGATATGATTAAAAAAAGAGAAAAGAAATATAAAAAGATAGAAAGGTGCGTTAGACAAGGGTGTGTCTTTTTCACCGGATCTATTCAACTCGTACAGCGAGACTATTTTGAAGACCCTAAATGTTATGCCAGGATTCGTCATCGGAGGCCACAATTTGAACAACATAAGATATGCAGATGATACAGTGCTGACAGCAGACACGGAAAGGAAACTACAAGACCTCCTACAGAAGGTAGCTGAAGAGAGTGAAAAGATGATACAGTGCTGATAGCAGACACAGAAAGGAAACTACAAGACCTCCTACAGAAGGTAGCTGAAGAGAGTGACAAGATGATACAGTGCTGATAGCAGACACAGAAAGGAAACTACAAGACCTCCTACAGAAGGTAGCTGAAGAGAGTGACAAGATGATACAGTGCTGATAGCAGACACAGAAAGGAAACTACAAGACCTCCTACAGAAGGTAGCTGAAGAGAGTGACAAGATGATACAGTGCTGATAGCAGACACAGAAAGGAAACTACAAGACCTCCTACAGAAGGTAGCTGAAGAGAGTGACAAGATGATACAGTGCTGATAGCAGACACAGAAAGGAAATTACAAGACCCCCTACAGAAGGTAGCTGAAGAGAGTGATAAAAAAGGACTACAAATAAACTGCAAGAAAACTGAATGCATGGTCATCAGCAAAAAGAGCAATCCAAAATGTTAAGTAGAGGTGGGGGATACTAAAATCAAGCAGGTACAAAAATTTAAATACCTGGGAAATGTTCTAACAGAAGACGGAAAGTGTGACACAGAGACCTTAAGGCGAATTGGCATCACAAAGGTTGTATGAGACAGGAAACTTTCACTAGAAACAAAGAAGAGAGTATTGGATTGCTTTGGGATGTCAGTTGTTCCATATGGCAGTAAATGCTAGACAATAACATCAAAGATGAAGGAAAAACTTGAAGCAGCTGAAATGTGGTTCTACAGAAGGATGCTGTGGATATCATGGATCAAGCATGTGAGCAATGATGAGGTTTCGGAAAGAATGGAAAAGAAAAGGAAACTAATACTGAGCATCAGGAAGAGACAACTAAAGTTCCTGGGACATGCAATGAGGAAGGAGGGCTTGGAGAACCTTATACAAACAGGCCAGATAGAGAGAAAAAGAGACAGGGGAAAGCAGAGGATAATGTATTTGAAGGACCTAAGCAAGTGGATGACAGAACAGGGGTTGCGTAGTGTTACAGGAGAAAACGTGCTAAGAGCCACCAGGGATAGAGAGACGTAGAAAGACATGATCGCCTACGTCCTGAAAGGATAAGGCACATAGAAGAAGAATACATATGCCAAATGTTTATAAGAAATTATAATGTGGATATAAAATGGGGGATCAATTCTATATTATAATCAATATGTAAACTGATCCCTTATTTTGTAGCCATGCTAGTTTTTATACATTTATATTCTAGATTTATGGGCTTGAGCTAGTGGATGGCAGAGCGGGGTTTGGGTGGTGAAACAGGAGGAAGCATGCTAAAAGCCACCAGGGATAAGGAGAAGTGGAGAGCCATGATTGCCTACGTCCTGAAAGGACAAGACATAGAAGAAAAAGATCCTCAAAAAAGAGTTTCCAAGAATAAATATTGACACATGGTTTTATCAAAATAATTCTGGGACAGTTTAAAAGTGAAATAAGGTATGATAATATTACTATTCACTTACGCGCAAATACCCTTGGGAAAGGTATTAATCCGTCTCTTCCTTCCAGTTATGGGTTAAATAGCAGGACAGATTGGGTTCTATAGCCTTGGTTGGCAACCAGTCTACCGCAGAAAGCAATGGCAACCTACTGCAAGATAATCTTCTGCCCAGTCAGTCATGTCTCTTTCGAGACATGATCACCCAAGCGTGTGTCACGTATGGCACTTAACTGACTAACTGAATATAATAGATGAAAATATAGTTAAGGCTTCTACTGGGCATAAAGTGGGGGATCGGTTTTCTATTGTTATGTAGTAATAAACTGATCCCCCACTAATTACTACTTAACAGTATAATACATCTCTTCCTCCTCCAGTTATGAGTTAAATAAGAGGATCGGGTTTCTATAGCCTTGGTCGGCAACCAGTCTACCGCAGAAAGCAATGGCAACCTACTGCGGGATAATCTTCTGCCCAGTCAGTCGTGTCTCTTTCGAGACATGATCACCCAACATAGGTTTTATCAAAATAAAATTGAATGTTTTTCAATGGCAGGATGTGCAATAATGAAACAAGATGGTGGGAATAATTGAAAATAAATCCAACTGACTGAACCCGTGAAAAAATTCACAGATCGTTTGATATTATTTTTATGATTTCAATGAATGTTGGTTAAGTAAATAATATTATTTAGTTTGTACTAATATAGTTAATAAAATATTATACTCTTCCTTATTTTATATTAAACTCACAGTAAGTACCCGGCATTGCACTGGATGGGAAGAATATAAGTCTGCTT
This sequence comes from Ascarosepion bandense, assembly GCA_037127315.1. Lineage (NCBI taxonomy): Eukaryota > Metazoa > Mollusca > Cephalopoda > Sepiida > Sepiidae > Ascarosepion > Ascarosepion bandense. Next base: position 5,462,044 of record JBBBDQ010001254.1, read on the forward strand.
TTCATTTTTTTTTTTTTATACGACCCACATTTCCAGATATTAAATATGGGAGATAACTCTTGTATTTTTTGAAAGTGTTATTCTTCATATAAAAGTTGATACTTGAAAATAAATTAAATACTTGAAAATAAATTAAAACAAAGATTAAACTGAAAAGCTGCGTGCAATTTCTTTTTTCTTTGTTGTGCAGAATAATAAATTTTCAAGGGGTGTGTAAGTTTTGAAACAAATCAGATGAAAAATGTGGAAGTGTATGTTAATAGAAATTAGCGAGTACACACACACGGATACGCACACGCACTGACACACAACTTCAGTTTTATTTATATTGATAACATAAATATATTTGCCGTATATCTGTATAGTGTGAAAAAGAATAAATAAAAACAATCCATTTGAGCCAGCCCTTCTCTATATAGTATATTTCTAGTGAGGATGATTCCTCTTTGGTGACCATGATTAGATTCATTTTGAGGAATGACTTGAACTGTCACACTATTCATCACCCTTGCTCTTGAAAACACAACGTAGAGTTGTCCATGAGCATGACTGCGGCAAGTGTATTCCAACTCTATCGAATGTCTGGCCCTGAGATTTTTTGGTAGTCATAGAATATTCCAGATGAACAGGGAACTCGGCTCATCATAATATTTCTTTAGATTTTCACTATTTCTACTTTTATTATAAAATGCAAAAAACTAAATTAAAAATAATATATTTTATATCCTAAAAGATATTTTATAAACAGCAGTTTGAAAAAAATAATTAAATTCAAGACTTTATATCGAAAAGTAACTTCTTTGTTTTATTAATATTATATACGAGCAGTATAGCCCGGCATTGCTCAGGTGTAATGAGAGCATTAAAACTAATCCATGGTCCTGGAGCTCAGACTCTTTAGACGTTGGAATGAAAGACTAAAAAGCAATAGTTGTTTCTAGTTAAAGCGAAACTGTAGACTGAAAGAAAAATGAATAGATGTAAGTCAAATTTTGATTTCCTGGTTTTGATATCAAATAAGTTTTTTTCGTCGTAAACTGAATTTTGAAGGCTAAATAAGTCCTCTGAGTAAATGGTATCATGGCTGAGACTAAGAACTACAATGATACCTACTTAGAGCCAAACCTGAAGCCAAAACCAAAATAAAAGGGCTGAAAACCTGATTTTGATCAGACCCGATAGGATATTGGGGTATCGATTTCCAATATCGGAGTCAAATAAGTCGTCCAGGGATAAACTAACCTAAGTTAGTCCATGAAAACTTATCTACCCATCAGGAGTAAAATTGGAGAAAATGAGCCATATTGATGGTTGAATATCGGTTTTTGTTCAGATTTGATAGAATATTGGGGGTATTGATTTCTGATATCGGGGAAAATGAGTCATCTGAAAAGATCTACTAATGTTTGAGACTAAAACTTATAATTTTACCAAGTTAGAGCAAATTCTGCAGCAAAAAAAGACTGAAATCTTGATCTTGATCAGACCTGATCGGATATCGGGGTATCAGTTTCTGATATCAGGGGTAAATCGGAAAAAATATGTAGCCCATGATCTGACTGGAAACCTAAAAAATATATGTGTGAAATTTGGTGAGAATCGGATGAAAAACAGACAGACAGACAGACAGATAGACACACACACGAACATCTTGCATTTTATATTTATAGATATACAAATTATCTTTTTTATGTTGTACATACTAAAAGAAATTATAACAATTGTTATTAGTACATAATGTTACACAAAAGGGATGAAGGAAGTACTGTATTATAGAATCATTACAGCAAAAACATGACACACTTAGGTATTACGGTATTTATATAGAGATATATCTAAATACAATTTAGAGACGTGTCATTCATTCTATCTTAAGTAAATCAACCCCAAACCTGGAGGACTGGTGGACCATTCCTGGTCCTTACGTTTACAACACCTGGTATTCCCAAATGGTTACCCATCTAAGTACTGACCAGGCTCGATGTTGCTTAACTTTGGTGATCGGGTGAGAACCGGTGTATTTAACACGATATAGCCATAGACTGCTCACAGATTTAGACAAGAAAAAGAAAAGACCCCAGAATGAAGTCAAAATCAACAAAAAAGTTTTTATTCATTAATAATCCATTCTGCTTGGTTTAATCTGTAACATTTGTAAATGTAGGTAGAAAAAAGTAAATTTGTCAATTCTTCTGAGATGAAGATGTATCTAAATCTATCTAAATCTAAACTTATATATAAATGGAACTTTGTGTGTGTGTGTGTGTGTGTGTGTGTGTGTGTGTCCATTACCTATAGACTCTGAAACGGCTGAACCAATTTTCTTGAAAATTTACACAGTTGTACTATAAACGTCTGCGAGTGTTCTGAGCTAGGTTTTGTGTCATGGGACCCCCAATAAATATCGAAAATCAATAATCGAAAAAATCGGGTTATAGAAGGAGTGGTCTGATTTTAATCAAATTTGATACACTCATAGACAAAGACATAAGAAACGATATTCACAAGTTTCAAGGTTGCAGTTCTTACAATAGTGCAGAAAATCGATAATATATATATATATATATATATATATATATATATATATATATATATATAAGGCAAGATGTTTGTGGTGTGTGTGTCTGTTTATCTGTCTGTATGTCCTTTATACAAATCCACAATTTTTATCCGATTCTCACCAAACTTCACACAAATATTCTTTAGGCTAAGTCTGAGCTCCAGGACCATGGATTAGTTTTAAAGCTTTCATTACACCCGAGCAACGCTGGGCTATACTGCTAGTTTACATTATTTACTTTGTTCGGACCGTTGTCCTCATCATTATTGCCATGTTTATGACATTTTGGCTGTTGTACACGCCAGCTTCTTTCCAGTGCAAGGAATTTCAAACTGAACTTTTTATTACAATCAATATTTTGAAATTCCTAGCACCTGAAGAAGGCCAAATTGTACAACAGCGAAAACATCGTAAACATGGCAGTAAAGATGAGGACAACAGTCTGAACAATGTAAATACAGCATAACCCGGATGTAAGAGACTCTGGTATAAGAGAAACCCGTATATAAGAGCGATTTTCTCTGGTCCTAAATTAGAGCCTGTGGTAATGTACATAAAATAGACCAAACACGGATATAAGATAACTTTTATCTTGTCCCGACATCTCTCTTATATCAGGGTTACACTGTAATATAAAAAAAGCATATATTGATAAGATAACAATGATCAGAAAGCACTCCCCAGGACCTCTACTCAGGCTTGCTCCTCTCCAGGTCAGGGGATGGTATGTGCCAGCTCTGGGTACATGTACACTGAAATTACTAAGAAATACACATTTTTCTTCAACAAAAAATCTAATTGTACCCATTTTTTTTTTTTTTTTTGCATATGTATTTTTTGAAAGTTTTGTTTGTTATAAAAATTGAATAGCATTATAGTTGTGCGTGGGCCTTCTTTATCTCCTGGCAACAAATGTTTTTTTTTTACCTAGTCTGCTACTGATTCGGTTTAATAAATATTCATAGACAGATGTCACGAAATGAAAGCTATGTCGTCTAGGAGTCAATTAGAGATATGAACAGGCTGAGATAGGTAGATAGATTAATAATGAACAGAAGGATTGAACAGTTCGAGATCCAGTCAAACTGAAAGACAATCTGATAAAATCTATCAGGTTTCCTCAATTTGTCAATATCGATCTGTGTTCATATCTCAAGTTGTTTGTAATTAATTATCCTGTTTAATTCACCATGACTTAGTGCTGCATTTGCAGGCTTGGTCATGTGCTGATGACCACCCAGCCAGAGTTGTCTGCCAGTTGGACCCGTGGCGATGACCTTGTTTCAGACCACGCAGCCCCTGACAGGACATCGTCTGCCAATAAATAAAGCAGATAGATCTGGCACTGGGGCATCTTTCTTCAAGGATTCATAAAAAGGTTTCTAGGGGAAAACCTTCAGAAAAGACATCAAGGGCTGGAGGGACAAGATGGTACTCATGGGTTTAACGCTTTCATGGCCTGAGATTAACAATGGTTGGTTGGTTGGTTGTTTTGTTTTTATGGCAAATCAACCTTGGCAGGTCATTTATTGACATTTATTGACAACTAATTTTTTTTTTAATTTATTTATTTATTTCCTTTTTTTTTATTTATTTTTTTTATTTTTTTTATTTATTTTTTTTAATTTATTTATTTTTTTTATTTATAGCTGGTAATACCTTTTTTCTTTCAACAATTTATTGTTGTTTTTATATAAGTTTTTGTGTCTGGTAATACTTTTTTCTTTTCGTGTATCAAGATTCATTGGGATTTGTTTTTTTTAAGGGCAGGGTCCCCAAGTCCTACCCTTGTTATTTAACCCATAACTGGAGGGAAGGGACAGATTAATACCTTTCCCAAGAGTACCAGTGCTTAAGTGAATGCAGGGTATTCAACTGGAATTTGAACTTGGCTCACTGATTTCCCTTTCCGAGCCATTATCCACTGCACCACAACACACATCCATCACTATACGCTTACAGCACCTGGTATTCCCAAGTGGTCACCCATCTAAGTACTGACCAGGCTCAATGTTGCTTAACTTCGGTGATCGAGCAAGAACCTGTGTATTCAACGTGATAGGCCATAAGCCAAAAAAAAGATGACTGACTGGGCAGAAAATATTCCCACAGTAGATTGCCATTTTCTTCTGCGGTAGACTTGTTGCCAACCAAAGCTACAGAATCCAATCTGTCCTGCTATTCAATCCATAACGGGTGAGAGAAAAAATAGCCTTTCCAAAGGGTATGTGCGCATAAGTGAATGCAACAAATTCAAGTGGAATTTGAACTCGACTCTCCGAATTCTCATTCAGAGCCAAGATCCATTACGCCACAAAATTTTTTATGGTTTTAAATAACCTGCAAAGGTTGATAAACTGCAAAGAAACAAATAAATGAATTTTACATCTTATGTGCATATCATGCGCATCCTTCACTCACTAACCATTAGATTTGTGCTTTGAGGAGATGTGCATTTTAGCTCTTTGAAATAAATTGATTTATAATGATGTGCTGAGTTTTCCTTGATGTATATCATATTGCTCTGGATAATATCCATTGAGCTTTCTATTCAGATCTATCGCTTAATATTTTATATTAAATAGATCTTTTTGGATTATTCTCTACAGACTTGACATCATTATATATATATATATATATATATATATATATATATTTTTTTTTTTTTTTAAATCCCAAAAGGAAAAAGAATGCAGGTAAAATCCCAAGAACCTATTAATATTAATCTTAATGATAAAAATGATCCAGGTGGAGAGCTAACTGTCGAAACGTGTATGGCAAGATAACTTCTCCTTTTGCCTTTATTCATATATATATATATATATATATATGTGTGTGTGTGTGTGTGTGTGTGTGTGTGTTAAATCCCAAAAAGGATGAGCAAATAGCTAAAATCCCAAAAAACAGATCTTATTAATATTAATAAAATTAATATTAAAATTGATCAAGGTGGAGAGCTCAATGTAAATACTGTTATCTATTTACAGAGCCAAATATGTATATTATATTAAATAAAATTTCGAATCCTACATAAAATCATTACAGCCCTTAACTTTCTTGGCTGTAAAATTGAAGTCTTCTCCAGGTATGTCGAAATTTTAATTTTATTTAACACACACACACACACACACACACACACACACACACACACATATATATATATATATATATATATATATATATAATTATGAATTAAAAATGCATTCCTAATGTATTTTTAATTCATAATTATATGATTATATTGTGCTCTACAAAATTTATTGTATTGAGCGCATTTTATAAAAAAGTAAATGTCAGGGAACTCAAAAGTGTAAAAACTTGGGTCCTCTTTACCTGTATGACTATTTACGCTCTCACACTCTGATTGAGCACTCTGGAAGAATGGTAGACTTTGAAAAACAGTAGCTACTCTGGCACGTACACATCGCTCATTCAGTAAAATGAATTAGAGCACTCTGGTTATTGGACATGTATAATTATAATATACACGCTAAAAAGTCTGCCTTCTTCTGCCGAATGCCCATAGCCCAGAGGTAGAATCGCTGCTGACTAACGCCAATTCAGTCGGGTTTCAATCCTGGGTTAAAAAGTAATCGGAGTCTAACCGTATTGATGAGCTGTGATACAGCGAATCACATTTCACATGTTTGCGGATGACTATATATATATATATATATATATATATATATATATATATATAATGTTTTTATTATAAGTGTTCATAGCAGTCTTCCTGACAACATGCTGATAAGCAGGCACCTACAAACAGTGGAACACTAACCCATTAGTTTGTACTACTTCGAATATATATATATATATATATATATATATATACAGTTTTAAGGTATGCTATATTTAATGGTTAATATTAAGTATAGAGAGTATATAAATGTAAAAGTGGACGCTAAAGTCAACATCCAGAGGTTTCATGGTTTCATGCTTAAATGCAATCTTTAGCATGAAACAGGTTGTCACCTCTGGGTGTCGACTTCAATGTCCATATATATATTCTATTTGCAAATGAGTTATTACGCGATCCAGGCTTCCACCATGAGTGGTGTCCTCAGGCAATTTTCAATAACTCATAATAACCTGTTTGCAGATGGAAAATATTCAAAAGTTCTACAATATAATTGTATTAAACACGTTTTAATACAAATGTGCACTGGTCTAATTTTATTATGGCCAAAAACTAAGTAATTAAATAATCAATATATATATATATATATATATATAAATTGATTTCATGGAGAACATCAATAAGTTTCATGTGTGCAATGAACAATCTTCATATTAAGTTCTGCCTCTATGTGGGGCCTTGAACACTTCTCTTTTCTTGATGTGGAATTTTAAGTAGGCTCTTTTTTTTTCTTTTTTTTTTAATTTCATTTAAGTGTGTATATATATTAGGTACCACCACAGAAACATGATACCTAAGATCTAAAATGAATTTTAAAAAATAAAAACATCTGTCTTGAAGCTTTAGTTTTAATCCTAATTTCATTTCAAACTAATTGACTAGATTTAATATTTCTAATAAGCAAAATACTTTTTCTGCTTTTCAAAACAAATTTAAATTAGCTGAAAAGAGTTGTTTTTACTTGCGAAAACAGCTGATTTTATTGCATCTTTAGCAATCTGTCATTAAATTCTAACCCTCATTTTAATAAAAAAATCTTTCAAAAATAAAAAAAAATACTTTTCTGAAACTTTATTTAATTCATATTAGCTGATCTAAGTGTGAATCACTTTGCAATCAGTTAAGTGTCATACATAATAAATGCTTGGGCGATCATGTCTCAAAAGAGCCATGACTGACTAGGCAGAAATTTTTCCGCAGTAGGTTGCCATTACTTTCTGCAGTAGATTGGTTGCCAACCAAAGCTATAGAACCCAATCTGTTATTTAACCTATAGCTGGAGAGAGAAGTGATGGATTAATACCTTTCCCAGGAGTATATGGTGCTTAAGTGAGAAGCAATTAATTCATCTGGAATTTGAATGGGAAATCAAAGAGCAGTGGGGAAAAACCTCAAGGCAGAACATACTGTAGCTACACCTCTGGCACCAATTTCCTACCTTGAGTGGCTCTTGAGCCTTATATTGGGTGAACAATACTTATGTGACGATAGGAAATAGATGGCAAATTGTAGATGATCCAACGTTAATTCAGTCTAATCTTATCTGTATTTTTCTCTCTGTTTGTTTATTTGTATTTATTTTTTATTTTAATTTGTTTATTTTACGAAGCAAAAACTGTAAAGAGACACTGACAAAGTGTGTCAAAAATGAAACTTGAGAAGTGCTGCATTCCTTGCACCTTACTAGCTCGAGAGATAATTCATTCGATAATAAGCCGGATGATGGGTGGGTGGGTTTGTTTGGCAGACTGGATGGATGATTTAAATTTCATTTTACGACCCAGGAGTATAAATATTATTTAGAGAGTCTGCTGAGTCCTGTCTGAAACTGTTTCAATGGCTTCCGCAGCAAGTTTTTTATTGATTACTTCCTCATTTGCACACGTGCAGTTTGAAAACAAAACCGAACGCTGCCAGTTCAGTCTTTTAGAATGGCGAATCAGCTTGGCTTAGGAGGAAACCTGCCTGTCAACCACATTTTTCACCTCTGTTGTCTTTTCTTTCGTTTATTTTTTTTTTTTTTCTCATTTTCTTGAGAGATGAAGTTCCTTGTGCAGTGAAATAGATTTAGATCTGCGTTTATCATCATTTTCATGCCTGTCTGTTTCTTTATCATATTTTTCTGCAGCCTTTTAGACTAGTGTTTCTCAACCTTTTTAAGCAACAGCACACCCAGGAACAAATAAAAATATTGCTGCACACTTAGCTAAATTTTTAAAGTGCATACATTCATATATTATGAAAGAAAACCATAGATTAATAAACAAAAGGATACTCACAAACAACCTTTGAGATTTGAAGAAGAAATCACTTGACCAGTGGTCGAGAGCGAGGGATAATTTACTCACCCAAAAATCTTTTTATTCGACTGACTCCATTTTGTTAATAGTTGCCTTACATAAATATGGCATGAATCACTGACAGAAAACAATAAATGAAATTTTAATTAAAATTTCGAACCTGTTAGAAGGAATTTAAAAATTTTTAAAAATAATTACAACAAAATTTGATCTTGCCTCTTAATAATAGCATAAACATTTTAGTGATAAAACTTTGTTTTTTATGCTGTTTTTTTTTTTTGTTGTCAATTAAGTGGAGATACCTAAATTCGTAGTTTCTTTCTTCTGTTTGACTACAACCTCCAGCTCATAAATGATAAAAAAATAAGAAATCTGATTTTCTCAACAATTTTCTATAAAAAAATTACTTCTATAATTTGTTTTTTGGTGCATGGTTGAAAGAAGTCTGTGTAATGTTTTCTTTCCAAGTGTTCGTTTTTACATTTTGTAAGCAGGGAGGAAATATAGATGTTGAGTCAAGGATAATATTTTTCCAAATGAGTTTCTAAAAATCTGTGAGCTAATTTATTCTGGGAGACAGAGACATTTTGTCTCCACTCTAGAATCGCTAATTTAACAAATGTTTACACTGACCAGGATGATAAAAGCAAGACAGGAGCTTGTCAATCTAAATTTCATTTGTCAGCTCTTGCATTGAGGATTGCAGGATGTCACTGTCTTTTGTTTAACCACACATTTCAAGGTAAATCAGGCCCCATGCATAAGACCAAAGAGTTTAATAATGTCATTGTAGGTCATTCCTTGTAACTTGTGAATCTTTAATGGCATACTATTGGGTTGTAAAAGGAATCAGATTTCCTTTTTCTATATTTGAAGGGACAGGTTTCATTGCGAGATTTGTAATTGATCGCAGGTGAGTAAAGCAATAAACTTTAATCGCCCAATTAGTTTTTAATCGCCTGAGTTGATTGGGCAAGTGAAATCTCAAAGGCTGCTCACAAATATAAACTTCCTTTATTTCATTGTTTTTATTCAACTATTTTTATTTAATGTGAAACTTGTGCCTGGTATTTGTTTGCGATTTCTTCAATGTTTGGTCAAATGTGCAATAAACAGATCTTCATTTCTCTTACAAAGAACGCTACATAAAACTGTTTTTATAAAATCTAGCCCTTCCTACAGTGCTCTATCAACTAGCAAGAGCATAAATAATTCTCCGCCTAGGAGCCTGTTTCACTGTATGACAGCTCATCAGTGTGGCTAGGTTAACCATATTATGGACTCTCCCGTCGATTTCTACGTATGAGCGTCTAACACAGACAACCACACAGAGAATTATTTAAAGTGGTGAAGGCTTGTGTAGCACCATCCACACTTTTTGGAACTGTTGATAACAACAATCGGTGCAGATGTCTGCCACAGATCGCATGAACAACAGACCTCAGTTACTTAACCGATAACTGGAGGAAAGGAACGGATTAATACCTTTTCCAAGGATACCAGTACGTAAGTGAATGCAAAGTGTTCGGCGGGAATTGTAACTTGGCTCACCGATTTCCTCCTTCGAGCCGACACCCACTGCACCACAGGGCACATCCGACAATAACGCTTACAGCACCTGGTATTCCCAAGTGGTCACCCATTTAAGTACTGACCAGGCTCAATGTTGCTTAACTTCAGTGATCGAGCGAGAACCGGTGTATTCAACATGATATGACTGTAAGCAGATTAACTATATATAGCAAATTATGGAAGATGCTAAGTGATGCAATTTAATGACTAATAGGCGAAAGTGAGTAACATTTTGTTGAAGGATGAAGCAGAAATTTTCTTTTTGTTCATACAAATAAAATTTGAAACTTTGCTGATAGATATCATATTTAGAGCCTAGACACTAGAGTTTCATAGCTGGACGTTTTTAGTAACCATTCGTTCTGCTCATCAATATATACACCTACACAATCGGCAAAAATGAAAACTTGCAAGGCCATAAGAAAAAATATCACAGGTTATTTCTTGTCTGCCATTTTTAATGAAGGATGTATAAAAAAGAATTGATGCCTAAATATTAGATTTATATAATAAGCACCTGATGACTGCATAGTGCATGAAACTCGGAGTCATGCTATTGACATAAGATTATATGTATATTTATTAATATGTACCTAATGGCTCTGCTATGCTTAATAGCTCAGTTTTATTAACACCAGAAAAATATTTATATGTGCATGTGTATGTATCTGTATATTATCTATATTCACACACACACACACACACACACACACACACACACACACACATATATATATATATATATATATATATAGTCATCCACAGACAGATCTGTTTTGCTGTATCACAGCTCATCAGTACAGTTAGACAGGCGATTGCTTTTTACCCAGGATTGAAACCTGACAGAATTGGTGTCAGTCGGCGATTCTACCTCTGAGCTACGGGCGCTCGGTAGAAGGAGGCAGACTTTTTAGCATGTGTATTATCAGTATACATGCCCAATAGCTGAGAGTGTCCTAATTCATTGCTGAATGAACGATGCATAGATGCTAGAGTAGCTACTGTTTTTCAAAATCTACCATTCTTCCAGAGTGTGAGAGCGTAAATAGTCATCTGCAGACAGATCTGTTTTGCTGTATCACAGCTCATCAGTATGGCTAGACAGGCGATTGCTTTTTACCCAGGACTGAAACCCGATTGAATTGGCGTCAGTCTGCGATTCTACCTTTGAGCTACGGACTACGCTCGGTAGAAGGAGGCAGACTTTTGAATATATATATATATATATATATATACCCAGGCGAAGAGGACCAACAGTTTTAGAATTCCGAGCTCTCTGGCATTTACTTTTTTAAAAAATTGCTCAATACAACAAATATTGTAGAGTATATAATTAAATCATTTTCACAACATTGAGCTAACATTGCCTGATGACGAGGTAAAATCTCCAAACATACAAATTTCCATGTAGCAATGTAAATAACTATATTAATTTTAAATATAAAACAAATTTGTGTGTGTGTGTGTGTGTGTGTGTGTGTGTGTTGTGTTGTGTTGTGTTGCGTGTGTGTGTGTGTGTTGTATTGTGTGTGTGTGTGTGTGTGTGTGTGTGTGTGTGTGTGTGTGTGTGTGTGTGTGTGTGTGTGTGTGGCTCTTCCCGCTGCATCTTTCTCTTCTCTGTCACCGTTTCTGTCCGTTTGTCTTTGTCTCTTTCTTTCTTTCTCTATTTATTTCTCTTTCTCTTCATTTCTTTCTCAATGTTCTCTTTCTTTCTATTTCTTTATTTCTCTCTCTCTTTCTCTTATTTTTTCTTTCTTTCTTCCAAACGTTCTCTTTTTATGTCTCGTTTTTTATTTCTGTCTCACTCTCTCTCTTTATTTTTTCTTTCTCTCTCTTTTGCTTTCTTTCTTTCCAAATGTTCTTTTTTGTCTTTCTTTTTTCTTTCTTTCTTTTTTCTATCTTTCTTTCTCTCTTTTTCTTTCCAGATGTTCTTTTTCTTTCAGTTTTTCTCTTTCTCTGTTTTTTTCTTCTCGCTTTCTCTCCAAATATTGACTTTTTCTCTTTCTTTCTTTCTTTCTTTCCCCCCCCTCTTTTTTCCACTTTTTCTTTTTCGTTTTCCGTCTTTCTTTCCAAATATTCCCTTTTCATTTAATAATTGAATTCATTGGCACTGTGACAGATCCCAGACTCAAAAAAGAAAAAAAAAAGAAAATAAGCAAATAAATATATCTTCAATTGAGAAACGAACTCAGACAAAACAAAAACAAAAAAAAACTGTGAAAAAGTTTATTTCTGAATTGTTATTTTTTCGAATGTTTAACATTTAAATTCTCTATTTCTAAAGTGGGTCAAGTGAAAAATAAAGAGTTTTTTTTTTTAAATAATCATAAGCTAAATTTAACATACCCTTTTTCTTTCCTTAAAAACAAAATGGATAGAGATCCCAGCGCACCAGGTCTATATCAGCATAATTGTCGCTTCTGGCTCTGGCTCTGGCTCGTGTGAGATTGCAAACAGTACCCTTTCTTTGTTTTTCCTCAATGAAAGTAAAAAATAAAATAAAAATAAAAATAAAAACCTTTGACAATTTGACAATTGCACTTCTTATCAGTTCGCCAATCGAAGAATCGCTTCATGTAAAACCAATCTTACCCTGTCAGTCTATTTGCTTCTGCCTTAAGCCTCCTGATGTCATAGCAACGAACCAAGGGTGGGGAAGGCCAGAAAGAATGGTTGGCGAGGGCGAGAACGTGGCAGGTCATCTGAGATGTGAACCATTTATTAACAAACGAGACAAAGAGGTCACAATCAGTTTGGGAAGTGGCTGAGCGGAGGAGGTTCATTGGAAAAGGATGGGGCGTGCTAAGTGGCGAGCGAGTGAGGTTTTAAAAAGCTAAACAAAAAAATAAATAAATAAACCACGGGTGGTTTGGAAGAGGGGCGGGGTTAGTGTCTCCAGGGTAACTGTATTTTTCTCTTCATTTTTTTAAAACTTCATCACTGAGATGAAAACTGCGGAGCAGACTAGGTCGGTGTCGGGTATTCCCTTTTAAAAAACCGTTTGCGAATGAGAATGTTGAAAAGGGTTTCCTGAGGGTGTAAGTGCCATACGTGATACATGCTTGGGTGATCATGTCTCGAAAGAGACATGACTGACTGGGCAGTAGGTTGGCATTACTTTCAGCGGTAGATTGAAACCAATCCGTCCTAAAGGGAGATTAATACTACCTTTCCCAAGGGTATTTGCGCGTAAGTGAATGCAACGAAATCAACTAGAATTCGAACTCGGCTCTCCGATTTCACGAATGAGAATGTTGAGAAGGGTTTTCTGGGGGTGTCAATTAGTAAGTGCATACGTGATACACGCTTGGGCGATCATGTCTCTAAAGAGACATGACTGACTGGGAAGAAGATTTCCCCGCAGTAGGTTGGCATTACTTTCTTCAGCAGTAGAGTCGTTTTCAACCAAGGCTATAGAACCCGATCTGTCCTGTTATTTAACCCATAGCAGGGGTGAGAAAAGACGGATTAATAACTTTCCTAACCCTAGATGACACGCCAGGATTTTTTATTGGAGGCCACAACCTGAACAACATAAGGTATGCGGACGATACAGTGCTGATTGCGGACACGAAAAGGAAACTACAAGACCTCACACAGAAAGTAGCAGTGGAGAGTGACAAGAAGGGACTACAAATAAACTTTAAGAAAACTGAGTGCATGGTCATCAGCAAAAGATACAACCCAAAATGCCAAATACAGGTGGAGGATAACAGAATCAAGCAAGTACAAAAATTTAAGTACCTAGGAAGTGTTCTAACAGAAGATAGAAAGTGCGACACGGAGATCCGAAGGCGAATTGGCATGGCAAAGGACGCGTTCCAGAAGATGAACAAAATGCTAACACACAGGAAAATCTCAATAGAAACGAATAAAAGAGTGCTAGACTGCTACGTGATGTCAGTTCTTCAATACGGCAGTGAATGCTGGACAATATCATCGAAAATGAGGACAAAACTGGAGGCGGCCGAAATGTGGTTCTACAGAAGGATGCTACGGATATCATGCAAGCAACGAGGAGGTGTTGGAAAGAATGGCAACAAAAAGGAAATTGATGCTGAGCATCAGGAAGAGACAACTGAAGTTCCTGGGACATGCAATGAGGAAAGAGAGCCTGGAGAACCTGATACTGACTGGACAGATAGAAGGAAGGAGAGACAGAGGAAGGCAGCAGATAACATATTTGCAGGGTCTGATCAGGTGGGTGACGGAACGGGGGTTGCCAGGAGCAACAGGCTCAAACATACTAAGAGCCACAAGGGATAGGGAGACGTGGAGAGCCATGATCACCTACGTCCTGAAGGGACAGGGCACATAGAAGAAGAAGAAGGTTATCTGCGCGTAAGAGAATGCAACGAGTTCAACAGGAATTCAAACTCAGTTCTCTGATTTCACATTCCGAGCCGACACCCTCTACACCACAACGCACACCCAAGGAAGTTGTATTAAACCAAATAAAAAATAAAAATAAAAATAAAAAGTGGGGTTATTTAGAGAATGAGCGTAGAGTCTGGAATCGGTGATTAAATGACGCTTGCTTACAGATTCTTGTTCAGGTATGTCATTTTTTGGTAACCTCTAGATATAAGTAAAACATACCTATATTAGAAAGTAAAGATTTTTTCTTACCGTTTTTTTTTTTTTTCCTTCCTGTATAAATACACACCTGTCTCTCTGTTTGGGTGTGGGATGCTTAATGCTCTAACTGTGAATACTTCTTTAAATGCATATACGTACGTATGTGAAAAAGTGATAGCATTTTTTACGGTCCCGAGAAGCAAAAAAGCATATATCTAAACTTATTTATAAATGGAACTTTGTCTGTGTGTGTGTGTGTGTCTGTGTGTGTGTGTCTGTGTGTGTGTGTGTGTGTGTGTGTGTGTATCCGTTACCTATAGACTCCGAAACGGCTGAATCGATTTTCTTGAAAATTTACACAGTTGTACTATAAACGTCTGCGAGTGTTCTTAGCTAGGTTTTGGGTCGAGGTACTCCCGATAAATATCGAAAATCGATAATTGAAAAAATCGGGTTATAGAAGGAGTGGTCCGATTTTAATCAAATTTGATACACTCATAGACAAAGACATAAGAAACGATATTCAGAAATTTCAAGGTTGCAGTTCTTACAATAGTGCAGAAAATCGATAATATATATATATATATACATATATATATATATATATATATAAGGCAAGATGTGTGTGTGTGTCTGTTTATCTGTCTGTATGTCCTTTATACAAATCCACAATTTTTACCGATTCTCACCAAACTTCACACAAATATTCTTTGGGGTGAGTCTGAGCTCCAGGACCATGGATTAGTTTTAAAGCTTTCATTACATCCGAGCAACACCGGGCTATACTGGTAGTTAATTTATAAGAATAATGTTTTCATGGGGGCACTCCAACGTGCAGTAATGGTTAGCAAGCTTGACTTGCTAGACCAATTACGACTGAGTTCGATCCTCACTGGGTGCCACATACCTTTGGCCTTGTGCCACGTCTAAGTGAAGCTTAGAAAATCATTTAGGACACTTCGACATGGTGTTAGCAAGCTTCTCTCACTAGACCAGTAACGACTGAGTAGCGAGATTTGGTCCTCACTGGGTGCGCCACACTTTAGGCCTTGTGCCACATCGACGTTTTGTAATAATGATTAGTGACTTTGTTTTGCTAGACCAATTACGACTGAGTTCGATCCTCACTGGGTCCCACGTACTTTTAGCCTTGTGCCACACTTAAGTGAAGCTTAGAAAATCACTTGAGACACTTCAATGTGGGTAGCAAGCTTGTCTTTCTCCCTCCATTACAAGCGAGTAGTGAGATCGATCCTCACTGGATGCTCCATACTTTCGGTCTTGTGCCACACCTAAGCTACGTTTAGAAAATCACTGTAAGGTAGATTTAGTGAGTTGTAAAATAAACACTTCGACCAGTAAAAAAAAAAAACATTTGTTTTTTTTTTACCAAATTCTATTTTCATATTACCATAAGCACTCCAGATCACGAATATAGAAAAAAACATTGCGTCTTAGTGGCATTAACACCTTGGTTGGGGTGAATTGATTTTTTTTTAAGTTAATAGATTGTTCCGTTTTTCTATTCAAATTAAGTGTAAATATATAATCCTCCTCCTCTTCCTCCTCCTCCTCCTCCGTCTTCTTTTATGTGCCGTGTTCCTTCTGGACGTAGACGAACAAAGACCTCTACATGTCATCTCCCTTGTAGTTCTTAATAAATTTTGTCTTGTTATTTCTCCCAAACCCTCTCCTGCCATCCATTTGCTCAAGTTCATAAAGCATAACATGCATTGCTTTCCCCTGTCTCTCTTTCTCTCTATCCGCCTTGTGAGTACCAGATTCTCCAAGCCATTCCTTCTCATTACGTGTCCCGGAAACTTCATCTGTCTGTTCCTGATATTTAGTATGTTTCCTTTTTGTTTCTGTTCTCTCCAAAATCTCGTCGTTACTCACATGTTCGGTTCATGGTATCCTCAACATCCTTCTGTAGAGCCACATTCCTGTTACTTCAATTCTTTCCGTCATCTTTGATGAGATTGTCCAACATTCGCTGCCATATAGGAGGACAGATATCACGTAACAGTCCAGTACTCTTTTCTTTGTTTCTGTTGCTTCGAGTCGCCTTCATCTTTGAGGATATTGTCCAGCATTCACTGTCATACAGGGAGACAGATATCACGTAACAGTCCAGTACTCTTTTCTTTGTTTCTGTTGCTTCGAGTCTCTCCTTCATCTTTGAGGAGATCGTCCAACATTCACTGCCATACAGGGAGACAGATATCACGTAACAGTCCAGTACTCTTTTCTTTGTTTCTGTTGCTTCGAGTCTCTCCTTCATCTTTGAGGAGATTGTCCAGCATTCACTGCCATATAGGAGGACAGATATCACGTAACAGTCCAGTTCTCTTTTCTTTGCTTCTGTTGCTTCGAGTCTCTCCTTCATCTTTGAGGAGATTGCCCAACATTCGCTGCCATATAGGAAGACAGTTATCACGTATCAGTCCAGTACTCTTTTCCATGTTTCTGTTGCTTCGAGTCTCTCCTTCATCTTTGAGGAGATTGTCCAACATTCGCTGCCATATAGGAGGACAGATATCACGTAACAGTCCAGTACTCTTTTCTTTGCTTCTGTTGCTTCGAGTCTCTCCTTCATCTTTGAGGAGATTGTCCAGCAATCACTGCCATGTAGGAGGACAGATATCACGTAACAGTCCAGTTCTCTTTTCTTTGTTTCTGTTGCTTCGAGTCTCTCCTTCATCTTTGAGGAGATTGTCCAGCATTCACTGCTATATAGGAGGACAGATATCACATAACAGTCCAGTACTCTTTTCTTTGCTTCTGTTGCTTCGAGTCTCTCCTTCATCTTTGAGGAGATTGTCCAACATTCGCTGCCATATAGGAGGACAGATATCACGTATCAGTCCAGTACTCTTTTCCATGTTTCTGTTGCTTCGAGTCTCTCCTTCATCTTTGAGGAGATTGTCCAACATTCGCTGCCATATAGGAGGACAGATATCACGTATCAGTCCAGTACTCTTTTCTTTGCTTCTGTTGCTTCGAGTCTCTCCTTCATCTTTGAGGAGATTGTCCAACATTCGCTGCCATACAGGAAGACAGATATCACGTAACAGTCCAGTACTCTTTGTTTCTGTTGCTTCGGGTCTCTCCTTCCTCTTTGAGAAGATTGTCCAGCATTCGCTGCCATATAGCAGGACAAATATCACGTAACATCCCAGTGGTCTTTCCAACGAAATCTTCCTGTCTCTCAATACTCTACTTAGCTTTTGGAATGTGGTCTTGGCCATACCAATATCTCAGTGCCGCACTTTCCGTCCTTTTTTCCACTTATTTACATTTCTGTACCTCCTTGATTTTAGTATCCCCGACCTGTCATTGGCATTTTGGGCTTCTGTTTTTGCTGACGACCCTGCATTCAGTTTTCTTGTGGTTTATGTTTCGTCCTTTCTTCTAGCTTTCCTGTAGGAGGTTTTGTAGTTTCCTTTCCGTTCAAAACAAAATATACTTATAACAAGTGATTTCTTAAGATTAGATTTAAAAAATAGTGCTCATAAATATCTTCTATGTGCCGCGTCTTTTTAGGACGTAGGCGATCATGGCCATCCACATCTTCCTATCCTTGTAGCCCTTAACACCCTTTCTCATGTTACCCTTCCCAAACCTCGCTCTGCTGTCCATTTGCTCAAGCCCATTAAGTATGTCATGCGTTGCTTTTTCCTGTCTTTCTTTCCCGTTATCCGCCCTGTGAGCATCAGATTCTCCAAGCCCTCCTTCCTCATTACATGGCCCAGAAACTTCAGCTGTTTTTTCCTGATGTTAAGTATCAGTTTTCTTTTCGTTTCTGTCATCTCCCAAACCTCGTCGTTGCTCACATGTTTGGTCCATGGTATCCTCAGCATCCTTCTGTAGAACCACATTTCTCTTGCTCACATGTTCGGTGCGCTTATATTCAGTTCACTGAAAACTGGCTTTTTAAATTATTTTCTAATAACATGAAATGAAACTTTTATTATTTTCTTTTTAAATAGTTGATTATGACAGTAAAGAAGACCGTAGAATAAAAAGGCCGAAATATTGTGGCAGCAACAAAAAACAACACAAAGAATAGTTTTCAGCATTCCGAAAAGGTCAACAGAAGCCTGCTATGTCAAGAGGAGATGTGACATTTTTTTATGTGTAAATGTACAACTGTATCCAGTGCTACTGAGAGTTGAGACGGTGGGCTGGGGCGGCCTTGAGCTCCCGGCAAGTTCTATGTATTGCGGGGGTATTTCTAGCAGATGTCGGAACTAGTTCTGTTATTTGAGATATTACATTGTGAGACAGGAATTTCGTAGCTGAGACCGACAATATTATAATGTCACCTTATATATTAATATTTTATGGGCTCTCCGACATACTTGGGCATTTACTACCCCCCTCTTTAATGTCAATTGATATATTCATTTCACCTACTCGGGATCACATTTTCCGCCGACAGCAAGTGGAAAGATTATATGGAATCAACTGCTAGGTCTGCTACTGAGAAATTTGGTTCATTGTATTGTGCCAGACAACTTTTCTTGCCAGAATCTATTTTACACATTTATAAGTCTACCTTTCGATCATGGATTGGATACTGTTGTCACATCCTCTCAAGTGCTTCTGCTATGTATTTTTTTTTTATAATCATATCGCCCCAAGCAAAGCATTTTACTGCCACTGTTTTGCAAGGGGTTACACAGGAGAAAAGCTCTGAGAAAGAGTGACAGGTTATATGCGGTGTCAGGAAGTGGGTAAGAGAAGGATTAGAATACTGATGAGGGTGGAGTGGACGGAGAAAAGAGCATGAGAGAGAGGATGCAGGTTAGTGAGTTAGGAGATGACTATTGACTTTACATTTAAATTCTTGGAGATTGTAGCTGTCAGGGAAGCAAGTAAACGGTAATGCTAGAAAATTTGCGTTTACACTTTATTGGTTTCACAGTAAAAGGGTGGGACCTAGTTGCTAATCTTGTGGCTCGAGTAAATTCATATACAGGGGGCACCAGTGAGCTAAATTCATCGGAGCAGAAGCCGTAAAAGTATTTGTAGAAGAGACACAGGGAAGCCACACTGCGCCGGTGAGAAAGCGACTGTATCCTAGCTGCCAAGTCGGGATCGATCACATTACAGATTCTCCGTTGGATTTTGTCAGGGCACCTAGGTGGATAGCAGGAGCACCCGACCAGATATGGCAGCAATATTCAATGCACGAGCGGGTGGTAGATTTATATATGTGCAGGATTGTTTCAGACGGGAAAAACTTCCTGGCCCTGCACAGAGAACCGACCTTATTAGCAGCGGATTTAGCTATGGATTCTATATAGTCATTCTCCTTGAGGTCTGTTGTGAGAGTTAACCCGAGGAGGTGCAGTCTTTTACTGTCAGAAAGACTATTCCGATCCATGCTAATGGGTGGCGGGTAGGAACGATTGTCTGTGGTGGTTAATAGATAGCAGCTTCGTTTTAAAAGCATTAAAATCCACGAGCCATTTCTTATCCCAGTCTAATACGGATTGAAGGTCCTTTTCAATCTCGGCAGCGAGATTCGCTTTGTCAGCCTCGGCAGATTTTTGATCGAGGCGAGAGTAAACCGTAGTGTCGTCAGCATATATGCCTACTTGGGAACTTTTTACATCGAGGAGATCGTTAATGTAGATAAGGAAAAGCGTAGGACCTAGAATAGAGCCTTGAGGGACACCCGCGTTCGTGTGATAGTATTGGGAGGCTTGTCTGTTTATGCTATATATTTAGATATTCTTGGTAAAAACAAAAAAGGATTTGTCTTGACCTGATATCTCGTCTTCAGTCACTTTCCAACCGACGTAATGTAGCTTCCTTTTCTATAAATACTTTCATGGTAATTGTTCTGATGAACTTTCCTCTTTGGTATTCATTGTAAATATTCATGGGAGTTTCATTTTAAAATGTTGTTATTTTCATCCCCTCTTCGTCAGACACATTGTACATACGCGAACTAGTTAGGACTACATAGAGACCATGAGGTATTATGGTGACTGTAGTAAGAATGGTAAGTAAGAATGTGTTTGTTTGTTTTTGTTTTTTGTTTTTTTGTTTTCTCTTTAGCAAGGCGGTAACGCCATTGATGCGCAGGGGGCTACGTAAGAGTGAAAAGATTGGAAAAGAGAAAGCCGGAAACCACATCCTAAACAGGGAGCAAAGGATTAGCCTCTTCACCTGTTCAATAGACGTGAGTGGAGTGTGAACCGGGCGATAGTTTAGTCTATCTACTCCAATTGAAAAAAAAAAGACAAAAGAAAAGAGTAAAAAGATTGTAAAAGAGAAAGCCGGAAACCACTTCCTAAACAGGGGACAAGGTATGAGCCTCTTCACCTGTTCAATAGACGTGGGTGGAGTGTGAACCGGGAGATAGCTTAGTCTATCTACTCCAATTTGGTGTAAGGAATACTGTGGTATGTTTGGGTTAGTAGTCATGACTAGCTAAGTTTAAGATATGACATAATGAAGACCAGCTTTCCCCTATCCCCTCTTTTGACCTTGTTCCACATTTTTATAAATGTTACTTTCCTCTTTGGTACTTCGACTTTACGAATTTAAACGCAGTACTAGATTGGCAGATAGGTCAACTATAATTGAAATATAACCGTAACTATGCTAACAGTTTTTTTTTTTTGTTTTTTGTTTTTTCTCTCGCACTTCTAGCTAAAAAGTCGTTTCGGGCCTCTTGCTTTCCAGTCAACTTTGATTTTCTAAAAATTTAACTGCAATGCCAATCGTTATCTCCTGTCTTCTTAATTTTATTGTTCTCGTTCCTTAATGCCTTTTCTTGTATTCTCTCACACCCAGTAACCCCCTTTTGTCTTAGTGGCTTTGTTACCTACGTCTATGGCACGACTCGGAGTTTCATGCATTATGCAATCATCAGGGACATATTTCAAACTGACAGTTTAATAGATTTGAATTTAAATTCACTCGATGTTCATGGGAATTAAATCTTATAAAGTTAAGTTACTGCTTTTTTAATAACAAGATTAGAAATTTATATATTCTACTGTTACATGTGGATAAAAATTTAAAATTTAAATTTAAAATTAAAATTAAATAAAAACTGAACACATACCACTAACTTGCTAGCTAGGTTTCTACCACGGTAAAACCTAGGTAGCAAGTAAATGGTGTGTGTACGGTTCTTTGAGATATATATATCCAGGTGAAGAGGATCCAAGATTTTACTATTTTGAGTACACTGGCATTTATTTTAATATAAACAGTGCTCAATATAATAAATATCATAGAGCTTAATACTATCATATTGAATTAATTGTATATTGCGACACGGAAATTTCTGTGTTTCGAGATTTGTAAATCATTTTCAGAATCAACATCCAACATCGCCTGATGAAGAGAATCTATCTCGAAACAGAAATTTCCGTGTTGCAATGTACAATTAATTCATAATTATATATATATATATATATATATATATATATATATATATATATATATATATATAAAGAAGACAAGAGGAAAACTGTATTTAACTCGCCTACGCGTTTCCTCCTGTGATAGACTTTATCAAGGCAAAAAGACGAAATGAGCTTTATTCCAAATTACGTATCTATAAACAAACAGTGTTGGCAACTATAAAAAACGCTTACAAATCGTTCAAAAGGATTAACAGAATATTTTAGTTTTAGAACTCCTTCAGGTGTAAGTGCAATGTCGCAAGATGTTAAAATGAAGGGAATTCAACTGTTTTCCTTGGACATTTTATTATGTATGTTAGTCTGTTTGAGTATCGTTTCCATAAGAATAGGTGAGATTGGGAAACACCGGGGCGCAAATTGATATTTTGGTAGTACGAGATGGCGGCGCTCTCGAGAATTTTCCTTTTGAATAAATTGCTTACTCTTTTTATTAGTGTGGCATTTTTTAAATCGAAATTGTGGTCGGATTTATATCTACGAATCACTAATGTATTCGTTAGATTATTATTAGTGATGTCTCTTTTGTGTTCATATATACGTTGTTTTTTTTAGATTTCTACTTGTTTCTTTAATGTACATGGAGGAACAATTTTGGCAATTTATTTTGTATCCACCTGCTTGTTCATTATTATGATTTCGCTTTTTATTTATTTATTTATCTTTTTCTCTTTTTTTTTAGATCTGACTATGTCCATAATAGCTTTCGGAGTAGTTTTTATTATATATATATATATATATATATATATATATCGTCTCAATTGGAGTAGATAGACTAACCTATCGCCCGGTTCATACTCCACCCACGTCTATTGAACAGGTGAAGAGGCTCATCCCTTGTTCCCTGTTTAGGATGTAGTCTCCGGCTTTCTCTTTTCTCTTTTCCAATCTTTTCACTCTTACGTAGCCCCCTGCACATCAGTGGCGTTACCACCTTGCACGGGGTGATATGATTATAATATATATATATATATATATATATATATATGATTATATATATATATATATATATATATATATATATATATATTATAATCATATATATATATGATATAATCATATATATATATATATATATATATATATATATATATTATAAACTATAGTTTAGAACATGTACATTTTTTTCTTTATTATCTGTAGTGGATAAAAATAAATTTGTACATGTTCTAAACTATAATTTATAATAAATATTCACAGCTCTATATTATATATCGAGCACTGTTTTAAATTAATATTTTGGACGTTGTAAATTTTTCTTCGTTCCTTATTAACTCAGATATCTCTCTCTCTCTCTCTCTATATATATATATATATATATATATGTATATATATATATATTCGCGATTTCAAAAGGAATAATAATCTAACGAATGCATTAGTGATTCACAGAAATCGATGAAAGAGGTCTAAAAATGGCGCTAAAATCCGTGGCGCTTCGCGATTTCAAAAGGAAAAAATCTTACCAATAAATTTTAATTAGTTTTTAAATACAGTAAAGTATTTTTGCAGATATTAAATTTAATCAGTTAGCTCGGAATTAAGACTGAGATAAAAGCTTCAAGTAAGATTTTTAATTTTTTTGAAATTAATTTTAAACCTTTAGTGCCGCTATTCTTTTAAAGAAAAATACTTCATATCAGAAATTTAAACAATTTAAAAAGACTGAAGAATGTATCAGTTAGAATGGTATGCTGATAGCAACAATGATGGTAATGTGAATAGTATATGACAATGAGCTATATATCTATAAAAATGTACCTGTCCGTTTGTTACTATCCGCTAATCTAGAAAACAGCTGCACCAATAGTTTTGAATTTTTACTATACCAATTTAATCGAATACGAGCGTGTTTTTATATGCCTAATATAAAAAATATTACAATATTAAAAAAAATATATTTTGCAAACTCGATTAGAGCCGAAGCAAAAACTTTCATTTTCAATATGGACGCCTTTACAGACAACTTTGTTATTTAATAGAAAACATAAGAAAACTCCACATTTAAGGTAAACGAAATTATATATTCTAGAATTTCTGTTAGCAAATACGAAACTTACATACACGCGATCTATATAATTAATTATACACGATTCTCAAATTTAGTGCACAATTCCCATTTCGTTGTTTTAGTAAATGAATTTCTTTTTCTTTTTTTTACTTTCTAAACCTAAACACTTTTTTTATCATATCTATTTTGGCGGGCGTAAACAACAGAAATCTTTTTGTTTAAAAAAAAGTTTTCTATTCATTTTTTTATCAACGAATTATTATAGATATCCCTTTTATTCCGTTGGTTTAGTAAATAAATATTTCAATTTAACCAAACTGAGCCAAAGCAACGCGTGGCCGGGTACAGCTAGTTGAATAATATGTAAAATAAGGAAGCAATTAATCCCGGAGAGATCGAAATAAAACAGATAGAAATATGATGAGCCACGAACAATAAAAGCGAACACAGTCTGGAAAATTGAAAGCATTTTATATCAGGGAACTGAGCTGTATTCGTAAATTGCAAAGATGCCCTGTAGAATTTTCTCGGGTCATACATGTTTAAAGAATTATTAATGTATAATGACACCATCTTCGAGACGACTGATTAACAGAAGCTATTACAATGACACCGGCTGCAAAACCCTAACCCTTACTATTCTTTCCCCGGTCGTAAACTTGTTAATACCTCTTACCCTCCTGGATAGTCCACGGAAGATTTCTGACATTAGTCATTCAAACTCCCTAATGGGAATTTAAACAAAGCGCAGATTGTCACAAGGACGCACATACAAGCCAGCGCAGGGCCTGTGTAACGGTCTCGTGGGCCTCCACCGCATCCATGACACGTTCCCTCAATTTTTTTGCTGTATTTCAAAACGAATTCAAATTGATTGGAATGGTATTTTTTAGTCAATAAGAATGACTGATTTTCTTCATGTTTAACCATTCTCTCAGCACAACATAGTTGCATTATATACACAGTGACACGCATAAGTATTGTTATTTTCTGTTATAACTCTAGTTTATGTTCGCCATTTTGCCTGATATTTGGTAAGTAATACCTCGTAAAGTTGTTTTAGTTGTATGTGAAAGGAAAATTAAAAACTCAGGGTTGAATCCGGGTTTTTTTTTTATCAAAGTTCAAAATTACCCTATGCAAAAGTATTGGATACATCAATTTAATATTTTGTTGCGTAGTCTCTGTTTTGTTTCACTGCTTCCAGTCGCTTTCTATAGTTGGCCACAAGTTTTCCACCGTCACTTTACGCCATTCTTCCTTGCATAATTCCTCTAATTGCTTGATATTTTGTGGATTCCACTTTAACCTTCAAAGTATTCCTCAAATTCGGAATTGGATTCAAGTCAAGTGACTGGCTTGACCAATTGAGAGAACTGATACCATTATTTTCATACCATTCCTTTGTAAGTTTTGCCGTACGTTTTGGATCATTGTCTTGTTGAAGCACGAAATTCCGACCATGTCCTAAAGAAGTTACAGATTTCCTGAGGGTTCTTCTCTAGAATCTCCCTGTACATGCTACCATTCATTCTACCATGGATAACTTGTAACACACTAGTGCTCTCGGATGAAAAGCATCCCCATATCATAATGGAACCACCCCCAAACTTAACTGTAGGGATAGTATTGCGCTTGTTGAAGGCAGTGCCATTTTTTCGCCAAACACTTGTCGCTGTGTTCCTTCCGAATAGTTCAACTTTCGTTTCATCCGACCAGATTACCTTTTCCCAAAACTGCATTTTCTTGAGTTTCAACAAACTTTAATCGGTCTTTGACATGTTTGGTTTTCAGTAAAGGCACTTTTCTTGGTGATCTTGAATGCAAGCCTGTACGATATAGAGCTCTGCTAATGGTATCCTTACTTACATTAATTCCAGCACCCTCAAGATCAGTTTTAATTTTAGAACGAGTAATGAAGGAGTTTTTTTGCACATTTCTGCTGATCCACCTTGAAGTCCTCTCGTTTATTTTCTCGGTCTTCCATTTCTTGGAAGGTTTGCTGTATCGTTGCCATACTCCTTATACTTTCTGATGATATTTCCAACTGTACTTAGTGCTAGATTCATTTCTTTGCTAATTTTTTGGTAACCTTGTCCTCCTTTGTGACGTTCAATGATTCTATCTTGCATATCTCTGGATTATCCTTTAGTTTTTACCCTTTTTAATCCTTGAATTGCAGAATCCACATCAAAAAGTCAAATGATTAGTAGCACTATCTTGTAAGCAAGTGTGTGCTTCTCTGATTGGTCAGAGATAACATTCCAATACTATCGAAAATTTGAATATTTCAAGTCTTTTAAAATACAAAGGTTTGATTGGAAATTTGAAAAAGTGTCATGTATCCAATACTTTTGTATAGGGTAATTTTGAACTTTGATAAAAAAAAAAAAAATGGATTCAACCATGAGTTTTTAACTTTCCTTCCACATACAACTAAAACAACTTTATTACTTACCAAATATCAGGCAAAATGGCGAACATAAACTAGACTAAATAACAAGTATCCAATACTTATGCGTGTCACTGTATATAGCCCGGAGTTGCCCGTGCAACCCAGAACATTTTAGTAGTAGGAGATGATACCACTTTTTTTTTTTACATTTTTTGTTTGAAAAAACATTTTTTTTAAATATTTCTTTTGTTTCAAAGTTACGAGGAAAATATTCACAATTTTTTGTTGACCAAATAAATTTTTAAAACGTCGGAATAAAAATTAAATATAAAGGCGCATTTTTTTTTTTTTAATAAAAAAATATTTTAGTCGCATTTGACACGTGTGATTTGATTTCTGTGACGTAATTTAACAATCATCTCAGATGTTTTACGGAGCAAATGTAAACAATCGGCTCCATTGACCAAAAAGTGCGAAAGGGAAAATTACTCAAAAAGTATGTGTCGAAATGGCTTCCCTGGAGATATGTGTACCTAGAAAGTTCGAATTGCTTAGCTTAAAAAATGTAGGCGTGCATAGGGAACAGTCACACACAGACTCACAGATTGCCTTTTATATATATATATATAAAGTCGGTGTAGAAATAGTTTGTGATCTACATGCTTGTTTCTGGTATAGCTTGTGATCTACAACAATATCTAAAGTTTCCAAAACGCCAACTTAGTACTTAAGTGGATGTGCGTTGTGGTGCAGCGGATAGCGGCTCAGAACGAGAAATCGGGGAGCCGGGTTCGAATTCCAGATAAATTCGTTGCATTCACTTACGTGCAAATAGCTTTAGGAAAGGTATTAATCCGCCTCTTCCCTCGAGTTATGGGTTAAATAACAGGACAGATTGGGTTCTACAGCCTTCGTCGGCAACCAGTTTACCGCAGAAAGTAATGGCAACCTACTGCGGGATAATCTTCTGCCCAGTCAATCATGTCTCGAAACGGACATGATCGCCCAAGCGTGTATCACGTATGGCACTTAATTGACTGTTGGATGTGCGTTGTGGTGCAGTGAATATCAACTTGGAACGACAAATTGGGGAGCCGAGTTCGAATTCCAGTTGAATTTCATTGCATTCACTTACGCGCAAATTTACTCCTGGGAAAGGTATAAATCCGTCTTTTCCTTCCAGTTATGGGTTAGATAACAGGAGAGATTGTGTTCTATAGCCTTGGCTGGCAACCAGTCTACCGCAGAAAGCAATGGTAACCTACTGCGGGATAATCTACCCAGTCAGTCATGTCTCTTTCGAGATATGATCGCCCAAGCGTGTATCATGTATGGCACTTAACTGACTAACTGAATATAATAGATGAAAATATGATTAAGGCTTCCACTGGGCATAAAGTGGGGGACCGGTTTTCTATTGTTATGAAATAATAAACTGATACCCCACTAATTACTACTTAACAGTATAATACATCTCTTCCTCCTCCAGTTATGAGTTAAATAAGAGGATCGGGTTTCTATAGTCTTCGCTGGCAACCAGCGAATCTTCTGCCCAGTCAGTCATGTCTATTTCGAGACATGATCGCCCAAGCGTGTATCACGTATGATACTTAACTGACTGACTGATAATGAAACCCTTTATATTTCTACTAGCAGTATAGCCCGGCGTTGCTCGGGTGTAATGAAAGCTTTGAAACTAATCCATGGTCCTGGAGCTCAGACTCTTTGGACGTTGGCACGAAAGACTAAAAAGCAATAGTTGTTTCCAGTTAAAGCGAAACCGTCGACTGAAAGAAAAATGAATGGATGTAAGTCAAATTTTGATTTCCTGCTTTCGATATCAAATTTTCTGCACTATTGTAAGAACTGCAACCTTGAAACTTCTGAATATCGTTTCTTATGTCTTTGTCTTTGAGTGTATCAAATTTGATTAAAATCGGACCACTTTTTCTATAACCCGAATTTTTTTTATTATCAATTAGGTTGCCATTACTTTTTGCGGTAGACTGGTCGTCAGCCAAGGCTATAGAACCCAATCTGTCCTGTTATTTAACCCTTAACTGTAGGGAAGAGATTGATTAATACCTTTCCCAAGGGTATTTGCGCGTAAGTGAATGTAACGAATTCAGCTGGGATTCGAACTCGGATCCCACTGTAATTCGAACTCATCCTGCTATATATATAAATAAAAGTTAATATGTTTATTCGATTTTTTTTCTCGCTTAATATAATAAAAATTTCAAGTTCATTTTTTTTTTTTTTGGTCATTTTCTGGGGTTTTATACATATTACTTGGCTTTAAACAAAAATTTGAATTTGGCAGCCCTAATATATAACCCGGATATAAGAGACCTGGATATAAGAAATATTTTCTCTGTTCCCAGATTAGAGCCTGTGGTAATGTATATAAAATAGACCAAATCCGTATATAAGAGAACTTTTATCCGGTTCCAACTCTCTTATATCAGGGTTACACTGTATCTGTTCCTCTTCAGCAACAACTACTGAATAAAAGAAAAAAAGTAAAAGCCGAAAAAATGTCTCTTTTATGGTTTTGATGATTCCTTCTGTATAAAGTTTAAACTGAATATATTTTCTAATAAACGTGTTTTTTTTTTGTTTTTTTTAATCTTACTTGAAGCTTTTATCTCAGTCTTAATTCCGAGCTAACTGATTAAATTTAATATCTGCAAAAATACTTTACTGTATTTAAAAACTAATTAAAATTTATTGGAAAGAGTTTTCCTTTTGAAATCCCGAAGCGCCACGGATTTTAGCACCATTTTTAGACCTCTTTCATCGATTTCTGTGAATCACTAATGCATTCGTTAGATTATTATTCCTTTTGAAATCGCGAAGATATATATATATATATATATATACTTACAGTCACAAATAATTAGGAATCACAAAAAATTTCAAAACATTAAGAATTATAAATATTCTCCAGAAAAATATACAAAAATAAGGAAAAGATTCACAAAATTCTTTATTCTTGTTAAACACCTTTACCCTTCAAGGCTCATCCCTTGTTCCCTGTTTTGGATGTGGTTTCCGGCTTTCTCTTTTCCAATCTTCTCACTTTGTGTTTTTTTTTTTTTTTTTTTCCAATTGGAGTAGATAGATCTATCTATCTATCTATCGCCCGGTTCACACTCCACCCACGTCTATTGAACAGGTTAAGAGGCTCATCCCTTGTTCCCTGTTTTGGATGTGGTTTCCGGCTTTCTCTTTTCCAATCTTTTCACTATTACGTAGCCCCCTGCACATCAGTGGCGTTACCGCCTTGCTCGGGGTGATACGATTAAAATATATATATATATATATATATATATATATATAGAGAGAGAGAGAGAGAGAGAGAGATAGATAGATAGATAGATAGATAGATAGATAGATAGATAGATAGATATCTGAGTTAATAAGGAACGAAGAAAAATTTACAACGTCCAAAACATTATTTTAAAACAGTGCTCGATATATAATATAGAGCTGTGATTTATTATAAATTATTTTTATCCACTACAGATAATAAAGAAAAAATTGTACATGTTCTAAATTATAGTTTATAATATATATATATATATATATATATATATATATATATATATATATATATATGATCATATCACCCCGAGCAAGGCGGTAACGCCACTGATGTGCAGGGGGCTACGTAAGAGTGAAAAGATCAGAAAGGAGAAAGCCGGAAACCACATCCTGAACAGGAAACAAGGGATGAGCCTCTACACCTGTACAATAGACGTGGATGGAGTGTGAACCGGGCGATAGTTTAGTCTATCTACTCCAATTTAGTGTAGTATTTTAAAATGGACAAACAACTTAGAATTGAAGTTTTATCATTTTACTAACAGCAAAATTTAATTCTTTTCGTGGAGAGCTAAGTTTAAACTTTGAGTCTTTGTTTAAAGCACTGGTGCCCAAAGTTTCTTCTGTCATTCCCCCTTACACCCAGTTCAACCATCCAGATTTTCCCCTTCATGTGTATGAGAGAAAGAGCAGCTAAAAAACACTAAAACTATTTACTAATTTATTTTTCAAATGTACAAATATACTGATACTTATAGTTGCAGAATAAAGTGGATAGAGACGAGGCCGTCGCTATTAACCATGAATATTTTTTCATGTTTAAAAATGATTCATAAAGTTGCAAGAAGTATAGAAAAGTTTTTACTTTCGTTTTCTAAGAATTTTTAAACATTTTATTGAAAAGAAAACACTATTTTCTGAAATAAAATATCAATAAACTATTAATTCAAATACTTTTAGAAAATATAATGATTTTAATGTTTAACAACTTTTTTCGGCTTCAGTTTAAATTTTAAAACATTTCGAAAAAAAAACTTACGAACGAATAGCCGTATTTATTTATTTTTTTCAGATATTTTTTATTTCAATTGTATTCAAAGAAATAAAAATAATATCTTAATTTATTGTATTAATTTAAAAGATATAAACAAAGTGCTTTCTTTCTTCTTGTGCTACGGCAAAACTAATTTTTTAGCAAATTTTGATTTTAGCGACTGTTGAAATAAATGGTGATAAAATTTTAACTACTTTGCTAAATGGACTTGGGGTAAAATTCTCCCTTTTAATGGCATGTTTCCATTTATCAAATAAATGTTTATTTTTTGGAAACGAAAAACAATAAACTTTCGGTCCATTTTTATAATTCCCTTTACATTTTGGTACCACACAAGAAAGAAGGCATATTTGGTTCTGAAAATAAGTCAACGCTAACGGACTCCGTATAAAACAGAACTCTACTAAGTGTGACGTCAGCACGTCAACTTTAATCATAGGATAGGCTTTGGTTAATATAGCGACGGCCTCGATAGAGAGCAGTTAGTAACAACTAATCATAGCCATAGAGAGCGGTTAGTAACAAATATAAAAGGACTTTTGTTTGCTAGTCTACTTCAGAATTAAATTAGTGAGAAGGGTGATGCTTCTTGTTGTGCACCAGTCTATCAATATCAGGGTTAATTTTGGCAAGCGCGCAACGTATGAGATTTTTTTTTATATAGTAGGTGGTGTAATTATCCCCCTCTCCTGGTAGCTTCAAATTTCCCCCAGGTGTAAATTTCCACCAGTTTAGTAATCGCTGGTTTAAAGGTTGTTTATCTTGACACAAGTATCACTGTCAATACTCAATACTTTCTTGGTAATTTTCATTGTTTTAAATAAACCCATAAAATATGAGAGACTGAATTTTATGAAACTAAATTTATACATTTTTATTGAGTCGGTAATACTTTTTTGGTACGCCAGAACGCCAGTACGCCAAATTTCAGTCTGCCATTTTGGTACGCCAAAATTTTACTTATTTCACAAATACTCACAAGTTTTACTTTTAATGTTTACCTTTAAGAAAAATAATCAAATGCTCTTCTGTCTGTAGAAATCCAGCTAGAATCCAAGAATTCTTTTAAAACGAAATAATTTTTTTATCAAATATTAATTAATACAAAATATTATTAGATTTTTTTTTTTTTTTTTAAATAAATAACTTAGTATCGGTTTCCCAAGTAAATATTGCTAAAGTTAAACGTTGAAAGTAAAATAGTTTCAAGACACGGGATCAGAGGTGAAGTTTTTCTAATTATAATTAAATATTTATCAAAAAAAAGTTACTTTCGTTTTTCTCATCGAATTACTTAACAAATCAAGATCACAACACACAAACAAACATTTCTTCATTTTTATTATACTGGAATACGGACATATTAAGATGGAATTTAAAAATAATTAAAATAGTTTTTCATATGTAATTTTATGTTTATTCGCTAGATAGATGAATAAAGATTCTCATAAAAATAATTTTTATTCGTTTTTATTCTTTAGAAAAAATATTTTTTCGGTACGCCAGAACGACATTTCATTTTATTATACTGGAATATGGACATATTAAGAAGGAATTTAAAAAAATTAAAGTAGTTTTTGTATCTAATTTCATGTCTATTCGCTAGAAATATATATTGTACAAAGATACTTATAAAAATAATTTTTTTTTTTTTTCCTATAGAAAAAAAATTTTTTTTGGATACGTCACATGATACCTAACAAATTTTGGCGGACTGAAATTTGGCGTACTGGCGTTCTGGCGTACTGGCGTACCAAAAAAGTATTACCCTTATTGAGCCTTTTGGAAATTATTCGGCAATAAATAAAATAGAATTTTTTTTTTCAATTTTTAGAAAATTTTCGGTCTGTCATTGACGTGCACGCTAAACATATCTACACAGAATTTGAATGAAAATGCTGTGGACATTTGTGTTCCATTTCTGTCTGGTTACAATCTCTAAATGAAAGGAAAGGAAATGTGCGGCACTTTGAAGTCATTTTTTTTATCATTCCTTGTGTATTTAATTTCAGATACAGAAAAAAGAAACCTTTTGTAATATCAGTGCTCCTAATATGGCAGTGAATGGTGGACAATCTCTTCATACAAGAAGATGAATGAATTTAAAATGAACACGTGTGTCACGAAGGCTAATTTCTACTTCCGTCCAGCAATAATCCTTGGGTAGAGAAGGAATACAGTACCGGCCAAAATTTCCGGCCCTTTGAAGACAGTTTTATGATTCCTTATTTACAGTATAACCCGGATATAAGAGCTACTTTCTCTGGTCCCAGATTAGAGCCTGTGGTAAAGTATATAAAATAGACCAAACCCGTCTATAAGATAAACCCGGATATAAGATAACTTTTATCCGGTCCTGACAACTCTCTTATATCAGGGTTACACTGTATTTAAATTGAGACAATAGAGAAATTTTTTTACGCTGTTTTACATTGTTCGGATTGTTACCTCATCTTCGTTTCACGATACTTCGACCGTTGTAGGCTCCGGCCTTCTTCTGGTGATTGGAACTTCGAAATGAACCCCTTTTATTTCGTCCTCCGGGGTTCCAGTTCTACGTGCCATTTCTCTGAGTCGCTCCCTTGTGGATATAACTGACCCATTAATGGGAAAAACGCCAACATATATGTCCGAAACTCCATCCACTTCGTGAAAATAATCAAAGACGCTCTCATCCAATCCCACCAGATGGTGAGCTTCAACGTGGTGAGTTTGTTCACTAAGGTACCCACAGACGAGGCATTATCGGTAGTCAGGGACAGGCTGGCCTCAAACTCATCTCTAGGAGAACGCATCTGTATACCAATAGATTACGTGATGGAGATGTTGACTTTCTGCACACAAGCAACACATTTTGAAATGGAATCAGGCATATGTCAAGATGAAAGCTTAGCAATGGGCTAATTATCACCTGCAATGGCTGACATATACATGGAATACTTGAAAGAGATAATATTAGAATCCACTTCACTAAAGCCAATTCTATGGCTGAGATATATAGATCCATGTTTCTCAAACTATCTGATATATCGGACTGGTAGGTTTTTTTTTTGGGGGGGGGGGGGTTTCAGTGTGCCAGGGACCGGCAAGCAAAGCAAGCCAATCCAGCTAAGTGGAGAGGCTGTGAACCCCCGGAATGTTTGTTTTTTTTTTTTTTTTTTTTTTTTTTTTTTTTTTTTTTTGTTTTGTTTTGTTTGTTTGTTGAGATATGTACTATTTCAATGTGCGTTGTGGTACAGTGGATATCGGCTCGGAACGAGAAACCGGGGAGCCGAGTTCGAATTCCAGTTGAATCCATTGTATTCACTTACGCGCAAATACCCTTGGGAAAGGTATTAATCCGTCTCTTCCTTCCAGTTATGGGTTAAATAGCAGGACAGATTGGGTTCTATATCCTTGGTCGGCAACCAGTCTACCGCAGAAAGCAATGGCAACCTACTGCGGGATAATCTCCTGCTCAGTCAGTCATGTCTCGAAAGAGACATGATCGCCCAAGCGTGTATCACGTATGGCACTTTAACTGACTGACTATTTCAAGGACATTTTGAGACTATCTGTAATAAATATGAGGACATGATATCTTGTTCATTGTAAGGGCAGCCATCATTGACGTAACAAGTCTTCCCAGTCTGCCATTGACCGGTACCATATTTGTGCTATATTAGTTATGGCCACTGGTTTCGAGGGTATATATTTTTAAAAATCCAGAAAAAATATTTAAAGTTAATATTAATACTTTGTAAACAATTCGAATTTAATAATGCCATAGAGTTTTACTATTGTTTATTTCTTTTCTGGAAAATCTCCGCGTACCGGCAGACGATGGCTTGCATACCGGCGACGGTACGAGTACCACACTTTGAGTAGCACTGATGTAGATGACACCTTCATACTCTGGCCACACCAGGAAGAGGTCCATCTACTACTGGACCATGTGAACTCAATAAAATCATTGATGCAATATACAATAAAGAAAGAAATAACAACAAACTAGCATTCTTGAATGTATAGTGGGTTCTCCGTTCTCCGTTCTCCGTTCTAGTGGAGAGTAGTGGTATGCCGTTGCAGATTAGCGGAATTTGGCCTCGTTGTAGATAGCCCACTATAAGTCATAAAATGATTATAAATCAAGAAAAGCAAATTGAGTTTAGAAACAACATTTTATATATACACATATCAATTAAGGTTTTTACAATTAAAATAATCCTTTAAAGATGAGTCCAACAGACGTTAAAATGTTCATGGCAATAAAATGCTGAAAAGATGAATATGGAGCAATGTAAATTAGGAATGTCTTTGATGTATCCGCTCCTTTGGGGTCTGTAAGTAGTTTAGAGACAGAGAAGAAGAAAAGGAGAGGGAAGGAAGGCGAGCCTAGTATGATTCCTTATTTTAATTTAATTAATATCTCCCTTGATGTAGGTCAAGGGAGATACTAATTACACTCGTCTCTCTTGAGTCTCTGTGTGTGTCTGTCTCTGTCTGTCTGGCAATGCTTTCCATGTATTGGCTTTTCATCTTTTTGGATGCAGCAGATCATTTGGGAATTTACACTCTGATTTGATTCTGGGCTTCCCATTGGCCAATAAATAAAATTCACATAGGCTCAATTTGATATTTAATTAATTTTTAGTTTTCTACCGGAACATCTGTGTCAAGCTGGGTGCGCACCGATGAGTTTTGGTCATTTGCTTTCTGGTCGTGAGAGTGCAAACATCCGGTCCCTAGCTTTGCTCGGTATGTATCACCACAAATGTACTAATATCTCAAATATAGATTCAAGCCATCTGTATGCTGCAAGCCAGTACTCACTGAACCATACCTCAACTTCAACTCCCACTACCCATTCTGTGTAAGGAAGGGAATCATCTTCTGCATCTAACATCAAGCACAAGTCATAAGTGTTGACCCAAAGACATGTGAATAAGAAATGGTCAGTATAACGTAGGTGCTTCCAATATTTCGTCATAAATTTTTGATACCTAATTTTAAAATGAAATTTTTTAAATGAAAAAACATTCTCGAAGATTTCTTTTTAGATATAGTTAAAAGCTTAATGATTAAATTTATTATTTCCATTAAGTAAAAATCTCTGGTGTATTTCAGCTAGAAATTATATAGATTGGAAAGTCACATTTAATTTCGATTTCTTAAATTTTTGTAAAAGTGGGCATTTTCTTAATTTTAAGAAATTTGTAAGCAAGCAAAAATTCATCAATTTTTAAAATATTTAAAAAGATTTCTGACACTTTATTTTAGTAAAATTAGAAAATTGAAAGTTAAATTCGGCTGATTTAAAAAAAAATATTACTTACTTATAGCATAAAAAAGTAATATACAACAAATTATTAACGATTAGTTGTGTTCATCTGATTGAATGTTTGATGGACTGTTGACTCGTTAGGCAATGATAGCTTCTACACATGACCAAAAATGACAATTTTCATAAATCTAAGTGAAGGGACAAAACTCTTAAATTACATAACCTTTTCATAAAAATTGCGACTTCAGTCTACCATACATGAAAATAAGGTAAAAATAAAATAAATTAAAAATTATTTTAAAAACAGAGAGCATAACTACGTTTATTAATCTTTGCAATTTTGGATTCGTAAATTTCATTTCCACTTAATTACTATATCACATCGAATAAATACCCAAATACAGAATTTTACACAATTTTAAACTATTATTAATTATTATTATTAAAATGTAAAAAAAAAATGAAAAATTCTTGTAAAAATTCATTATTCATCAGAAAAATTTTATTTCTTCAGATAATAATGTCCTTAATATTACTTATTTACAAAAGCAATTAAAAGCTTTTCTAATTAAGTAATGTCATAGTTTTATTGGATTCATTATTTTTCAATTCAGAGCAGATTTTCAGTTAAATAGTACAAATTTGAAAAAAAAAAGTAGGTGATTTACAATCTCCAATGACTCCTACTTTTAACAAAAATATAATTTCAACAAATAATAAATAAATATAATTTCTAAAAAAAAACATTTAAAAAATAATTTCATTCATTTGTGAATAAGTTCTGAAAATTTAATTAAATTAAATTATTTGATTTTTACAAGAATTTCCAAATAAATGTGTTTTTAACGGAAAAAAGTGCAAAAAAAAATCATTGT
Source organism: Ascarosepion bandense (assembly GCA_037127315.1). Lineage (NCBI taxonomy): Eukaryota > Metazoa > Mollusca > Cephalopoda > Sepiida > Sepiidae > Ascarosepion > Ascarosepion bandense. The sequence goes on from JBBBDQ010001254.1 coordinate 5,499,067, forward strand.
TAAACTTTGTAGGCAGGGATGACGTAAGCAAAACAAGCGAACCAAAATTTCAAATGTGTGAGAAAGGATTTAAAAAATTCAAGAAATAATTTTAAAATTCTTTGATCTTTCCTCTTAATAATAGCATCAACATTTTGACGATAAAACTTTATTTAGTTAAGTTTGTGGTCTTTTTCATTATGCTATGCTGTTTTTCCTGCAAATTAGTGGAGGTACCTAGATAACGTAACAACTACCCTGGGTACATGACAGCAGCTCTGTCAAACTGTGATAGAAGGGTACAAGAGGATAAGAACATTCAGAAAACTACCTCGGATTGTTTATCCTATGTGAAAGGGTTATTGGAAAAATACAAACGATCTGCGGTCCATATAAAATCAGGATGGCCTTCCAAAGTGGTTCAACACCTCTTCTGAGTATGACCTTTCATTGAGGAGAACATGATTAGGGACTGTGTGTGTTTCACCATCCAATGCAACTGTGGTAAAAAATTTAAAGAAACAGGGTACCTCCTTAAGATAAGATTGCAGGAACACCGTAAAGCTGTAACACGAGAGGGAAATAGAAAAACTGGGCAAAGCTGACCACATATGGAAGGAAAAGGGAGATCACCACCCTTTGTGGGATGAGGTTGAAATAATATACAGAGAACATTACTGGAAAATACGAAAACAAAGAATCAGCTTGCCAAGCATAGAAATGAATACAATAAAATAATCAGTAATACAGTGTGCTAGAGATAAAACAATAATAACAACAAAATTCTAATATGAACTCTGGTAAAAAAAAATAAGTCCCAAAAATTCATACACTGATGTCCTCAAGGACACATGGCCCAGTGGTTGGTTGAATCCAGTGACTTGATACAAAATATTTCATTGGTTAGTTGATTTGTTTAATGACATATCAATTACTTATGGGCTATTTAATGCTGAAATTGCCTATAAGTAATTGTTACAGAGTAACCCTGATATAAGAGAGTTGCCGGGACCGGATAAAAATTGCTCTTATATCCGGTTTTCTGTTATATTCAGGTTTGGTCTATTTTATATTCATTACCACAGGCTTTATATTCGGGACCGCGTAAATAATATCTTATATCCGGGTTTCTCTTATAGCCGGGTTATCATAATGCTGAAATTGGATGTACGTTGTGGTGCCGTGGATATCGACTCGGAACAACAAATCAGGGTGCCGAGTTTGAATTCCAGTTGAATATCTTGCATTCACTTACACACAAATACCTTTGGGAAAGGTATTAATTTGTTTCTTCCCTCCAGTTATGGGTAAAATAATAGGACAGATTTTGATTCTATAGCCTTGGTCGGCAACCAGTCTACCACCAGTCAGTCATGTCTCTTTCGGGACATGATCACCCAAAGCGTGTATCACGCATGGCACTTAACTGACTGAATGCTGAAATTAAATTTTTTTGCGAGCTTTGAAGTCATAAAAATATGATATATGTTATTCTGCTTTCACAATTGAATACATGGTAGATGATACTCAGAGTTTGCGTGAATAGAATTACTAGAGGTGATGATACATGTGTTTTATGCTGGTGTATTTTGTAAAGTTATATTTTGGAATCCAGTTTGATTTCTTTAAGAAATTGTAGCATATTATAATGTCATGAAAAAGTTCATTCATGTTGGTTGGTTGGTTGATTTTTTGATTTTTTGATTTTTATTTATTTTATTTTTATTTATTTTATTTTATTTTTTATTTATTTATTTTTTTAGTCGCATATCAACCACTAAATTTTTAAGTTATATAATGCTAAAATAATATGGGATGTGCGTTGTGGTACAGTGGATATCGGCTCGGAACGAGAAACCGGGGAGCCGAGTTCGAATTCCAGTTGAATCCATTGTATTCACTTACGCGCAAATACCCTTGGGAAAGGTATTAATCCGTCTCTTCCTTCTAGTTATGGGTTAAATAGCAGGACAGATTGGGTTCTGTAGCCTTGGTTGGCAACCAGTCTACTGCAGAAAGCAATGGCAACCTACTGCGGGATAATCTTATTCCCGATCAGTCATGTCTCTTTCGAGACATGATCGCCCAAGCGTGTGTCACATATGGCACTTAACTGACTAAATGCTAAAATCTAAATAATTCCCATACAATTTTATGTAAAAACTAAATATATTTTGAATGCAATTGCATGCCTTCAACTTGTGATAAAACATGTAGTTGGTTATTTTGCTTTGAAAATGTATTGCATTATTGATTTTTTTATGATAGTGTAACCTGATATAATAGAGTTGTCGAGACTGGATAAATGCTATTTTATATCCGGGTTTCTCTTATAACAGGGTTTTGTCTATTTTATAACTGGGATATAAGATAGGTTTTCTCTGGTCCCAACAACTATCTTATATCCGGGTTACACTGTATATTATCACAGGCTCTAATTTGGGACAATATAAAATCTCTCTTATATCCGAGTTATACTGTACATTATCACAGGCTCTAATTTGGGACAAGATAAAATCTCTCTTATATACGGGGTTACACTGTACATTGTCACATGCTCTAATTTGGGACAGGATATAATCTCTCTTATATCCGGGTTACACTGTACATTATCACAGACTCTAATTTGGGACAAGATAAAATCCCTCTTATATCCGGGTTACACTGTACATTATCACAGACTCTAATTTGGAACAATATAAAATCTCTCTTATATCCGGGTTACACTGTATATTACCACAGGCTCTAATTTGGGACAATATAAAATATCTCTTATATCCGGGTTATACTGTATATTATTGTTGTTTTTTTTTGCTTTTATATATAAAAGTGTATTGCTGATTATTTTCTTATCTTTTAAATCATTATCAGCCCATGCAAAGCAGTAAAGCCACTAAAATGCAAGGAGGTTACAGCGTGTGGAAGAATTAGGAATAAAAACATTAATAGCAAGCATAAAGAGAAAATAGTAATCAGAAGGACAGTAGACGGTGATTGACATTGCATTTAAATTTTTGCAAATTAAATTTGACTGGAAAGCATGGAGTTCCACAGGTGAGAAGTGCTGGAGAAGAAAATGTTAGCATAGAACCTACACCTACATCTAGCCAGCTCAACAGTAAATTGATGAGATCTTGATGCCAGTCTAGCACTATGCTTAAATTCAATAAGTTTTATGATAAATTCAAAAAGTTTTACCATAAAAATGTATTTTTATACTTTTATAGTTTTTGTTTGGAGGGAAGTTCACTATTTGCCCATAGTTGGGACCCTGTAAGGTGCTAACACTCTAGTCGGGGAGCAACTGCAATTAAGAGGCTGTTTTATGCTCTTTGATTAGAGGCTTTGCTGCCAAATATATCTTCTGCATTTAAACTGAATATATTTTCTAAGAAATGCAGTATTTTATTGTTGTATACAGGAATGGGGTGTTTATATCCTCTTAAATACGTGGATGCTATTGGAATAGAATGATTATACTGACTAGCAGTTCCCTAGCAGTGTATGTACTTCACACAGAGTGCAAGTCTTGTGCTTGTTGATATACTATTATTCCCAATCTCCATTTTGGTGATTACTCATGCAGTTAGCTTTTAGGGTTACAACATTTATATAATGAAAAAAGAATTTGCATTTAAAATTTGATTGTATTTCTTTTTGTCAAGTCTATGAATTGACAGGTGGGTATGGAAAAACTATTGCTAGTCCAACGAAAACAGGTGGGATCATTTTTGTTTTGATTTTTTAGCAAAGTAATTTTTTTTTTCTTTTTAAATTAGTGGAACGTAAGTAAAAATTGACTCCTTTTCTTATTTATATATATATATTGGCAGCATCTTTTCTTTTAAACAAGTTCCGTTAAACGATAGAGACAACATAGTCTTATATATTTTCTTTTGAATTTTTTCATATTTTCTGATTAAGCATTTTATTTCCGAATTATATTTGTTAAAGATTTTAAATGTCGTAAAAATACGTTAGAGAATTTGAACTTCGAAGGAACTAATTATGTAAATTATCAAATGACTCAGAGGCAAATAATTATTTAACAACCAAGTATTGCATATAATTCACGCATCTACGTGAGCACATATCTTCACATGTGCATGTTGTTTACATGTTTGAATTTAAAAATTTTTCATAACGTTTATTTATTTTCTTTTAAAATGTTGTAACACTTTTCCTGCTACAAGGCAACATTTGATTTTTAAACTGTAATATAGTCCCTGATGATGAACGATGACGTTCGTAAATACTAGGACAACCTTTTGACAATTTTTATAATTCGGAAATAAAAAGCCTAATCAGAAAATATGAAAAAATTCAAAAGAAAATATATAAGACTATGTTGCCTCTATCATTTAACACTTGTTTAAATATATATATATATTTACATTTTCCAGTGGCTCAAGGGGATCGACGATCCTTCAGCACTGTCCAGCTTGAACCATACAATCGAGGTCAAAGGTCGCCGGTTTGTTGTGTTGAAGTCTGGACAGAACTGGAAACGCCCGGATGGATCGTACGTCAACAAGCTCATTATCAAGCGTGCTACACAAGAAGATTCTGGAATGTACATTTGCCTTGGGGCTTCAAGTTTTGGATACAGCATACGACCAGCCTTTTTGCAAGTGCAGCCAGGTAAGTACCAAACATACGTTTAAGTGGATACATGGATATAGGAACAGTCATCTAAAGAATATTGTCTAAGGAATATTTATCTAAAAATATTTATCTAAGGAACAGTTGTCTAAATAATATTGTTCTAAGGAACATTGGTCTAAGGAATATTTGTCTAAGGAACAGTCACCTAAAGAATATTGGTCTAAGGAACAGTTGTCTAAGGAATATTGGTCTAGAGAACATTGGTCTGAAACATATTGGTCTAAGGAACATTAGTCTAAAAATATTCGCCTAAAGAATATTGCTCTTAAGAATATTGGTCTAAAAGGAATATTGGTCTAAATAATATGGATCTAAGGAACATTGGTCTAAAGAATATTGGTCTAAAAGGAATATTGGTCTAAAAGGAATATTGGTCTAAAGAATATGGATCTAAGGAACATTGGTCTAAAGAATATTGGTCTAAAAGGAATATTGGTCTAAAAGGAATATTGGTCTAAACAGCATTGGTCTAAAGAAAATTGCTCTAAGAAATATTAACGTAAATTTGGCGGACCTGAAGGAGACTATCACTACCTTTAAATTTGTTGTTTTTCATTTTCTTTTTACTTTTTTCAGCGCAGTCTTATCGGTCATTACATAAAATTTCCGATTATCATAAAAATGAATTGAAAAAATTTCAATATTTAAACAATTTTAGAGGAGACTCAGTTTCTCGTAAATCGATCCTCCATTTTGGAACCACTCGCAATGTGGGTTGCTTTGTTTTGTTTTTTTGGGGACGAGTTGTTGCTCTTTTTCAAGTTTTCTTTAGTTCTTATGATGGCATCTTCCTCAGAAACTCCAAGAATGGCTTTATTAAAAAATTTCACTAAGGATTTAGTAGTTGAATATGCGCAAACAAAAAAATTAATTGCACAGGATCGATTTACTATAAGATTGTTTGAAAAACTGAGCCCTCCACCCAAATTGTTTAAATGTTGAAATGTTTACAAATTTTTTGTTAATCAGAAGGTTTAGGGTTTAATTGATAAGATTGCACTGAAAAAAGTAAAAAAAAAATTCATAATCAACCAATTTGCAGGTGGTGGTAATGTCATACCGGCAAGTAGTTCCAAAATAGAGGATCAATTTACTATAACGTTGCATAAAAAACAGAGCCCCCCCCCCCCCAAATTGTTGCAATATCGAAATTTTTCCAAATTTCTTTTGTCAATCGAAAAGTTTAGGGTGTAATCGATAAGATTGCACTGAAAAAAGTAAATAAAAAAGAAAAACAACAAATTTAAAAGTGGTGGTAGTCTCCTTCAGGTCTGCCGAATATTGCTATAAGAAATATTAATCTAAAGAATATTGGTCTAAAGGAAACTTGTCTAAAGTTATTTGTCTAAGGAATACTCATCTAAGAACAATGATCTATGGAATACCTATTTAATGACCATTGGTCTATTATAATATTTTTTAATAAATTAACACTTTATTCAATTTTATTGATATTCACTATATGACAGGAATATTGGTCTAAGACACTTATCGCAACATTAATTACTGATGATACCTGTCATTTATAAGCATTTATATTGGCATTCATTATTTGTATATTAATACAACCCACATTCAAACGATAATTCTTTAGATGAATATTTCTTTATATATTCTTTAGAGAAATATTATACCAAGGGTCAGCAACCTACAGCTCGTGGGCCAGATCCGGTCTGCGAAGGCATTTTGACCGGCCCTTGAGCCTGATTACCAATGACTCTATTTTTAACATGAGAGATGAGGCTTTCGAATTCAACAAAAGGCCTGCTGTTCTCTACCTCTGATCCACCCAACCGAATTTGAGTACTACCTAATCACCTCCATTTCTGCGTAAAAAATCTAAACTTATTTATAAATGGAACTCTCTGTGTGTGTGTGTGTGTGTGTGTGTGTGTGTGTGTCACCTATAGGCTCCGAAACGGCTGAACCGATTTTCTTGAAAATTTACACAGTCATACTATAAGCATCTGCGAGTGTTCTTAGCTAGGTTTTGTGCCGAGATATTTCGGATAAATGTTGAAAATTGATAATCGAAAAAATCAGGTTATAGAAGGAGTGGTCCGATTTTAATCAAATTTGATACACTCATAGACAAAGACATAAGAAACGATATTCAGAAGTTTCAAGGTTGCACTTCTTACAATAGTGCAGAAAATCGATAATATATATATATATATATATATATATATATATATAAAAGGCAAGATGTTTGTGTGTGTGTCTGTTTATTTGTCTGTATGTCCTTTATACAAATCCACAATTTTTATCCGATTCTCACCAAACTTCACACAAATATTCTTTAGGCTGAGTCTGAGCTCCAGGACCATGGATTAGTTTTAAAGCTTTCATTACACCCGAGCAATGCTGGGCTATACTGCTAGTGAAAAAATAAACATAAAAAGTAATTTTAAAAACCGAAATAAAATTCAAATGAATGTAATCAGTACTCTTGGTATTTCAGTCAGTTAAGTGCCATACATGATACACGCTTGGGCAATCATGTCTCTTTCGAGACATGACTGACTGGGCAGAAGATTATCCCGCAGTAGGTTGCCATTGCTTTCTGCGGTAGACTGGTTGCCGACCAAGGCTATAGAACCCAATCTGTCCTGTTATTTAACCCATAACTGGAAGGAAGAAATGGATTAATACCTTTCTCAAGGATATTTGCGCGTAAGTGAAGGCAATGAATTCAGCTGGAATTTGAACTCGGCTCCCCAATTTCTCGTTCCAAGCCGCTACCCAATGCATCACAACGTACATCTCTTGGTATTTACTTATTCAAAAAGAAATAAATTCAGGATTTTGTTTTGTTTTCGTAATTTGTTTGAAAATTAAAAAAATATATATATAAAATATATTGCAATTTTTGATTCCTAGGTATAAACAAAAAAAATAATTTTTAGTGACATCATAATTTCATCCATTTCACTTCAGTTGATTTTTTCAATTTGAAGAAAAAATAATTTTTGTTCCTTGAGAAAAATAATAATTTTTGTTCCTTGAGAAAAAATAATTTTTGTAAGGTGTTTTTTAATTGTAGATTTTCTTTTGTTTTTCTGATTTCTCAATGTTTATTTTCATTATGGTTTTAAATATTTAGGTTGACAGGGGTCTGCATATGTAATTTTCCTTAATTTTTCATTAATGGTCTTCGTCCAGCCCACAACCCGTCATTATAACACAATCCAACCCACTGGGTCGAATGAGTTGCCGACCCCTGTTTTAGGCCAATATTCCTTCGATCAGTGTTCCTTAGACAAAATTTCTGTAGCCAGTGGACATAACTCTAAGATAAAACTAGGTAACTCAAAAAAAAAAAAAAAAGAAGAAGCTACACATAAAGTTTACGATGACTTTCTCAAGACCAAAAGTATAGGGCACCTAGTGAGGATCAAAATTATTCAGTCATAATTGATTTATGGAGACAAGCTTGCTAACTATTACGCTATGTCAACTGGCCCAATTATTTAAATTAAATGTTGTGTAGATGTGGCACAAGGCTGTCAAAAACAATTTGAGTAAAATTTCATAAAATACCCATGGTTAGTAGTGGTGTAACGTTAATTGATGGTTAGTCTTCCAGGGTTAAAAAGCTTAATTCGAACATCAGTTACCAAGTCTTCTGTGGTTGAGTGGTAAAATGCACTAGAGCTAATGGTAGCATCTCCATGGTATGTGGGATTATGCAGGTTCAAATCCAGCTGGAAGATAATTATTTTCCATACAAGATTTCTTGAACATTTAGGCTGGTGGATATTTAAAATGTACTGTTTAATTATAGAAAAACAGTCTAGCCACTCAAATATGAGTATCCATTAAAAAAGTTCAAACAAATAAATTTAAGTAAATATGTCGGTTAATGCCAATTTCCATATAATTTCATTGTCTTCAGTCGTGTTTTTTTTTACATTAGGATACTAGCCAGAGCAAAAATGAATGACCTAAAGAAATCAGGAAAATTTGTATTTATATAACTTAATTCAAAATTTGTTTACCACAAAATCTCCTGTAGTCAAGTCAAGATTTAATGGTGGCAACTTCCCTGAATATGGGATTATGCAGGTTAGAATCCTACCAGAAGGCAGTTATTTTCCATTCAAGATTTCTTGAACATTTAGGCTGGTGGATATTTAAAATGTACTGTTTAATTATAGAAAAAACAGTCTAGTCACTCAAATATGAGTATCCATTCAAAAATGATGTTCAAACAAATAAATTTAAATAAAAAAATAAACTCACTAAATTCAAAACTACTAATAACTATTTTTACTTGTGAACTTTCTCCTGAATGTTTTTATTTTTGCATTCTAATCACAATTTTTTTTCTCTCTCTCTATTCCTTTCTTAAACCATGAAGCAGACCCCATCAATCCTCATCGGTACCACCCAACCAAGAAGCCGCCGTCATCTGACTCGGATAACAACAACAACAACATCCTCTTAGCCATCTCCATTCCCCTTGTGTTGATTATCCTCATCATGGGCACTGTCTGCCTCTGTCTCCGTTGCCACGGCAACTACAACGAGACAAACAACAGCTCCAGTCTCCGCCACATTCAACATGTCGCCGTGCCCACCCACAACAAGGACTTCCCCACAGCAACGTACGCAATGCCCCCACCCTCACTCTCCGCTTACCACACGACCACAATAGCCCCACCCGGTTCCAGCAGCATGTCAGGTGGCTCTACCTGCAGGATCACATCGTCAGTTCCTCCCATGCGTCATTGATTTAACATTGGCATGATTTAAGAATACAAGACAAAATATTTTCTTTTTAAAAAACAAAAAAAAAAAACAAAGGAATAAGTGAGATATTTACAAACAATTTTTTTTTTACCTCATATTGCAAATGGGCTATTTTAAAAAGACAGAAGGTCTAAGAAAAACAAACCCTTTTTTTTCAGTGATGAAAAGTTGAAAAAACAACTATAACAAAAAAAAAAAACTAAAAAAACAAGAATTTAAAAGAAAAAGAAAATTTATTTTACTTGGTCTCATATTACATTTTTTATTACTTTGACAGCATTAGTAATCTTTTCAGGAAAATAAGAGCAAATAGTTTGTGCACAATAACTTTAATAATGAAGACTATTTTAAATGTATTTTTTTTTTATTTACCTGGCTTCATATTTCAAATATTTCTTTTCTTTTTTTTTTTTTTTTGTAAACATTCAGATTAAGGACAGAAAAAAAAGGAATCAGAAAGAAAGAAATCTAAAACGTTACAAAGAAAATTAATATTTAAAGTGTAATTTTTTAAAAAAATATATGTAACTTTCTGAATTCAAACCTAAACAAATAATGTTTCTACAAATCTTTTAAAAATTCCAACAAAAGCAACTTTCAAAGAAAATTAAAGTTTTTCTTACTTGGACTCATGTTGCAATATAGCCAAAACAAAAGATAGAAAGAAAAATAACAAAATAGAAAGAAAGAAAGAAAGAAAGAAAGAAAGAAAGAAAGAAAGAAAGAAAGAGCATAATGACATAAAGGGTGAAAGAAAGAAAGAAAGAAAGAATGGAACAAAAAGAAAAAAGAAGAAACAAAGAACCTGAAGAAAGAAAGAAAGACAGAGCATAATGACAGAAATAATGAAACAACAAACAAAAAGAAAAAAAGAAAAAAGAAAGAAAAAGAAGAAACAAACACAAACAAGCTGAAAAAAGAAAGAAAAGGAAAGAAAGTGCATAATGACAAATAATGAAGCAACGAACAAAAAAGAAAGAAAAAGAAACAATCTGAAGAAGAAAGAAAGAGAAAGAAAGAGTATTATGACAGAAAGGGTGAAACAACAAACAAAAGTGAGAGAAAGAAAGAAAGAAAAAAGAAAGAAAGAAAAAACAGACGTGAAGCAGAAGAAAGATTGAAACAAACAAATAAGCAACAATAGTTTTGAAAACTTTAATATATATAAATTTTAAAGCATTCTTCATTATGGGAAGAAAATTGTTTTCTTTTTCATTCATTTTTATTCTGAATATAACCAAAAAAAATTATTTTTTAAAATTTCAACACTGTTTTTTTCCTTTCTTTACAATTTTACAATTGCCAAATTTAACAAAATTTGGCAATTGTAAAAAAAATTTTGACATTGAGGAAAGTTAGATATGTTTTGAAAGATTTGTAAAAGGAAAAAAAAATCCATTTTTCACAATATGAAGCCAGATAAAAAAAAAAAAAATTTTTTCATCCAGTTGTTTTTCTGTGGTCAATTACAGAAATCATCAAATATTTGGGGAGAATTTTTTTTTTTTTTTCTACAAGGATCCCACTGAGATTTTAGAAGCTAGCAAATGTACTGGTTGTCATTTATGGTTTATGCCTTGTCCAATATTTTCAAGAGATTTTTTTAACCAAACTGAAATTTTCTTTCTTTTTACCTCCTTTCTTTTTTTTTTATTCAGAGCAGAACAAATTTAAAATTTCATTTTCATACATAGAGTCATGTTTCACACACTCTTTTAAGCATTCAACTTTATCCAAAATATATGACAATTTTTAGTATATATACATGTGTGTTTGTAATAAAAATATAGTTTTACAGTATGCTATATTTGTGGGTTAAAGTGCTCGTTATCAGGGATAGAGAGTGTGTATGTATATATATATATATATATATATATATATATATATATATATATATATATATATATTGTAAGAAAGTGACAGAACACAGATTTAAACTTACTGTTCAAGCAATTACTTTCATAAAGAGTGTTCGATACAGAGTAAAGCTTTATATTGTAATAGTTATTACAATGGTTTATAAAGGCATAGTATCACTACACAAAAAATTTTCATGTTTTGAAGCCGAACTGCTCCTCTTTGGGTGATATGTGGCACTGAAAATAAATGGTGGAAATTATTTATTTTTGGGAATGTGAGGTGTAAGTGGTGGTTGTAGGGAATTGGAATTTGGTATGTCTAAACTAGTCCATCAGCAGTTTGTAACCATAGAGATACACATTTGGGTTAGGAGAGGGGGCAAGATGGCTTGGATCTGGACAGGTCACTTTTTAATTTTGTTTGGGTAAATTACATAGTGGGACCTTAGGTTTTTTAATATGGGTAGACAATTTTTATTTGACTACTATCTATGAGTACATGGAGTCAGAAGTTTAGGTTAGAATTTGGGTTGAATGATTGTAGTATTCTACGTTATATTGTGTTTAGAGTGACATTTTAGTATTGTATGGTGTTTTGTTGTTTTTTTTAATTTTATTAATATAATCATTTTTGATTTTGCGGATGAAACATAGTTATTAATTAAATTTTGAAGAAGATTATTTTGTCTGAGTAAGGTATCTAGTGGGACCACATAATACTTAAAATAGGTAGATCATTTTTAACTGTAAATTGAATTTTTTTTATATTAGAGCATGAGTTATAACTGACACCTTTTGATTAATTAAATTTTAACGAAAAATATTTTCTATGTTTGCTTAAAACTGTTAATTCATCCCTCTGGTTCAAAAGTTCACCATTGTTAAGGAACCTTAGAATATGCAGCTTTTCACTCAGGCACAAAGAGCAGATGTCTTTGAACGAGTTACAGGTTCTAGTTTTTTTCCAGAATTTTCCATTTTACTTTGGGTGTTTTATTTATGTCCTTTAATTTCCAAAAATACACAGAAAGGGATGTTTGGTTTTGATACATGTTGTTTTTGAAGGAAGTTAAGTGCATATACCATCATTGCTTAAAAGTATTCTTTGTAGATCCAATGTAGACTTTATTAACAGTTGGATTTTCAATTGATGTTATATTACATTGATAGACAATTGAATTTATTTTGTATCTATTTTGTAGTTGGCAATTATTGGAGTTTCAGCAATTACATAAGTTGGTGTTATTGTTCTCTTTATCATTTTCATAGTTATTGTTACTTTGATTAACGTGCTCATTTAAGATATATTTATTATGATTTGTAATGATTTTTTCAAGGTTATTTGTACAACTATAACTTAATTTAAGTGTATTTTTGTTAAAAATTTTGCTTAGAAGGTTATTGGTAGGGAAATGTTTCTTTATTAAATTGAGGAACTTCAGCCCTAATTTGTTGTTGACGATTTGGTTGAAAGGGGGTGTATACCAAATGATCTTTCTATTTCTATTCTTCCTGTTATGGTTATAATTTGTTATGTAATTGATATCCTGGTTTTTGTAGCCACTATTTTTTAGGGCCTTATTATAAAAACCTTTATGTTTATAAAATATTTCTTCACTGGAAGAGTTTTTACTAATTCTATATTCTATGGAGAAGGGTATATGTTTGATTATACTTGTGGGGGGGGGTGATTTGACTTTGGATGGATGTATAATGGATATACCAAATTCCAATTCCCTACAACCACCACTTACACCTCACATTCCCAAAAATAAATCGTTTCCACGATTTATTTTCAGTTCCACATATCACCTGAAGAGGAGCAGTTTGACTCCAAAACAGGAAAAGTTTTGTTTAGTAAATACTATGTTTTTATAAACCATTGTAACAACTATTACAAGATATATATATATATATATATATATATATATATATATATATATATATATACACTACCAGTAATAATTATTAGGCCACCCCAGTTTTTTAAGAGAAATGATGTATTTCATACTATTTTTAGTATTTATTGCCATGTGGATAATTGTAAATGAAAATAGAATGGTTCTTTTGCTAATACTGCACAATAATGTGTGCATTAAATGAACTGTTCTGGTGTCCACTTTTTGTGCTCTCTTCCCCATGCTAGTCTCTTTTTCTTATTGGCTGGCCAAAGCAAAGGCTTCCTGGCTGCCTTGTAAAATTTTACAAAGTAATAATAACAAAAGAATTTTAGAATTATCCACTTGGCAATAAATACTAAAAATAGTATATACATCATTTTTTTTTTTTTTTTAAACTGGTGTTGCCTAATAATTATGGCCGGTAGTGTATATATATTCTTTATCCTTTTAGATTTTAAAATTTGGTGAATCACTAACATTTTCCCACTCACCTACACTACTAACCCAATGGTCAAGCCACATGCCTCCCACTACCAAAAGGGAATTTACTACTAAGATTCCCCTGGCTTAACTCTATAGTAACCAATATTCCCCACCCCTTTCTTTACTATCCCCTGCTTCCAGCATAAGAATTTTCCCCTATTCTTTGATTAAATGGGGTTGACAATACATGCCTTGAACTGACATGTTGAAATAGCTATTTCCCCCTTGTAAATATTATCTGAATTTACAGATAAATAATATATATATATATATATATATATATATATATATATATAAAAATGGATAAGGAATGAAGAAAATAATTGCGACGTTCAAAACATTAATTTAAAACAGTACTCAATATAAAAATATAGCAAGGAATATTTATTATTAATTATACTTTAGAACATGTAGAAACTACAAACTTCTACAAAATTGTACATTTTGTTTCAGCATTGAAAGAACAGTGTCTCATATCATTATTAACTCCTTGATGAGAATGTCAAAACAAAATGTACAATTTTATAGTAGTTTGTAGTTTCTAAATGTTCTAAAGTATAATTAATAATATATATATATATACATATATATATATATATATGTTGTATTGAGGAGCCAATCGTTATTTAAAAATATATTATTAAATATAACAGACATTGAATGTCTATTATGTTTAATCCTGAGCCATTCTAAACATCATATTTTAGCTTTAATTTCTAGTGAAAATAAAGACAAAAATTGTCCAACATTTGGATATGTTTTTATTATGCTGGTCCTTGATCTAACCTTTCAGCATAGCAGTCTTCTATGTCGACATAACTGAATATAATCTTTGATGGTTAATATCTTTGTATTAATGTCCATACAACCACTCTGAAGATGGATTATGTGAACCAAACCAGTCAACCACAGAAAGTAATGGCAACTTACTGTGGGAAAATCTTCTACCCAGTGAGTCATGTCTCTTTCGAGACATGATCACCCAAGCGTGTATCACATATGGCACTTAACTGGCAGTTACTTAAAAAAATGTAACTGTTTAAACACTAAAAAAAAAAAATTAAAAATGATTTTTAAAATCTTGAAGAGATATGGCTTTTATTAAGCTTTTCATTTTTTCATTCATAAATATAGTTTCCACTTAATAACAGTATCAGATAAAAAACCCCTACTAATGCAGAATTTTAAACAATTTATACATTATTATTATAATGAAAATCTTTAAAAAATGAAAATTCTTCTAAAAATTCATTATCCATTAAAAAAATTTGTTTCTTTAGACAGTAGTGTGTTTATCAATCTTCAGTCAGTTAAGTGCCATACATGATACACTCTTTGGGCGATCATGTCTCAAAAAAGAGACATGACTGACTGGGCAGAAGATTTTCTGTCCTGTTATTTAAACTATAGCTGAAGGGAGAAGAGACGAATTGTGTTAATAATTAGTAATTAGTGGGGGATCAGTTTATTACTTCATAACAATAGAAAACCAATCCACCACTTTATGCCCAGTAGAAGCTTCACTTATGTTTCCAACTATTATCTTCATTCAGTCAGTTAAATGCCATACATGATACACTCTTTGGGCGATCATGTCTCAAAAGAGACATGACTGACTGGGCAGAAGATTATCCCGCAGTAGGTTACCAGTGCTTTCTGCAGTAGACTGGTTGCCGACCAATGCTATAGGACCTAATCTGTCCTGTTATTTAACCCATAACTGGAGGGAAGAGACAGATTAATACCTTTCCCAAGGTTATCTGTGCACAAATAAAA
This sequence comes from Ascarosepion bandense, assembly GCA_037127315.1. NCBI lineage: Eukaryota > Metazoa > Mollusca > Cephalopoda > Sepiida > Sepiidae > Ascarosepion > Ascarosepion bandense. The sequence continues at coordinate 5,514,482 of JBBBDQ010001254.1, forward strand.
TGCAAGGAATTCAACTGGAATTCGAACTCGGCTCCCCGATTTGTCATTCCGAGTCGATATCCACTGCACAACAATGCTCATCCAAAATAGACGCTTACAGCACCTGGTATTCCCAAGTAGTCACCCATCTAAGTACTGACCAGGCTTGATGTTGCTTAACTTCGGTGATTGGACGAGAACCGGTGTATTCAACGTGATATGGCCGTAATCAATCTTACTTATAAAAGCAATTAAAAGCATTTCTAATTTGATAATAGTTTTCATGTATATTTTATTTTATGATTTGGGGTAGACTTTTGGGAAATGAGTAGTTGTCTGAAAAAATAAAATTGATGATTTACATTCTCTAAGGAGTACTGCTTTTAACTAATAAAAACAATTTCTTAATTATTATGTAATTTCATGAAATTGCATGAGATTAAGTGGGGGTTGGGTAACATATGTAAAAAAAAGTATTTTTTACCAAGAGTTTCGAAAAGAAACTTAAAAAATAATTTAATTCATTTATTCATAAGTCCTGAAATTTTGCACCAAAATCCAACAATTACTTGATTTTTGGAAGGAAAGTGCAAAAAACCCTAATAAATATGTTGACTGCTGATACAAAAAAAAAAAAACAAAAAAAAAAAACATGATTTTTAACCAAAATTTCGAATGTGATAGAATCAACAAAAATTAATGAAAAAATATTTTGGTCTTTCCTTTTAATAATAATGACAAACACATTTTGACAATAAAACTTCATTTTTATTAAGTTTGGAGCCTTTTTTCTTCATGCTATGCTGTTTTTTCAGTGAAAAAAGAAATCCTCATTGAAAATGCAACCATACTTAAACATGAAAACAATAAATGAAAACTAAAAATACTCGAAGCCATATACATAAAACAGTTGAAACCTAACCTGAACAAAATTAACTATGAAATCTCCACAAACATTCTCAAATGCCTGTAATAGATAACAGAAGCGACTGGTTATCCCAATGGCTTTCCAGACTTAATAATTCTCGCCCCCACTTTCGTGTGGTCATGTGAGACACCACAAACTGTAGTGCGATTTTCACTTCCAGCATGCACACATGTGTTTGCCAATACAAACAAAAGAGACAACTAATACTATCATTCGTCCGTGAACTGTTCATTACAACCAACACAATTGTCATCTTTGATAATGGCCAATGAAAGCCAAAAGCTCAGAAAGGAATAAATAAAAACATGTATCAATATTGTGATTTTCTTTCCTCTTTCAATGATAATGCTATTAAGCTTATCAGACGATATGAAAAAATTTACATAAAATAAATCGACAAAACTTGTCTATATTATTTAATGAAACATGCATCAATATATATATATATTACAGAAATTAACGAATTTTAATGAAACTTGGTTATAAACAACTGACAATTTGAAATGAATTGTTTGAACATTATTTTTTATCAATACTCGTATTTAAGTAGATACTTTTTTTTAATTAAACAGTATTATATATTTATATCTACCGGCCTGATTATTTACGATAAATTGTTATTACAAAAATGTGTGCCATTTGGCAGGATTCGAACCTGCTACCCCTATTTACATAGGGGAAGCTACCATTTGATCTGGCAACGTCTTAGACCTCTCGACCAATAAATAATCAGGCCGGTAGATATAAATATATAATACTGTTTAATTAAAAAAACAGAATATCTACTTAAATACAAGTATCGATAAAAAATAATGTTCAAACAATTCATTTAATATACATATATATATATATATATGTATATATATATATATATATATATAACTGTAAATTTATCTTTGAACACGTCTCAAATAAAACCACCGAGCATAAACGCGGAAGGGAAAAAAGTGGAAACAAAAAAAAGAAATGAACTAAGCACTTGAACATTAGTCAAAGTACTAGTCAAAAGAAAAAAAACCATGAGACGAGGAACCTAACACGTAAAGCGCTCCGTTGTCTCTAGGTTAGCTTCTTACTTATATAATTGCAGGATGACTGTCAATTTCAATCTATATATTTTGATCATGCTTAAGGTATGATAGATAGATAGATAGATAGATAGATAGATAGATAGATAGATAGATAGATAGATAGGACAGACTAGAAAGATAGATAGATAGATAGATAGATAGATAGATAGATAGATAGATATGAACAGACTGAGATAGATAGATAGATAGATAGATAGATAGATAGATATGAACAGACAGAGATGAGATAGATAGATAGATAGATAGATAGATAGATAGATAGATAGATATGATAGATAGATAGATAGATAGATAGATAGATAGATAGATAGATATGAACAGAATGAAATAGATAGATAGATAGATAGATAGATAGATAGATAGATATGAACAGAATGAAATAGATAGATAGATAGATAGATAGATAGATAGATAGATATGAACAGACTGAGATAGATAGATAGATAGATAGATAGATATGAACATACTGAGATAGATAGATAGATAGATATGAACAGAATGAGATAGATAGATAGATATGAACAGAATGAGATAGATAGATAGATAGATAGATAGATAGATAGATAGATAGATATGAACAGACTGAGATAGATAGATAGATAGATAGATAGATATGAACAGAATGAGATAGATAGATAGATATGAACAGAATGAGATAGATAGATAGATATGAACAGAATGAGATAGATAGATAGATAGATAGATAGATAGATAGATATGAACAGACTGAGATAGATAGATAGATAGATATACAGATAGATAGATTGACAGACAGATAAAATCAGGGTCATGAATCTACTTTGGTATGCGATCTACAATTTATCATGTGATCTGCAAGAGAATTAGCCTTATCAAGAACAATATGCAACACTAGAATATAATTAACATAAATTTTTAAATATTTTGATTACATTTTCTCTATGTTATATATGCGTCATAATATATTTTACTAGGAATATATCATTCCAAATTAAAATTTATAGTGTAGACATTTTAGGCAGTGTACATACTGTTTATTGCTAGAATATAAACAAGAAAAAAATTTTAATATTTTAATGACATTTTCTCTATCATTCCAAAATAAAATTTTTATTGTCTAGATGTTTTTTCTTCATAGATACTGTTTGATGAATGTCAAATTACACATAGTCTCAATATTGCACTGCAGCATGAAATTGCCATTCACCATGCAGTACTGATTCCTATGTCCACACTGTCTATAACACACTCTTTCTTTGATATTGAGTACACACTCCCCCATAAAAAAAAGCTGATTTTAAACAAAGAAAAGCACAGATAGAAAGAGAATGAAACCTATAACACTACACACACATTCGAAGTAGAAAAGTCTATAATGTCCGTGTGTGTGTGTGTGTATTTCAGCCACATGCCATATATATGTAATAACAAAGAGTGTGGTGGAAAAAAAATTAAAATGGTTGACCAGTGAATTTGTGGAAGATAATAATATAATTTGTAGGGAAAATCGATGTTAGCCATATTGCATCTGTGATAGATATATATAATTGATAAAAGGTGAGTCTATTTAAGTACATTAAAACACCTGATACAGGAATTCTATTTTTATGCTCATTTCACAAACAAAATGGAAGAGTGAATAACTTGTGAAAATTTTTGTAGATTTTTCTGTTTATATATAAATATAAGGCAAAACCCTAAACAGATGTTTGTGTGTGTGTCTGTTTATCTGTCTGTTTATCTGTCTGTATGTCCTTTATACAAATCCACAATTTTATCCGATTCTCACCAAACTTCACACAGATATTCTTTAGGCTGAATCTGAGCTCCAGGACCATGGATTAGTTTTAAAGCTTTCATTACACCCAAGCAATGCCAGGCTATACTGCTAGTTACATATATATGGCATATGGCTGAAACACACACACACACTATAGACTTTTCTACTTCAAATGTGTGTGTAGTGTTATAGGTCACATTCTCTTTCTATCTGTGACTTTCTTTGTCTGTTTAAAATCAGCTTTTTTTATGAGGTGTGTGTATAATCATATAATTATGAATTATATAATCATATAATTATGAATTAAATGTACATTGTGACAGAAATTTTTTGTTTCGAGATAGAATTTCGTTATCAGGCAATGTTGGATGTTGGTTGTGAAAATGATTAACATTTAAATACAAAAAAACTATCAGTTTGCTATTTATATATGTTGGAAGATACAAAATTTATGTGTGTGTTCCTTTAAACTAATCAGAATAAAGATTCACTTTGCTATCTTGAAACATAGAAATTTCCATGTCACAATGTACATTTAATTCATAATTATATGATTATATTAAGCTCTACAATATTTATTCTATTGAACACTGTCCATAAAAAAAATAAATTCCAGAGAACTCAAAATTGTAAAACCTTGGGTCCTTTTCACCTGGATTTATATATATATATATATATATATATATATATATATAAATTATAACATAAATATGTTATAATATCACTACAAAAGTAGCTATTTTGTTTTGACACTACTTGTGTGTTATCAAGTGATAAATAGTGTTGAAACATAATAGCTAGTTTGTAGTGATATTATAACATGTTATATTTTCTGAATAAATATTATTAGCTCTACTTTGTATTGAGCACTTTTTTAAGAATAGTGTTTCTTTGGATATGGAATATTATTCCATCCATACCTACCCTATACTTGGTTATATATATATATATATATATATATATATATATATATATATATATATATATTTTAATTCAGATACTTTAATCAAAGTGAAAAAAGCAGGAAGGTAAATTCAAAAAACCCGATCCTAATTAATATTAAAAATTTTATTTTAATATGAAAAAATGATACAGGAAGAGAGCTCCATGTAATAAAATATTACAGAGCAAATATAAATTAAAAAAGGATTAATTCAATGATGTTGAATGACCATTTCGATATGAAAATCCCCACGGGGAATAACACATCACCTCAGTAACAGAAAAATCTTTCAGAAACTGGAGAAAAATCAGTCTAATTTTCCTTTTTAAATAAATTTGCAAAGAAATTAAAAAAGAAAAAGAAAAAGATAAAACAAAATAAAATCAAATAAACAAGAAAAGAAAAAATTGACATCATCTGGGTTTGCAAAAAAAGGAAAGAGAATTGTAACTTAAAAATTAACGGCCGTGTTGAATTGATGTAAGGTTAAGCAACACGGAAAAAAGGTGGGAGATAAGAGAGATAAAGGAAGGAAGGGAGGGAAAAAGAAAAGAAAAGAAAGAAAAAATTTTTTATATATTACAGATGCTGGACAAATTCAAAAACCTAACTTCCCAAAAACGTTGAAGTATTAGAAAAAGGCCTTTACTTAAAAAAGCATAATTAATCTTAAAAGGAATAAAAAGATATAGGATTTAAAATAAAATTTTTTTTTTAAAATTAGGTTATTTGATTTAAACTAAATAAAGACATCACTAGGTAAAAAAAAAAAAAATTCATTTACAATTATACATACATATAGAAGTACACACATACATACATACACATACACACACACAATTCTTCGATTATGAATACATATATACATACATACACATACACACACACATACATTCAATTCCATACACACTTATATACGTATATACACATACATGCGCATAAACACATATACAAAAATTCACACACACACAATATATATGTGTACACACACACACACACACACACACACACACACACACACACACACACATATATACATTATACATATGCACACACACATACATATAAAAAAATATATACAAATATATGTTTATCCAAATGAATAAGAACAGAAAAAATAATTGTAATATTCAAAACATTAATTTAAAACAGTGGTCAAATTTAAAAATAGAGTAATGAATATTTATTATCACTTATTACATTAGAATAGAGTAATGAATATTTATTATCACTTATTACATTAGAATAGAGTAATGAATATTTATTATCACTTATTACATTAGAATAGAGTAATGAATATTTATTATCACTTATTACATTAGAACATGTGCAAACTACAAACTATGACAAAATTGTACATTTCATTTTTGTTTTATCAGATAGTTAACAATGTTACTACTTGATGAGACATTGTAATAAAATATATATATATATATATATACGTAAAAAAATCACAAGATCGCCAAAACCTACCGCGGTTTCACACAACGGCTCGTCCAACGCCTTATAGCGACGGACAGTAACGGAGTTAGATTCTGTCTGTTATTTGTTGTCCTCAAAGTTTATTTTCGTATAATTTTAGGATTTAGATACTTACAGAGTCGGTCTTGTTATTATATATATATATATATATATATATATATATATATATATATAGTGATAATCATCCACGTATACTGTCTTTATATGTATAGGAAAGAATATTAATAAAAAGTTTTGAATTTATTTTTAAATTCAAAACTTTTTATTAATATTCTTTCCTATATATATATATATATATATATATTAGGCAATATATATACATTTTGAAACAGGCTACTAATATCATGTCATCTTCTTTTTTGGGGAGTGGGGGAACTCACATTTTTACTCATTTGTTCACAAATAAACAATTATTTTTTTTAAAGAATTTATTATTTAAAAAACAATGGCAGTTGAAACATAAATTTCACTGCCTTCTTTGAAAGAAAGTTCTTGACAAAACTAACTAAAAAAATGCTTCTGTGCAAAAACGCGCACGCACGCACACACACACACACACACACACACACACACACACATACTCACACACACACAATGTGTTTGTGTGTGAAAAGAATTTGGACGAATATATAAAACTGAATGCAAACCATTGTTTTCAAGGGAAGTAACTTTCCTAGAAGAGTTGTTCCCCTTGGTTATAGCTTCACCGCTTTAATTCAGGTGGACGTACTTTTATAACATCTTTAAAAAATTATAACTCAGATAAATTAATTATTTATATCTGTAGGTCACATTGGGCAAATATTTCACTGTTTATATTGACTGCCGCTAATCAAATACATTCAAAATCAAAAATACTTTAACGGCGCGCAACACACATTTTTTTATCCCTTTCAATGTTATTTTACTGGCTACATGTGTTTGAGTCGAATATTCCTAATTATTTACCAACAGTGAAATTAATGTCTACTGGCCTAGATCATCAAAAGCCTTAAAGAAAATGCACATCTTGACAGGGCTTACATTCTCTTTCTTTTTACTGAGCAAATCTTAAAGAATATTTATGATAATAAAAACAGAACAACTTATCCTAGCTGACACATTTCATCTGCTGATGGACTTTATCAAGGCAAATGTGAAGATTTTATTTTGTTACAAGTATTCATAACCAACAGTGAAAGACTAATAACATTTTTACTTTTTCATTTTTTTTTTCCAGTCATTTCATCCCAACCAAAGTGAAACTGCCTCTAGTGTGCAGGAAATTACATTGAGAAAAAAAGCTGGGCACAGGGTGTATTGAAAAGATAAAAGATGGATGTGATTCAAGAAGATAGACAATGGCACTTGATGTTGCCTTTAAATTTTTGAAGATTGTAGCTATCAGGGAAGCAAGTAAATGAAAGGGGGAGTTTCACAGGTGTGAAGCATGAGAAAAGAAACTGTTGCAGTAAAAGTTTTGTTTATAAATACTTGTTGCAATAAAACTCCTTATATTTGCCTGGATAAAGTCCATCAGAGGATGAAATACATCCGGCTAAGATAAATTTTCTTTTTGTCTTTAGTCATTTATATATATATATATATATGAATTCAAAATGAAAATGGCATGTAAATAAAATCCAAAAAAATTCTATTAATATTAAAAATTATCCTGGTAGAGAGCTCGATGTAAATAGTATTATCTATTTACAGAGCCAAATATGTATATTTTCAAATAAAACTACAAAAATTACACATGTCATATGGCCATTTCAGCGAGTAAAAACCTGACTTCCTCGGAGACAAAATGTTTTATGATCCAAATACAAGACAAAATTTATATACTGGAAGTTTACTCAAAAAGAAATTCATACACCAGAAGTTTACATTAAAGAAGGAAAAAATAAGATAAGATATATAATTCTATATTTGGGTAGCAATCTCACTTTTATACAAGTTTTGTTGAAGATGACTGATAATTGAGCATTTTATTTAATTTTTCTTGTGTTTGCAGATGTTTTATTTTATATGACCACAAAGTATGTGAAACTGTCCAAAAGTTCTGTAAATGGAATGAATATATAGAATCCATAGCTAAATCCGTTGCTAAGAAAATCGGTTCTCTGTGTAGGGCAAGGAAGTTTTTTTTTCCACCTGAAACAATCCTGCACATATATAAATCTACCATCCACCCATACATTGAATACTGCTGCCATATCTGGTCGGGTTGCTCCTGCTATTCACCTGGGTATCCTTGACAATGTGAGAATCTGTAATGTGATAGATTCTGACTTGGCAGCTTGGATACAGTCACTTTCTCACCAGCGCAATGTGGCTTCCCTGTGTCTGTTCTACAAATACTTTCACGGCTTCTACTCCAATGAACTTAGCTCACTGGGGCCCCCTATATATGAATTTATTCGAACCACAAGATTAGCAACTAGGCCCCACCCTTTGTGAAACCAATAAATTGTAAACACAAATTCTACTCCATCAGTTTCTTTTCTCACATTTCTCACCTGTGGAATTCCCTTCCGTTTACTTGTTTTCCTCATAGCTATAATCTCCAAGAACTTAAATGTAAAGTCATCTCCTATCTCACTAACCTGCATCCTGTCTCTCATGCTCCATTCTCCCTCCATTCCACTCTCATCAGTATTCTCATCCTTCTCTTACCCACTTCCTAACACCCCCTATAACCTGTCACTCTTTCTCATAACTTTCCTCCTATGTAACCCCCTGCAAAACAGTGGCAGCAAAATACCTTGCTTGGGGCGATATGAGTATTAAAAAAAATTCTATACTATTATAATGTGGATATAAAATGGGGGATCAATTCTACATTACAATCAATATATAAACTGATCCTTCACTTTATGGCCACAGTCATCCTTCTCTTACCCACTTCCTAACACCCACTTTAACCTGTCACTCTTTCTCATAACTTTCCTCCTATGTAACCCCCTGCAAAACAGTGGCAGCAAAATACCTTGCTTAGGGCGATATGAGTATTAAAAAAATTCTATACTATTATAATATGGATATAAAATGGGGGATCAATTCTACATTACAATCAATATATAAACTGATCCTTCACTTTATGGCCACAGTCATCCTTCTCTTACCCACTTCCTAACACCCACTTTAACCTGTCACTTTTTCTCATAACTTTCCTCCTATGTAACCCCCTGCAAAACAGTGGCAATAAAATGCCTTGCTTGGGGCGATATGATTATAAAAAAGATGTTTGAGTTCTTTCGGTTATTCTTTTAGCCATTTTGAAAGACAATTTTTATTTTTTATTTTTAACTTAATATGTGTTTTTTTATGTAAGTGTTTAAAGTTATAGGAATGTTTTAATTTCCAAACATGGTCAGCACACTGTGGCCATTTTCATAGTTAATGTTATCTAATGCTGGTGTTTCCATTTTTATTATTAGTGCTTCCATTATTTTTAATCTTTTTTTACATGTAGATGAGGCTATTATACTTGTATTTTCTACTAAGTTTTTACAGACTTAGTGTCCAGAAAAGAAAACACAAAAAGGAACAGGAACTGAAAGAAAAATTAAATAAAAAGCTTAACCTCAGTCCCCTTGACAGTCATCTTTAACAAAGCTTTGTTGGTTGCTCCAGATTTTGTCTATTGCTTCTGATATCTGTTAAAATGAGCTTCATAATATACAGCATTAGTAGGTATTTATGGGCATGATTACATTTGCACATAGGCTTATGGCCATATCACGTTGAATACACCGGTTCTCACTCGATCACCAAAGTTAAGCAATGTTGAGTCTGGTCAGTACTTAGATGGGTGACCGCTTGGGAATACCAGGTGTTGTAAGCGTTTAGTGACGGATGTGTGTTGTGGTGCAGTGGATATCGGCTCAGAAAGAGAAATGAGATCGAATTCCAGCTGAATTCACTTAAGCATTGGTACCCTTGGGAAAGGTATTAATTCGTCCCTTCCCTCCAGTTATGGGTTAAATAACAGGGTAGGACTTGGAGACTCTGCACTTAAAAAAAAACAAATCCCAATGAATCTTGATAGTCGAAGAGAAAAAGTATTACTAGACACAAAACTTATATATAAAAAAAACAACACTAAATTGTTGAAAGAAAAAGGTATTCCCAGCAATAAATAAATAAAATTTAGTTGGCAATAAATGACCCGCCGAGGTTGATATGCCATAAAAACAAAATAACCAACCAACAAACATTTGCACATAATTTCTGATCTTTCATTTAGTATTTTGAAATGAAAAGGATGTGCGCTTTGTTGCAGTGGATATCTGCTCGGAACAAGAAATCGGGGAGCCACGTTCAAATTCCAGTTGAATTCATTGCATTCACTTATGCACAAATACCCTTGGGAAAGGTATTAATCTGTCTCTTCTTTCCAGTTATGGGTTAAATAACAGGACAAATTGCGTTCTATAGCCTTGGCTAGCAACCAGTCTACCACAGAAAGCAATAGCAACCCACTGCAGGATAATCTCCTGCTCAGCCAGTCATGTCTCTTTCAAGACATTATCGCCCAAGTGTGTTTCACATATGGCACTTAACTGACTAAATGAAAAAAATCAGAAATTATATCCAAAAGTAATCATATTCATAAATACTTACTAGGATCATACAAACATGGATGAACGTGTTCTAAGATTCTTAAATAAATCCTCCCTAATTTTGAAAATTTATCAGTTGTTTGAAAATTTCAGTCGCACATTCGTAAAAAATTCCTGTTCAAGCATTTTTGAAAAATGGTAAAATCAGTTATTGTAAATCGCCTGAAAATACTGAAAGGCTAAAACCTAGGTCACGGAAATAACTCATTTCCAAATGAAAAATATTCAAAAGTTCTACAATACAATTGTATTGAACACTTTTTAATACAACTGTGTACTGGTCTAATTTAATTATGACCAAAAACTAATTAATATATATATTAATTAGTTTTTATAATTTAAAAATTTATTTAATTTATATATATATATAGCATAATGATGATCCACGTATACTGTCTTAATATGTATAGGAAAAACTACTAAAAAGTTGTAAGTTTAAAAATGTATTTTTTTGACTATTTATTTATTTCTATTATTATTATTATTATTATTATTATTATTATTATTTATATTTAACAATATAAATATAATAATAGAAATAAATAAATACTGTCAAAAAATACATTTTTAAACTTACAACTTTTAGTAGTATATATATATATATATATATATATATATATATATATATATATATATATATATATATATATATATATATATATATATATTTATTATCCCATCTCTCACCAGTAGCATGACTTAGAATTTCAACCACAACACAATCTTCAGCTGTTGACTGTTACATCATTTAAATTTTAGTAAAAATATCTGATAAATGTAAACATTTATTTTAAATACAAAATACAATTTTAAAATAAAAAAAAAAGTTTAATTCCTGTATAATTGACTACGCCAACATAGCATTTACCGGATATTTTTATTTAATAAATTATGTAACGGTCAGTTTATACTCAGCACCTGACAATTGCGTTGTGCACGTAACTCACAGTCATGCTACTGGTGAGGGATAATATGTATATTTATTAATATATACTTAATAGCTCTGTTTTATTACAGTGAGGTCTGTTTTATTAACACCAGCACTATATGTGCGATATATATGAGTTGAACATATGGATCAAAATCCAACAAGATGAATAGAATAAGTAAAGAACAGGTAAGAAAAAAAGTGTCTTTAATCTAACATGTTTCACTTTACACAGGCTTCTTCATAGATTTTTTAACAATGAATGATTTTAAAGCTTTTTAAAAAAATTTTTAAATCTTGTAAAAATCCACAGAGACTGTATGTTGAAGGAGGTTTGATTTCATTGGTCAGATACATGTCACATATAATGAAGCAATGGATGAATATTTTAAATGTAGAGGAAAAAATTATGTCTGCTTAACTGCATGTGTGTGTCACATGTAATAAAAAAAACTAGATGTTTATTTTGAATGTAAGTATATTTATTTGAAAATAATGTGTGTCAAGTGTATTTAAACTATAGATCAATTAAGTATGTTTATATGTCAATACCGTTAGTATGTGTGTGAATGGCTACACAAAGTACATTTCCATTCAAAATTGTTGTGAAATAATGTGCACATGTCTCAAGTAATGGAACGTTTTTCTTTTTTTCCTTTTTCTCTGAAGAAGGTTGTGTAAAGTGAAACATGTTAGGTTCAAGACACTTTTTCCTACCTGTTTTTTACTTATTCTATTCAATAATAAATATATATATATATATATATATATATATATATATATATATATATATATATGAAATGATTTGTTTGAACATTATTTTTGATTGATACTCATATTTAAGTAGATATTCTGTTTTTAATTAAACAGTATTATATATTTGTATCTACCGCCCTGATTATTTACGATAAATTTTTATTACAGAAATGTGTGTCATTGGCAGGATTTGAACTGTGACCCCTATCCATATAGGGGAAGCTACCATTTGATCTGGCAACGTCTTAGACCTCTTGACCATGAATGACCTCCAGTCTAAACGAGGTTCTAATCAAGCCTATATAACACAATTTTCGATTCATCGCAACAACCATATCTGCTCTGAAATGTATCATAATGTCAACAAATGTAAACATGTTACAGAAATTAACGAAGATTAACGAATCTTGGTTATAAACAATTGACAATTTGAAATGATTTGAAATATATATACTATATCTATATATATATATATATATATATAAATTATAGCTTAGAACATGTACAAATTATCATCTACTACAAAGTGTACATTTTGTTTCGACATTGAAAGCACAATGTCTCATCAGGTAGTGTGATATATATATATATATATATATATATATATATATATATATATATATATTTTAATTCAGATACTTTAATCCAAGTGAAAAAAGCAGGAAGGTAAATTCCAAAAACCCGATCCTAATTAATATTAAAAATTTTATTTTAATATTAAAAAATGATACAGGAAGAGAGCTCCATGTAATAAAATATTACAGAGCAAATATATATATATATATATTTAAGAGTGGACACTGAAGTCAGTGGTGATGGTCTGGTCTTAAGATTGTGTTTCAACATGAGACAGACTCATATATTTACATGTGCTCTATCCCCCTGATATTGAACACATTTACCCCAATATATCATGTCTCAAAATTATATTTTTATCATGTTTTATATATATATATATATAGGGTGTTTCATAAAGACAGATTGAAATTAGCAGTGAATAAAACAGTTTTATTGTTGAAATTTTACTGATTTCACTATTGGATGATGTTATTTGAGACATGGCAATTATATGTGAAAAATAATATTGCCCAAATGTCCGCCAAGGCTTTGGCAGCACACCTCCACTCGATGCTCAAAATTTTTGATGACGTCTCTGCATAGTTGCTTCTTCATCCTGTTGGAACCACAAATCTTCAACATCCACAGCATTCAATTCAGGCCATAATTGGCGTAACTCAACATGATCCAATAGTGAAATCAATGAAATTTCACCAATAATACTGTTTTATTTACTGCTATACTAGCAGTATAGCCCGGCGATGGTCAGGTGTAATGAAAGCTTTAAAACTAATCCATGGTTTTGGAGCTCAGACTCTTTGGACGTTGGCACGAAAGACTAAAAAGCAATAGTTGTTTCCAGTTAAAGCAAAAACGTAGACTGAAAGAAAAATGAATGGATGTAAGTCAAATTTTGATTTCCTGGTATCGATATCAAATAAGTTTTTTTCGTCGTAAACTGAATTTTGAAGGCTAAATAAGTCCTCTGAGTAAATGGTATCATGACTGAGATTAAGAACTACAATTATACCTACTTAGAGCCAAACCCGAAGCAAAAACTAAAATAAAAGGGCTGAAAAAATACAGACATACAGGCAGATAAACAGACACACACACAAACATCTTGCCTTTTATATATATATATATATATATATATATATTATCAATTTCTGCACTTTTGTAAGAACTGCAACCTTGAAACTTCTGAATATAGTTTCTTATGTCTTTGTCTATGAGTGCATCAAATTTGATTAAAATCAAACCACTCCATTTATAACCTGATTTTTTCGATTTTCAATTTTCAATATTTATCGGGGGTACCTCAACACAAAACCAAGCTAAGAACACTTGCAGACGCTTATAGTACAACTGTGTAAATTTTCAAGAAAATTGGTTCAGCTGTTACGGAGTCTATAGGTAACACACACACACACACACACACACACACACACACACACACACACACACACATACAAAGTTCCATTTATATATAAGTTTAGATATCTTAATGGAACACTCTATAAGTGAACATTAAAGTCAACACTATGGGACCTGATGAATGCATTGAGCCAGAAATAGACTGTCACCTTTGGGTGTTGACTTCAATGTCCACTTTTATATTTACATATGCTCTATTGCTCTACCCCTGATATTGAGTACTTTCACCCATAAATATAGCATACCATAAAATAGGCACCTCCACTTTTTCACGAAAAAAACAGCATAGCATGATGATAAAAGACCTGAAACTTGTATACGTGAATATTAAGAGGAAAGAGCGAAGTATTTTTTTAATCTTTTCTAGTATGTTCAAAATACTGGTTAAAAATATTGCTTTTTTTTTTTTTTTTTTGCATCAGTATGGGACCAGAGCTGGTTGTGGGAATTTTAGCACCTTTGTTCCTGGTGAAGAGCACATTAATTTTAAAATTTATGCAAAAATCAAATAATTGTCCGATTTTTATGAACCTTTCAGGATTATTAAAAAATGAATGTATTTATTTAAGAAATTAAAATTTTTATAAAATCTTAGTCAAAATATATTTTTTTACATCTGTTACTCCCACTCCAATTTAATTTCTAGAAATTTCTAGAAATTAAATTCTGTCCACAAATTTTGTTTGATTAGTTAAATGCAGGACTTCTTAGTAAATCAATCCTTT
Source organism: Ascarosepion bandense (assembly GCA_037127315.1). NCBI lineage: Eukaryota > Metazoa > Mollusca > Cephalopoda > Sepiida > Sepiidae > Ascarosepion > Ascarosepion bandense. The sequence continues at coordinate 5,529,675 of JBBBDQ010001254.1, forward strand.
TCTTCTTTTCAAAAATCTGCTTTGAATAGTAAAATAAAATATGCAAGAAAACTATGACATTATTTTATTACATAAGCTTTTAATTGTTTTATAAATAATATATATTAAGGACATTACTGTCTGAAGAAAAACATTTTTGCAATGAATAATGAATTTTTACAAGAATTATTTTCATTTTTTCTTTTTTAGATGATAACAAATAAGATGTAACCATAAATTCTACTCCAACAGCTTCTTTTCTCGTGCTTCCCACCTGTGGAACTCCCTTCCACAAGTCTGCTTTCCCGACAGCTACAATCTCCAGGTGTTTAAATGTAGGGTCAATAGACTCCTCCTATCACACTAACTCCCAATTATTCTCAGAACACTCTCATCTACCCAACCCTCATTCTCGGTATCCTTACCCACCTATCACCCACCCTCTGACATTTCCTATATTTAATCATCTTTTCTCCACTCTATGTAGCCCCCTGCGCAGTAGTGGCAGTGTCATGCCTTGCTCGGGGTGAAACGCTTATAAAAAAAAAATTTAAAAAAATAACTTATTTCAAAATCTTTTAAAAATCATTTAAAAATTCTCCAAAACCTTATCTGCATTAGGTGATTAAATTATTAAGTGAAGACTATATTTACTAAGCTAAAATTGTAAAGCTTAATGCCAATCATCATGCACTAAGATTTTTAAAATAATTTTTAATTTTCTTTCATGGGCATAAAATGTGCTTGTTGTGAAAGTATGGACATTATGAGCAAATAAGTTCGATGATTATAGTAAATTTAAAGTCAACATTCATAAAATTAAATTATGGGGAATATTTCCAACAATTGGAAGATTACTAAGTACTTAAAAATTACATAAAAATGCGTTCATTCATCATTTTCTTAAATTATGTTTTGACATGTAAAGTCTTCAGTAGAGAGCAATAAACATGTAAATGGCCTATCAGTTGGTTAGTTTGTTTTTATGGCAAATCAACCTAGCAGTCATTTATTGCCAACTAAACTTTTATTTATTGCTGGGATTACCTTTTTCTTTCAACAATTTAGTGTTGTATTTTATATAAGTTTTGTGTCTAGAAATACATTTTTCTTTTGGAGTATCAAGATTCATTGGGATTTGTTTTGTTTTTAAGGGCAGGGTCCCCAAGTCCTACCCTTGTTATTTAACCCATAACTGGAGGGAAGGGATGAATTAATACTTTTCCCAAGAGTACCAATGCTTAAGTGAATGCAGGGTATTCAACTTGAATTCGAACTCGGCTCACTGATTTCTTTTTCCGAGCTGATATCCACAGCACCACAATGCACATCACTATACGCTTACAGCACCTGGTATTCCCAAGCAGTCACCCATCTAAGTACTGACCAGGCTCAACGTTGCTTAACTTCGGTGAAAGAATGAGAACCGGTGTATTCAACGTGATAGGCCGTAAGCCTGGCCTATCAGTGCTTGTCAGATGTTGAAAGATACATAAGTCACTACTACTGTTCATTTTAAATTTTATTTTTTCTGTTTTTTTTTTAACTTAAATTAAATGATACTTGTTTCAAATTGAATTAATTATACTTTAAATCAGCTGATATTCTGCAAATAAGGTTTCAGAAAAGTATATTTTATTTTGGGCAGATTTGTAATGAAAGATGTCTAAAATAGAGTTCTAATCATTATTTTAGACAAGATAAAAAATCATTTCTAATCAATATTATTTCTGTTTGAAAAAATACACTACAGAATATTTTTCCTGATGGAAATAATAAATATGATCTTTTAGCTTTTAATTAAAGCTAAAATAAAAGCTTCCAAAAAGCTTTTTCATTTATCGAAATTCATTTTAAAACTTAGCTATCACAAATTATCACCAGAAAGTGGAGATACCTATCAAATTTACAATTTTTTTATTATTCATAAATTTATTAAAAAGTCTGTGAACAAGAAAATTTAAATAAATTATAAATTAAAAGAAAAACAGATTTTTCCAAGCATGTCTTTTTTTTAGCTATCACTTCACGAATTCCCTATAATTACTTGAAAGCAAGAATACATTTATTTTCCTTGAGAACTGACAGCAAAGATGTTAAACACTATTTATTTATTAGACTGTCTATTGTCAAGAACTTTTGTTGTTAATTCTTAAGAAATAACATAATGCATATATAATATATATAGTTATATATATTTAAAAACAACTTTTTTTTAAATTGTTTAACCCAGGCAAGGCAGTAAAGCCACTAAGAAACAAAGGGTTAATGAGTGTGAAAGAATAAGAAAACAGAGAAACATTATTAAGGTATGAGAAGAATAGATGAGTAATCGGGAATATAACGACCGACATTGTAGTTAAATTTTTTGAAGATCAAAATTGGCTGGAAAGCATGGAGTCAGAAGAGAGTTCCACTAGATAGAAGTGTGAGAAAAGAAACTGTGACAAACTTATGATTACTTCTCAATTCAACTGTAAATTGATGAGACCGTGTTGCTAATCCAGTACTGTGCGTAAATTCATAAAGTCTAGGTATCATAGAGATAGTTTTATTCAAACTACTAGCAGTATAGCTCGGTGTTGCTCGGGTGTAATGAAAGTTTTAAGACTAATCCATGGTCCTGGAGTTTAGACTCAGCCTAAAGAATATTTGTGTGAAGTTTGGTGAGAATCGGATAAAAATTGTGGATTTGCATAAAGGACATACAGACAGATAAACAGACACACACACAAACATCTTGCCTTTTATATATATATATATTATCGATTTTCTGCACTGTTGTAAGAACTGCAACCTTGAAACTTCTGAATATCGTTTCTTATGTCTTTGTCTATGAGTGTATTTGATTAAAATTGGACAACTCCTGCTATAACCCGATTTTTTCGATTATCGATTTTCAATATTTATTGGGGGTACCTCGACACAAAACCTAGCTAAGAACACTCACAGATGCTTATAGTACAACTGTGCAAATTTTCAAGAAAATCGGTTCAGCAGTTTCAGAGTCTATAGGTAATGGACACACACACACACACACCCAGAGACACACCCAGAGACACACACACACATACACACGCACACAAAGTTCCATTTATAAATAAGTTTAGATAAGGGGAGCAATAAAGAAAAAAATACAATAGCTAACAGAATATAATAACGAAAATCCAAAGCATATAAAAGAATTTCACTTACGATTTGAAGATTATCCTAGGCTGTGCATGTGAGTATGGGAATCTTTTCAGTTAAAAAGAAGATGGCCTGGAACAGAGAATTCATTGGAATTCAATAGAATAATTTAAATTGGTTTCACAAAGTGCAAGTATAACTGACTACAGTTTCAAAAGAAAAGATTCTATACTGCAGAACTTGGAGTGGATGCAGCAAATATTGGAGAAAGAAGAAGGTCTGTGGCGGTGGGTGTATGGTAGTTGATTATTTTAGTTTATTTGTATTTCTTTTCATTGTAGGTATTTTGGGAGCAAGTACTTAGGTTTTATTATGATTCTAAAATTGGCTTCTTTGTTTCAAATTTTTTTTTACTAATCTTCACCAAGAGCCACTCAAGGTAGAGAGTTACTGTGTGGAGTTCTATGAAAGGACATACATTAGAAGTATAGAGTAGAAACAGACTTTAGAAAAAACTAGAAACCCATTCCTAAGCAGGAAACAAGGGATAAACCTCTACCTTTAAAAAACCAGGTAAGAATTTGAACCGGACAATTGGCAAACCTACCTACTCTGATTGAGGAAGGAGAGTAAAAAAATAACTAGTGATTAAATTTTCAGAGTTCAGGTGCACAGGAGCACAGATCTGAAGCAGGCTTTAGAAGGAACCCGAAACCCAGTCCTAAACAGGAAACAAAGAGTAAACTTTCACTCCTGTTTGGAAGACTGGGGAGGAATGTGAACTGGATGATAGCCAAACATATCTACTCCTTTAAAATAAAATCACTGAGGGTGTATACATTGATAGTGGCATCGAGAGAAAAAAACCTTTCTTTTGAAACACCATTTTTTTTTTGTACTTATATATGTTTAACAACCAAATTCTTTTTCTCTTTGAGCAACTGTCACCTGTTTTTGTCTCTTATTCTCTGATAAACAATGTTTTATGCATAAACTGAGGTAAAAATAAATTTGATAAACTGATAGACAGACTGATATGGTTCCTAGTAACCATGCTCTACAAGGCTGTCTTGTGAGGAATGAAAACCTTGTGTTTTTTGAAATTCTGTGTGTGGAAAATAATGTAAGCAATAACCAAAATAGAAACTGTATATAAAAATACAAACTACAACAAAAATGTGTACAATATATAATATAAAATAATATATAAATATATATAAACATGTGGCAAATATCATACAAAAGAAAGACCAGAAAAAAAATATGGCAAGATTTCATTTATAAGAAATATGGACAACTGAAGACTAATATATCTGCTACTACTAGCAGATAAACAACAAATATCATATAAAGGAATAATGATTACACTGCTTCATTTAAGAAATTTGGACAATAAAGAACTTCTTTATAGAAGGAAATAAATTGACTGATAATATTGTTGGATAATAAGAAAAATACAAACTTGTATAAAAACTACAAACTGTATAAAAACTACAAAACTCCTCCTTGTCGTGTCGAAAAAGTTGCAAACAACGCTCTGAATCATTGTTGTTTTTGATCAACTGTGAGCAAACGCGGCACTCACTTTGAACACAGCTTTCTCATTGACAAATGTTCATGCAAAATGGTGAATACACTGCCTTTTGATATGTTCAACTCCTCTGTTATCTCACACAACTTCAATTTGCGATCGGACAAAACGAGTTTGTGGTTTTTTTGGTGTTTTCTAGGACAACTGCCGATTTTGGGCCATTCAGCATAATTTGTGTCTGTTCCACTGTTTAAAGTCAGCATAACACCTCTTAACCATTCTTTCTAATGGGTCAGAGTTCAAATAGCATTTATCAAGCTATTACTTTGCTTGAACAGTATTTTTCCTATCAAAAAGCAACACAAGAAATTTAGATTTTTCCATTGTTCTGAAATTTGCACTTAAATAACTGTAATTTGTAAACTAATAATTCAATTCTGCCCAAATTTTTTCAGTTGCCATTTGAATGTTAGTACTTCATAAAAATCATATTAATTTTTTTTATTAGTGGCACCATCTATATGTCAGGCCAGGGATTTATTGAGTGATGTGTTAAGAAGAAACAAAATAAAGTACAAAAAAATAACAAATTGAGAAACTACTCACAAAGATTTTTGATTTAACTTAAATTTTTCTCTTGACAAGACTCTCTCACTATATTGCAAATAAATTTTGCAGATCTAAGAAAAAATATTCTTATTTAAAAAAAAAAACAGAAGAAAAACTGAAAATGTAAACTGAATATGAAACAAAAACAAATACCATAAATTGCAGCATACAAGTCGAGTTTTCAAACCCTAAAAATTTTTTCCAAACTTAGGATCAACTTATATGGCAAATATGAAATGCAAAGCTTTACAATTTTTAAACACGTGGGACAGCAATCCTAACAATTACTGTACACCACCTACTATACCTCCAACAGGCTGCCGCAAATATATCCAATAAAAACTTGTGTTTGGTGAACATATTAACACAGAAATTAATATAAAATAGTGACACAAATTCAGTATTCTACTAAAGCTACAGTACACATTACATCCAACAGCTGATACATTAGTATCCTGCTGTATGTGTAATATATTACTGTGACCCAACAGATATATGATTGGCATCAAAGGCAGCTAGCTTGAAAGGCAATAGCCAGCAAAGATGATTGACAAATGTGCCTGGCCATAGATGACATAATTAAGCGAAAACCTGAGAAGGCTAAAATCCATGGAAATTTCAGGTTATATAAGTTTTGGGGTGTTCTGGCCAAAATCAGCACATCAACAGAATGCAGGGAAGAGAAGAAGAGAGGACAACTTTTGCAGTTCGACATCTCCCAACAAGTCCCTCGTATATGCGTGATTCTCTCTGGCTACACTCCACTCCACACAACAGCCACTGATGTAAAAATAAAAATATAAGTTTATAATTTTACATATGCATGTTCTGTATTCACCGTTTGTCAGACAAGACAATCGTCATCTTTGGAGGACCAGGCGTAATATACTTCATATGTATGGAGATTGACCTCTACAGTAGCTAGAGGCCTAACTTGGAATTTTGAGCTAAAAATCTTGAGGTTGACTTGTATGCCAGGACAATTTGTATGCCATAATTTAGGGTACATTTTTTTTTTGCAAAATATGTTGGGGCATTTTTATGCTTTGAAAAAATAATGAAAAGTACTTTTTTCCTCCCCTTGTACAAACTTTGTACAATAACTTTGACAATAACTTTGTACAATAACTTTGTACAATAACTTTGACAATAACTTTGTACAATAACTTTGTACAATAACTGTGAACTGAATACAAAGAAAGACATTATAATAATTATGATAATAAAAATGATAATTATATTATTAATAAAGATAATAAATAATTGATATTGACAATGATAAATGATGAAAATAAAAAGAGAACTGCCCACCATTTTTTTTTTCTTTGGTATTTTGTAAAAAAATGCCAGCTTTTATGTTTTGGGGTCAGAAAACAAGTGAAAAAAATGATTATTGTATAAAAATAAATTTTTAAAAGATAAAAAAGAATTTGTTTTTATTATACTTGGACAAATATCCTCCAAGCATCAGTTTAAGCTGATGCCAGTTTTTTTAAATTTATTTTGACCATTTTGTTTGTCTTCATTGAATTTCAGAATTTTGAAAATCTTCCATGAAGGTGGGTTGAAAAGTTCACAGTCAAACTATAAAGGAGTGATGCTAGAACTGTGAAATCTTGCATTTTTTTTTTTAATCATGTCACCCCGAGCAAGGCAGTAACACCACTGAAGCACAGGGGGCTACGTAAGAGTGAAAAGATTGGAAAAGAGAAAGCCGGAAACCACATCCTAAACAGGGAACAAGGGATGAGCCTCTTCACCTGTTCAATAGACGTGGGTAGAGTGTGAACCGGGCAATAGTTTCCTACATTAATTTCAACTCTATGTATTTATATCTGTGTGTGTGTGTGTGTGTGTGTGTGTGTGTGTGTGTACATATGTAAGGGTATAGAGTCTGCATTGTTTAAGAGACCTAATAACTAAGAATAAAAAATATAAAATAATGAGACAGGCAAGAAAAAAAGAAAGAGATTTCTGTCATTTAGGGGCTATCAGTTAAGTGTCATACGTGAGACACACCTGGGTGTTCATGAAAGAGACATGACTGACTGGGCAGAAGATTATCCCGCAGTAGGTTGCCATTGCTTTCTGCAGTAGACTGGTTGCCAGCAAAGACTATAGAAACCCGATCCTCTTATTTAACTCATAACTGGAGGAGGAAGAGATGTATTATACTGTTAAGTAGTAATTAGTGGGGGATCAGTTTATTACTTCATAACAATAGAAAACAGGTCCCCCACTTTATGCCCAGTAGAAGCCTTAATCATATTTTCATCTATTATATTCAGTTAATCAGTTAAGTGCCATACGTGATACACGCTTGGGCGATCATGTCTTGAAAAAGACATGACTGACTGGGCAGAAGATTATCCCGCAGTAGGTTGCCATTGCTTTCTGCAGTAGACTGGTTGCCTACCAAAACTATCGAACCCAATCTGCCCTGTTATTTAACCCATAACTGGAAGGAATAGACGGATTAATACCTTTCCCAAGGGTATTTGCGCGTAAGTGAATACAATGGATTCAAATGGAATTCGAACTCGGCTCCCCCGGGTTTCTCGTTCTGAGCCGATATATCTGATACAGTTCTCTAATTCAAGAGCCCCTCTAACACAAACACAAACACACACATGCCTGCTCCTCGAGGAAGGTGCTGATATGTTCTTGGCCTGACCCATTTCTCAAGTATCAAAGTTTTTTGGAAAGGCTTCTAGACAGGGCCAAGTTCTTTTCAGCACTGGCTACATATATATTGTTAGACACTTCGAGGCAGTATTCAGTCAGTCAGTTAAGTGCCATATGTAATACACGCTTGGATGATCATGTCTCTTTCGAGACATGACTGACTGGGAAGAAGATTATCCTGCAGTAGGTTGCAATTGCTTTCTGCGGTAAACTGGTTGCCAGCCAAAGTTATAGAACCCAATCTATCTTATTGTTTAACCCATAACTGGAGGGAAGAGACAGATTAATACCTTTCCCAAGGGTATTTGTGCATAAGTGAATGCAAGGAATTCAACCAAAATTCGAACTTGGCTCCCCGATTTGTCGTTCCAAGTTGATATCCACTCCACCAAGTCATAAAAATAAAGAACTGTTTTGTATGGTTATAAAATATTTTAAAGAAATAGTTTTTTACACTCTATATGAGGGTAGGCTGACAATGGAGGATTGATACTAGAGCTGTGAAATCTTCTATGCATTAATTTCAACTCTTTTCTTAATAAATGCATTGTCTGTTTCCAGGTAAACTAACTGATCAAAGAAGGCTTCAAAAGTAACTAGTAGTGACTACTCTTAAAAAATGGACAGAATTTGGTATTGTGGTGCTATCAAGTACCTGCAAAGAAGGGTTTAGCCCACAAAGACATTCGTGCCGATATAGTTGCTACATTAGTGGATGATACCCCAGCTTTATCAACAGTGCAAAAGTGGGTAGCTGAATTTAGGAGGAGAAATAGAGAGTTTTAAATATGGCTCAAAGTCTGGATATTTTGCATCTGCCACCACCAAGGAAAACTTGAGAGGGGAAGAGAGAGAGAGAGAGAGAGAGAGAGAGAGAGAGCATGTAACTAATGACGAAGTTTTGGAAAGGATGGAAACAAAAAGGAAAATTAATACTAAGCATCAGGAAGAGACAACTAAAGTTCCTGGGACATACAATGAGGAAGGGGGGCTTGGAGAACCTGATACTAACAGGCCAGATAAAGGGGAAAAGAGACAGGGAAAGGAGCGTATAACATATTTGAAGGACCTAATCAGGTGGATGATGGAACGAGGGTTGCATGGCAACAGGAGAAAGCGTGCTAAGAGTCACCAGGGATAGGGAGATGTGAAAAGCCATGATCATCTACGTCCTGAAATGACATGGCACATAAAAAAAGAAGATATCAAGGACTTTCAGAGAAAGGATTTAGTCTCCTAAGGACATTCATACTGACATAGTTGTTACATTAGGGGATGATGCCCCAACTTTATCAACAGTGCAAAAGTGGGTAGCTGAATTTCGGAAGGAAAGGAAGAATCATGAAGATGATCCATAGTCTGGATATCCAGCAACTTCCACCACCAAGAAAAACATTGATAGTGTTCATCATTTACTCCAGTATATAGTTCCATTGGCAGATGCACATGACTGTGGCTTTGAAATGGTTGATCACCCTCCCTATTCTCCTGATTTGACCCCATATGACAATCATTTGTTCCCTAAACTGAAAAAAACACTTGGCTAGGAACCAGTATTGTAGTGATGATGACATTATATCTGCTGTTGACGATTTTTTTAACCAACAGGAAGAAAGTTTCTTTATCAATTAGATCCAAGTATGGCAACACTGATGGAAGATGTATGTGGACCACAAGGGGTACTATATTGAAAAATAAACCTCATTTGATTTAATTCCATAAAATATCTTAGTCAGCTTATGTATAACACATAATTGCCTTGCTTGTAAAACAAAATATAATATTATAATATTGCAATGTGGAAAAAAAAATGTAATCATAAGTTTGGTATGACGGAGTGAAAGAAATTATTACAAGTAGTGTTGCTGATTCTGTAGTTTATTGTCAATCACAATATGAGTTGAGTTAAAAACAAGATTTGTTACAAAACTTGTAAAATCTGCAAAAAAAAAAAAACGAGCTGAAAATTGAAGAGAATAAAAAGAAAAATATACTTTTTGCATTTGGGGGCTGTGGGTCAAGCAAGGTCATCGTGGACCACAAGGAAGACTATGTTGAAAAATAAACTTTATTTGATTTCATTCCATAAAATAGCTTGGTCAGCTTATGAACTTTTCAGCCAATCCTGATATATGCCTAATTCTATGTTCTACATTAAATGATGATGCCCCAACTTTATCAACAGTGCAAAAGTGGTTAGCTGAATTTAGGAAGAAAAGGAAGAATCATGAAGATGATCCATGGTCTGGATATCCAGCAACTTCCACCACCAAGGAAAACATTAATAGTGTTCACTATAGATTTGGAAAGATTTAATGCAGGCCAATAAATGTAACATAGTTCAAAAGTAAAACTCAAAATGGGGTGTCTATTTAAAATATGAGTATCCACTAATAATGTTTGAAATAATAACAATGTTATATTAAAAATAAATCTATATGGATAAGAAATTAATTAAAATCAACGCCCTTCTTCTTCACTTTTACAAAAATTCACAATGATGTGTGAAATCCTGGTTTTCCCAAATAGAAAAAGGATTGACCATGTGCTTAATGAAAAAAGTCTAAACCAGATTTCGCAAGTAGGTGTTAAAATGATTTTTTTTTTAATCATTTCACTCCAAGCAAGGCATTCCACTGCCACTATTGTGCATGGGGCTACATAGGGGAAGGTAAAGAGAAGGAGTGGTTAGACATAGGGAATGTCAGGAGGAAGGTGACAGATGAGTAAGGATACCTAGGATGAGGGTTGGGCAGATAGGAAGAGTGTTTGATAGAATGGGAGCAGGTTAGTGTGTTAGGAGGTGTCTATTGACCTTACATTTAAACTCCTGGAGATTGTATCTGTTGGGGAAGCAATCATGTGGAAGGGAATTCCACAGTTGGGAAGTGCCAGGAAAGAAACTGTTGGAGTAGAAGTTGCGGTTGCATTTTATCGGTTTCACTGTAAAAGGGTGGGATCTAGTTGCTAATCTAGTATCTCGTTCAAATTCGTATTTAGGGGGCACCAGTGATCTAAGTTCATCGGAGCAGAAGCCGTGAAAGTATTTATAGAAGAGACACAGGGAAGCCACGTCGTGCCAGTTGGAGAGAGATTGCAGGCAGTCTACCAAGTCGGTATCTATCACATTACAGACCCTCCTCTGAACCTTATCGAGAAGCCCGAGGAGAATAGCAGGGGTACCCGACCAGATATGGCAGCAGTATTTACCAATGGTAGCTTGGCATCCAGTGTTAAATTCAAAAGGATTATATAAATGACGTCCATGTCAGTCAAGAGCACAGATGGGAGCCAAAAAGGATTAAAATGTAATCAACTTCAAATTGACCAGGAGATAAGGTCAGGTCGCACCTTGTTCTCTTTCTCCTTATCTCTTTCAACAATTACTACAAGAACATTTTCTACAAACTCTACTCATAACTTCTTAATAGTGTTTCTAATTGAACATTAATTTCTACAAATTCTTGTTATTCCTCCTTTTAATAAATTTCTATTTTAAAATGCAAAATATATATCTTATTCTTCTTACGACATTCCACACAATTCCACATATTCCAACCAACCAACCTTCTGATGATGAAAAATCTTCTGATAATTATAACTTTGCCTATAAAACTTGTAAGCTGCAGGGAGTTTTGTTAAGTCTGACACAAGGCCAAATCAAAGAAACATTAACCAGCTCCCTTACGCTTCAAATCCATTAATGTTTTTTTGTTTTATCACACAAACAGCAAAATTTGATTAAACAAAGATAGTTATACATTGGAAATTATTTAGAGGGGTATATGGAAACCCATTTTAACACCTTTTTTTTCATCTTTGCCACATTTCAAAATAGAGTACTTGGTCTTTCTGTCTAAAATAATCATTCAGCTATGAAATAGACGGAAATTAATGGAAAGTAATTGAAACTTACCTGAAGTATACTGAATGTGTAATGCTCCTCATGCCAATGACATTTCCACCGAGAATCTCTATGGCATATGATTTCATTAAATTTCATTTAATGTGTTCCTCTTGAATTTGAATTTGTGGTAATCATGAGAGAATGTGCGCTGTTTCAGAACCTTTCTCTCAACAGTGTCACTTGCACACCGCCCCCCCACTGATGTGAGGCCATATTATAACGATATACTATAGTATTAAATTCTATGTCCTATGGCTGCCACAAGGATGAGAGTGAACTGAAGAGTTGTGGTGATACCGACTGAGCAAAAGCGAGCTGACCAGATGTTTGCTCTATAGCAACTAAAAAGCAAATGAATAAAAATCACCTCTGCGCAGGTATTCGCGCAGATGTTCCGGTTGAAAAATAAAATTTAATCAAATATCAAATTTCCATTTCACAAGCCTACGCGAATTTTATTTACCAGCCAATGGGAAGCCCGGAATCAAATACAAGGATGAAATTTGAAACGAGCTTCTGATCCAAAAAGCATATATAAAAAGCTTATGATGACCTCAGTTTTTTGGAATGCAAAAGAGTCAAACCATCAATGGAGAGTACTATGCCAAATTGCTGAGACAGTTACGACAGGCTATAAAAGGCAAATGCTCAGAAAATCTATTGTAAAAGGACTTGCTTAATCATGACAATATTTTACACAAGTTCTTGGTTTTCAATAGCTACTGTGCATAACTGTGGATTTGAACTAGTTGATCATCCTCCCTATTCTTCCAATATGACTATCATCTGTTCTCTAACATGAAAAAAAAAAAAGAAAAAAAAAGCTGGGAATCAATATTGCAATGATGATGTCATATCTGCTGTTGATGACATTTTTTTACCAAGAGAAAGAAAAGTCCCCCTTTAAACAGTCCAGTATCAATTTACCTGGAAATAAACAATGCAGTTATATTAGGAAGAAATATATGCATGCTAATATTAAAGACTCATAGGATGGATAGAGAGAAAGAGAGACAGGGGAAAACAGTGCAAAGCATACTTGATGAGCTTGAGCAATAAATGGTGGAGTGGGGTTTGGGAGAGATATCAAGATGAAAAGTGTTAAGAGTGGCAACGGATAGGGGCAAGTGGAAGTCCATGATTGTTTATGTCTTGAAGAGACACAGCCCATAAAAAAGAAGAGTAGAAGAATGTTAAAGAATAAAGTAAACATTTTTGTGTGTAATCAACAAGATACCAAGAGGAAGTGCTGAGAGCAAAAGGGACAGGGGTAAGTGGAAGTCCATGATGGCCTATGTCCTGAAGGGACACGGCCCATGAAGAAGAAGAAGAAGAAGAAGAAGAAGGTCAACAAGATACTAATAGAGATAGCAAAAGGAAAAGTGTTGAGAGTGGCAAAGGGGCAATGGAAGTCCACGATTACCTATGTCCTGAAGGGACTCGACACATAAAGAAGAAGAAAAATATTAAAGAATAAAGTCAAGGAATTAGGTAAGAAGAAGCCCATGATCGCCTATGTTCTAAAGAGACACAGCACAAAGGAGAAGAAGAAAAAGAATGTTAAAGAATAAAGTAAACATTTTTGTGTGTAAACAATAAGATACCAAGAGAGATAGCAAGAGGAAAAGTGTTGAGAGCAACAAGGGACAAGGGCAAGTGGAAGTCCATGATGGCCTATGTCCTAAAGGGACACGGCCCATAAAGAAGAAGAATATTAAAGAATAAAGTAAGCATTTTTGCGTATAAACAAGATACTAATAGAGATAGCAAAGGGAAAAGTGTTGAGAGTGGCAAAGGATAGGGGCAAGTGGAGGTCCATGATCGCCTACATCCTGAAGGGACACGAAACATAAAAAAGAAGAAGTAGGATAGTAAAGATTAAAGTAAACATTTTTGAGTATAAACAACAAGGTCAAACTTTAAGAAGGCAAATGTCCGTTTATTTGCAGGGAAGGTGAAGACCTCAGTTTTTTAGGATGCAAAATGCATTGTGTTTATTGACTATCTTCAAAGGGCCATGCCATCAATGAAAATTTCTATGCCAAATTGATGAGGTAGTTATAAAAGGTTATCAAGACCAAATGCTCAGGATTACTGATGAAAGGGGTTTTGTTTCATCAGGACAATGCTCCAGTATCCAAGTCCTTGGTTTCAATGGTTCTTGTGCATGACTGTGGCTTGGAACTGGTTGATCACTTCCCTTATTCTTCTGATTTGGTCCTATACGATTACTATATATTCTCCACCAATGAAAAACGCTTGGCTTAATAAAGAAATATGCCGGTTTCGAAAATAAAATGTATTAATAGTTTTGAAATTACAAAAGCATATTAATATATAAAAAAAAAAATAATTCAGGGGAGACAATTATAAACTTTGTACGACTTGCATGATCTCCCTTTGATTTTCACTTTTCTGTGTTTTCTTCTTTCATTCGATTTCAGCCACGATCACACTTCCTACCAAGTATGTGAAAAGCCCCGAGGTAATTCGTGGTGTGTTGTTATGGCTACTTAATTTATTTTTCTATCTCCCATAACATCACTAGTGTTACATGGACAAGTTTTTCTTAGTATGTGGATTGTACTTAACAAGACAATATTATTAATAAATAAAGAATAAAGTAAGTAAACATTTTTGTGTATAAATAACAAGATAGCAAGAGAAAAAGTGTTGAGACTGACAAGGGACAGGGGTAAATAAAAGTCCACAATGACCTATGTCCTGAAGGGACACGGCCCATAAAGAAGAAGAAGAAGAAGAAGAAGAAGAAGAAGAAGAAGAAGAAGAAGAAGAAGAAAAATGTTAAAGAATAAAGTAAACATTTTTGTGTATAAACAACAAGATACCAAGAGGAAGTGTTGAGAGCAACAAGGGATAGAGGCAAGTGGAAGTTCATGATCGCCTATGTCTTGAAGGGACAGGACACATAAGCTAGGATTTCCAGGGATTCTTTCAATGGATTGTTTTGTTCCTTTTTTTATCATTCCAAGCGCACCTACTATCACGAGTACTATTTTTTATTTTCTTTATTATTATTATTATGTCATTTTTCATCATATTTCGATTTCTGCTTTGGTCTCACTACCAACCAAGTCTGCGGGGAGACCTAAGGCAGGTAGTGGCGTGTTGTTATGGCTCCATTTCATGTTTTTCTATCTTCCCTATCATCTCCAGCATTACATAGATAAAGTTTTCCTTAGTGTGTGGGCTGTACTTAATAAGACAATTTTTTGTATATCTCTTAAGCTGGGGTTTCCAGGGATTCTTTCAATGTGTTGTTTTGTTCCATTTTTTATCATTCCAAGTGCACCTACTATCACTGGCACAACTCTTGTTTTCAATTTCCACATTTTTTCTATTTCAATTTCCAGGTCTTTATATTTTGACAGTTTTTCAAATTCCTTGATTGCTATGTTACAATCCGCTGGACAAGCCATATCAATTAATAGACAAGTTTTCTCCTTCTGGTTTTTAACAATAATGTCTGGCCTGTTTGCTTCAATTTTTCTGTCTGTGTAGATGGTGTAATCCCACAGAATGGTTACATCTTCTATTTCTGTAACCGGTGCTGGGTGATGTTCATACCAGTGTTTGCCTACAGCTTTTCCATAATGTTTGCATATTGCCCAATGTAAATATTGCCCAACTCTATCGTGGCGATTTTTATATTCATTTGGGGCAAGCACAGAACAGCCTGAGATTAGGTGGTCTATTGTTTCTTGGTGTTTATCACAAAACCTGCATTTTGGATCCATATTATTATGCATAATATTTGCCTGAAAGTTTCTCGTGAAAAGACTTTGGTCTTGTGCTGCAAGAATAAAGCCTTCAGTTTCAGACTTTAATCCAGATGCACGTAACCATCGATGAGTATTAACTTTGTCAACATTGGATTTATTGGCACGTACTGGATATTGGCCATGCAGAGGTTTGTCTTGCCAGTGCTGTTTCATCTTTTCAAGAGCTTTATCTTTGGCTTTCATTTTCATATTTTTTGCCGCAATAGTTGGTTCTTGGCTACTGTTTTGCTTTTCTACAGAATCTACTAACTGTAATTCTTGTTTGTATTTACTGCCTTCTTTTATTATTGAATATTTTTTCTTTCTTTCTTCATGTTGCCTTACTAATTGTATCATCCAATCCTTTGTTGTTTCTATGTATGTTAGTAAGCCAATAGTTGTTGTCTTGTATGACAATTCCAGCTGAATAAGACCCCTTCCACCTTCTTTACGGGGTATGTATAGACGGTCTACATCAGCCTTTGGGTGATGCATCCTATGCTTAGAAAGAAGCTTTCTTGTTTTAGCATCCATTCGCCTGATGTCGTTTAGAGTCCAGTTTAAGATGTTGAAGCTATATTGGACAACTGGGATTGCAAGGCTATTAATGGCCATAACTCTATTCTGTGAATTTAATTCAGTTTAATTCAGTTTTTAATATTATTATTATTATTATTATTATTATTATTATTATTGCTGCTGCTGCTGCTCATCTTGTAATGATAAAAAAAACAGCTGCATTAGTAATGAATGCATCAAAATTAATGAGACACCACCAGCATGAAGGCATGAAACTGAATCATGCTTAATATGATTGTGATCTTTTTCATCTTGAAATTTTCTGTTAGTTTATTAGTTACTAAAAGGAATTGATCAAACAGCTTAGTATAAATCCTATGGAACTGTCCTCTTGTTCTGTTCATTCCCCTTGGGTGGGAAGTACACAAATTGCATACATAGCTATCATCATGCATTTTAAGGATTATATGATTGGTAGATTCTGAATATTTCTTCAGAATGTACACCTTAAATCTATAAAAAAAACTAACAGTATAGCCCGGCATTGCTCGGGTGTAATGGAAGCTTTAAAACTAATCCATGGTCCTGGAGCTCAGACTC
The DNA here is from genome assembly GCA_037127315.1 of Ascarosepion bandense. NCBI lineage: Eukaryota > Metazoa > Mollusca > Cephalopoda > Sepiida > Sepiidae > Ascarosepion > Ascarosepion bandense. The sequence continues at coordinate 5,546,416 of JBBBDQ010001254.1, forward strand.
TTTGGACGTTGGCACAAAAGACTAAAAAGCAATAGTTGTTTCCATTTAAATCAAAACCGTAGACTGAAAGAAAAATGAATGGATGTAAGTCAAATTTTGATTTCCTGGTATCGATATCAAATTTTCTGCACTATTGTAAGAACTGCAACCTTGAAACTTCTGAATATCATTTGTTATGTCTTTTTCTATGAGTGTATCAAATTTGATTAAAATTGGACCACTCCTTCTATAACCTGAAGTTTTTGATTATCAATTTTCGATATTTATTGGGGGTACCTTGACACAAAACCTAGCTAAGAACACTCGCAGACGCTTATAGTACAACTGTGTAAATTTTCAAGAAAATCGGTTCAGCCGTTTCGGAGTCTATAGGTAACGGATACACACACACACAGACATGCACACACACACAGATAAAGTTCCATTTATAAATAAGTTTAGATAGATTATAAGTCTTTTTACAAGTGTTACTTGTCTTGTAATGAAAAAACAGCTGTACTGGTAATGAAGGCATCAAAATTAATGAGACACCACCAGCGTGAAGGCATGAAACTGAAAGGTGCTTAAGATGATGATCTTGTTCATCTTGAAATTTTCTGTTAGTTAATTAGTTACTAAGAGGAATTACTCTTTTACTTAGTATAAATCTTATGGAACTCTCCTATTATTCTCCCATGACGGAAAGTTAGGTAACTATCCTCATATGATTTAAGGGTCGAAAGCTCAGCAGGTTCTGAATACTTTTTCAGAATATGCACCTGAAGATGTTTCTTGAAATTACAATCATTTGTAATAAATTATTCTACAAGTTCCATTTTTTTTTTTTTAATCATATCACCCCAGGCAAGGCGGTAAGGCCACTGGTGTGCAGGGGGCTACGTAAGAGTGAAAAGATTGGAAAAGAGAAAACCAGAAACCACATCCTAAACAGGGAACAAGGGATGAGCCTCTACACCTGTTCAATAGACGTGGGTGGAGTGTGAACCGGGCGATAGTTTAGTCTATCTACTCTAATTGAGGAAAAAAAAAATAAAGAAAGAAAAGAGTGAAAAGATTGGAAAAGAGAAAGCCAGAAACCACATCCTAAACAGGGAATAAGGGATGAGCCTCTACACCTGTTCAATAGACGTGGGTGGAGTGTGAACCGGGCGATAGTTTAGTCTATCTACTCTAATTGAGGAAAAAAAAAATAAAGAAAGAAAAGAGTGAAAAGATTGGAAAAGAGAAAGCCAGAAACCACATCCTAAACAGGGAACAAGGGATGAGCCTCTACACCTATTCAATAGACGTGGGTGGAGTGTGAACCGGGCGATAGTTTAGTCTATCTACTCTAATTGAGGAAAAAAAAAATAAAGAAAGAAAAGAGTGAAAAGAATGGAAAAGAGAAAGCCAGAAACCACATCCTAAACAGGGAACAAGGGATGAGCCTCTTCACCTGTTCAATAGACGTGGGTGGAGTGTGAACCGGGCGATAGTTTAGTCTATCTACTCTAATTGAGGAAAAAAAAAAGAAAGAAAAGAGTGAAAAGATTGGAAAAGAGAAAGCCAGAAACCACATCCTAAACAGGGAACAAGGGATGAGCCTCTACACCTATTCAATAGACGTGGCTGGAGTGTGAAGCGGGCGATAGTTTAGTCTATCTACTCTAATTGAGGAAAAAAAAAATAAAGAAAGAAAAGAGTGAAAAGATTGGAAAAGAGAAAGCCAGAAACCACATCCTAAACAGGGAACAAGGGATGAGCCTCTACACCTGTTCAATAGACGTGGGTGGAGTGTGAACCGGGCGATAGTTTAGTCTATCTACTCTAATTGAGGAAAAAAAAAATAAAGAAAGAAAAGAGTGAAAAGATTGGAAAAGAGAAAGCTGGAAACCACATCCTAAACAGGGAACAAGGGATGAGCCTCTTCACCTGTTCAATAGACGTGGGTGGAGTGTGAAGCGGGCGATAGTTTAGTCTATCTACTCTAATTGAGGAAAAAAAAAAGAAAGAAAAGAGTGAAAAGAATGGAAAAGAGAAAGCCAGAAACCACATCCTAAACAGGGAACAAGGGATGAGCCTCTACACCTGTTCAATAGACGTGGGTGGAGTGTGAACCGGGCGATAGTTTAGTCTATCTACTCTAATTGAGGAAAAAAATAAAAAAGAAAGAAAAGAGTGAAAAGATTGGAAAAGAGAAAGCCAGAAACCACATCCTAAACAGGGAACAAGGGATGAGCCTCTACACCTGTTCAATAGACGTGGGTGGAGTGTGAACTGGGTGATAGTTCTGTCTATCTACTCCAGATGTCACATTGTTGTGGTTGACCTTAAGGGTTAGAGCTGACATGTGCTGTGTGGATCACTGGAAGTTGATCCATCGCTTGCTTTTCTCCCTCTTGTGGGGCGGATGCAAATCAATGGTCTGTAGAGCTATCTATGTCCAGTATCCCTGTCATAGAATGACTGGGAATTCCAAACTTGGTGATTCACTGACATGCCTTGAGGTTGGTTTTTCCTACTCTGCACATTAACAGAAGATTCACTGTGGGCAAAGAGTATTAGGGATGCTTTCCCTAGCCTTACCATCACCCCTTTGTTTTGAATCAAAGCAACAGCAAAACAACAGCGCCGTTTAGATGGATGTTATACTCATCTTCTCAGAAGAGTACTTGATCTTTCATGGCGAAACCACCCAACTCTTGAAAATGATATATGGAGACCTAGCAAGAGTATCAACCTTAGTTCAAAAGGGACGTGTCCAGTTTGCTGGGCATTGCGCATGTGCCACAGATGAACTTGTTTCATCGTTTGTATTATGGAGGCACCCATCATCTCACAATCGATCTCGTAAGTTAACCTTTCCAGACAGGATACATAGAGATACATCTATCGCAAAGGAAGATCTTACAGGAGCTATGACAAATAGGGAATACTGGAAGGGTGTAGCGTGTTCTATCTCGGCTGAGGCCACAGAATGATGATGATGATGATTGTTTTGAAGTCACATATTGTCGTAAATCATGTTATCAGTTTGAATTCTTTGCCGAATGTCAAGAGGCCTTGTGTGCTACTTCTCAGTCTAGTGACCTTTCATAGCCTAGGGGGATATTGCATCAGAACTAGTGGAAGGGGTCGTATTGAACCCACTCTGTGGGAGGTACAGCTTGTCAGCATTTGAATTGCGTTCTTTTTTGGTTATGGTAACAGCAAAGAATTACTTCAGTAACCCTGAGTTTTTATTTACCTGGCAGTTTTTCTGGAATGTGATAACTCTAAATGATGTGGCTTTAAGAGAAAGTTGAGTAGATATACCCAATTGTCAACAGTTTGACCTTGGTTTAGAAGGTGATATATATTGGAATTGTTGTATATCACCTGAAGAAGGTCTGTGCGTACAATGGCTGAAACCTCGTGAATATGGCAATAAAGAATTATTAATTCATAACTGGGAGAGAAAAAGTGAACTCATACCTTTCTGAAGAGTATTTGTGTGTAAGTGAATATAACGAACCCAACAATAATTGGAGCTCATCTCTCCAATTAACAATCCAAGCAATTATCAATTGCACCTGCACATTCAATTTACAACACCTGATAATCCCAAGCAGTCACCCATCTAGAGACTGACCAGGCTCAACATTATACATTAGGTGATTGTACAAAAACCGGTGTTTGAATATGATATGCTATTTATATATATCAATACATACATTAGATTTATATATGTATACGACATATATATCCCCCAATCACTGTTTCAAGATAAAATCTGGAATAATAACAAGATTCTATTTACGAGCATTAAGAATCTGCAGCTCTCAATACTTACCTAAAATAATATACATAAAAAACGCTTTTAAAATCCTTCAATATACTTATTGTTTCATCCACAATGCTAATAGAAAAGCATATAAACTTAAATTATGTCTTGAAAAGGACATGACTAACTGAGCAGAAGATTTTCCTGCAGTAGGCTGCCATTAGTTTTTGCAGTAGACTGGTTGCCAACCAAGGCTATACAACCCAATCTGTCTTGCTATTTGACTTGTAGCTGGAGGGAGAAGCGATGGATTAATACCTTTCCCAAAGGTTTTTGCTCGTAAATGTGCCATGTGTACTCAAGTCACTGGAACTAATCAACCAAGGACATATGGCCCAGTGGATATAAGCGTTGGTTAGTTCCAGTGACTTGACTCAAAGAGTTGTGAGTTCAATACCAGGCTACAGCAGTGCCAAACAAATAACATAGAGAGTCAGTTTAAAAGGGAGATAACTCATCACTACCAGAATCGGCTTCACTCAAGGAATGAGAATGATATACCCCAGTGATCATAATAAATAGTTTGATTCGAAATTCTAGCACCTGAAGAAAACCAGAGCATACAACGGCTGAAATGTCGTAAAAATGGCAACGGAGATGAGGACAATAGACCGAATAATGTAAATACTGTAAATACTACCACATCTCAGAAATATAGAAAAATAAAATTTCATAAATAAGGGACACTAAGCCACAAGGGGTTACTGTGTGGGAATTAGAAAACAGAAAGATTACTAAGGAGTGAGAACAATAGAAGAGTAATCAGGAGGAAAAATGTAACCCCAAGCAAGGCAGTAAAGCCACTAAGACACAAGGGGTTACTGGGTGTGAAAGAATCAGAAAACAGAAACATTACTAAGGAGTGAGAATAATAGAAGAGTAATCAGGAAGACAGATGATAAACCCTAGCAAGGCAGTAAAGCCACTAAGACACAAGCGATCACTGGGTGTGAAAAAATTAGAAAACAGAAATATTACTAAGGAACAAGAACAATAGAAAACGAATCAGGATGACAGATGATAATCCCAAGCAAGGCAGTAAAGCCACTAAGACACAAGGGGTTACTGGGTGTGGAAGAATTAGAAAACAAAAACATTACTAATAGGCATGAAAAAAAGAAGAGTAAGCAGGAAGATAGATGATAACCCCAAACAAGGCAGTAAAGCCACTAAGACACAGAAGATTACTGGGTGTGAAAGAATCAGAAAACAGAAACATTACTAAGGAGTGCGAACAATAGAAGAGTAATTAGGAAAACAGTAAATAACAACTGACATTGCATTTAAATATTTAATGATCAAAGTTGGCTGGAAAGCATGGAGCCGAAAGAAGTTCTACACAGTGAGAAGTGTGTAAAAAAAATCTGATCATTTAACCTGACTCTCTGTATTATTTGTTTGCCACTACTGTAGCCTGGTATTGAACTCACAAATGTCTGAGTCAAGTCATTGGAACTAACCAACGCCTATATCCACTGGGCTATGTGTCTCAGGTCACTGGAACTGACCAACCAAAGACATATGGCCCAGTGGATATAAGCGTTGGTTAGTTCCAGTGACTTGACCCAAAGAGTTGTGAGTTCATTTCTAAGTTACAGCTGTAATAAACAGATAACTGAGAGAGTCAGGTTAAAGGGAGATGACTACCAGAAGCAACTTCTCACAAGAATGAGAATAATATAGCCCAGTGATCATAACAAAGGGTTTGATTTAAAATTTCTATCACCTGAAGAAAGCCGGAGCATACAATGGCCAAAACTTGTAAAAATGGTAATGAAGATGAGAACAATAGTCCAAATAATGTAAATAATGAAATTTTATGCTATATTAAAATTTATATTAACTTAGTTATGAAATTTAAAATCTATTTTATTGTTATATAGTATTTTAAAATTTTAATTTTTTTCCCAGAAATCATCTTCAAACGTAAGGCTATAAAGCTAAAGTACCTAATAATTAATAAAATATTAGACTAATTAAAATATTTGTTAGTTTACAAAAATTACTGGGTGGTTGAATAAGTTCACTTACAATTTGTAAAATTTGTTACTTCTGTTCATCCATCCAATGATTTCTGACTTCCACTGTCAATACCATCTACTGACACCTTTCAAACAAGTCACTATACTTAAGAAAGGCTTTCTTATTTTCTACTATGTTTTTTTTCTGCTAAAAAAGTAAGTAATGCTTGATTTGAATTAAATTAAATGAGGTGACTCCACTCATTTTCAATACTGAACTTTTAAATTGAATTTTTAAAAATAAAATAAAAAATTTCTTGAAACTTTTATTTTAGTTTTAATTGAAAGCGAAATGATCAAATTTACTATTTCCAGTAAGCAATATATTCTGGTGTATTTCAAACAGAAATTATATTGATTAGAATCTAAAAATTTTAAATTTTAAAACATTTTCAATTTTTCGGCTATTTTGAGCGATCAACACATTTGTAAACAAAAGTTAATTCTCAGTTTTTAAAAATCTTATAAAAATAAAATATACATCTATGACGTGTTAGTTTTAGACAGTTAGCAAATTTACAGTTAAATTAATCTGATTTACACAAGTATTATTTATTTATAGCATGAAATTTAGAATAAAACTATTTCTTAACCTGCGAACACTAACCATGGGTATATAGTACCCAGTGCAAATGACGCCATTTTAATTACAATTTTCAGTACCTGATTTTCTTACCTCAAGAATATGGTTTTTAGTTCCTATTAATGTTAGCTCATGTACAAATTTTGAAGTGCCAGCATGCAAAATATTTCAAATAAGAATTTATATTTAATATTTTTTTGATATTTTCAAAATCGGGTATGATATACTCATGGTTTGTAGTAGTGTAACTTTAATTGATGGTTAGTTGGTTGGTTGGTTGGTTGTTTTGTTTTTATGGCATATCAACCACGGTGAGTCATTGATTGCCAACTAAATTTTTATTTATTTATTGCTGGTAATACTTTTACCTTTCAACAATTTTATTGTTGTTTTTTTTTATATAAGTTTTGTTTCTATTAATAATTTTTTCTTTTCGTGTATCAAGATTCATTGGGATTTGTTTTTAAAGGCAGGGTCCCAAGTCCTACTCTATTATTTAACCCATAACTGGAGGGAAGGGACAGATTAATACCTTTCCCAAGGAAAGTTATTAATCCATTCAGTGCTTAAGTGAATGCAGGGTATTCAACTGGAATTCAAACTCGGCTCACTGATTTCTCTTTCTGAGCCGATATCCACTGCACCACAATGCACATCCGTCACTATACGCTTACAGCACCTGGTATTCCCAAGCGGTCACCCATCTAAGTACTGACCAGGCTCAACGTTGCTTAACTTCGGTGATCGAGTGAAAACCAGTGTATTCAACGTGATATGGTTGTAAGTCTGATGGTTAGTGTTACAAGGTTAAACACAGTGTGTTGATCTTTCTGACCTTTTCCCCCGTTTTTTAACATGTGATAACAGCCAGATAGATGCAAAATAAGATAAATATACGGCAACCGGAATTGACAAAATTGTACAATTTCTTTTCCTGTAAGGGTAAGAAACCGTGGAACACATGACTCTTTAATGAACACATAGAAATTACCATAGAAAAAAAAAATTCAAATACACAAAAAATTTATTTTGAAAATACGAAAGCACGATAATTTGTTTTAAACTTTTCAACTTTTGATTAGTAAATATAGTCTTCACTTCATAATCTCATAACCTAATGCTACAAGACTGTATAAATTTTTAGAAAATTTTAAAATTCTATAAATTATTATAATTAAAAAAGTAAAAATGAAAACAATTCAATTAAAATTTCACTATTCATTGAAAATTTTTTTCTTCAATCTATAATGTCTTTAGTATACATTATTTATAAAAGTAATTAAAAACTTGGATGTGCATTGTGGTACAGTGGATATCGGCTCGGAACGAGAAACTGGGGAGCTGAGTTCAAATTCCAGTGGAATCCATTGTATTCACTTACCCGCAAATACCCTTGGGAAAGGTATTAATCCATCTATTCCTTCCAGTTATGGGTTAAATAACAGGACAGATTGGGTTCTATAGCCTTGGTCGGCAACCAGTCTACCGCAGAAAGCAATGGCAACCTACTGTGGGATAATCTTTTGCCCAGTCAGTCATGTCTCTTTCGAGACATGATCGCCCAAGCGTGTATCACATATGGCACTTAACTGACTGACTGAATTAAAAACTTGTCTAATTAAATAATGTAATGGTTTTATTGCATTTACATTTTCCCAAAGAGACCTGAAAAAAATGACAAACTTTTACTACAAAATTTAACTTCTTGAAATTTCATTAATTTATTTGGCATTGGGGATAACAGATGTAAAAAAAAAACATATATTTTTACCAAGATTTTCTAAAAATAATCATTTCAAAAATAATTTTATTCGTTTGGGAATCAGTCCTGAAAGTTTCATTAAAATCCGACAATTTGATTTTTGTAAGAATTTCCAGATTAATATATTTTTCACTGGAAAAAACTGAGTTACCTAATATTACGTTATCTATTGTAAACTCTGGTAACAGTTTGGATACATGCTAACGAAAATCGTAACAAGATCTTTTACCAAAATTTCAAACATGTTAGAAAGGATTAAAAAATAATCAAGAAATACTTTATTTTTTCCTTTTAATAATAACATAAACATTTTGATGGAACAACTTAGTTTTTATTAAGTTGGGAGCCTTTTTTCTTCATACTATGCTGTTTTTTTGTTTTTTTTCAGTGATTTAGTAGTGGTACTTAGGCAAACTTGGATGTGTTGTGGTGCAGTGGATATCGACTCGGAACAAGAAATCGGGGTGCCGAGTTTGAATTCTAGTTGAATTCCTTGCGTTCACTTACGCACAAATACTATTGGGAAAGGTATTAATCCGTCTCTTCCCTCTAGTTATGGGTTAAATAATAGGACAGATCAGATTCTTTAGCCTTGGCTGGTAACCAGTCTACCGTAGAAAGCAGTGGCAACCTACTGCGAGATAATCTTCTGCCCAGTCAGTTATGTCTCTTTCGAGACATGATCGCTTAAAGCGTGTATCACTTATGGCACTTAACTGACTGACTGACTTAGGCAAAAGGTTCACCAACTAAGAATATTGTCAGCACACAACGTCAAAATAATTAACTAAGGGAAGTAATAATGTAAAAGAAACTGATAGTGGGCAACAGTTATCTTTCTTGGTCATGACGTCAGCGATTTTAAGCCTGACCTCCAGAAGGTGTTAACATGGCGTTCTCTAACTTGTTATTCCGAAGACGGCCTGCAATGATAACGATTTGTCGTTTTTGTCTGGGATCCGTTAAAAATTTCAGGTACGTCCTGATCCCCTTTCGTGTGTTTAAATAATGGATTCGTTAAAATTGGTCCTCCCCTCAATCGACTTCATAGCTCGTAAATGACTTTCTTTACACCTTTTCCTAAATTTTAAATCTTTCGCCCATTAATCTTCTGACCACTCGCTTATTTAATTAACTTTATTTATTTATACCTTTGTTGATTTTGAATTTTTAATGTATATTACACAGTATTAACAACGTGTTTGCTTGTAAAACTGTAAGTAAGATGTCATCTGTCGGTTCTTCGTACGAAAACTCTGATTCATCCGATTGTCTTGCTTCAAATATCCGTAAGAGAGGACCCAAGCATGGCGTCAGGAGGGGAAAGTACATGAAAATTGATCCCGATGTCAAAGAAAGAGTGAGGATGGCTGCCAGGAACGGCGGTGACTGGAAGGAAGTGGCCAAGAACAATGGGATTAATGAGAAGACCGCAAGGGGGTTTATTCGAAGTGAATCTGGTTCGCCAAAGCGTAGAGGTGGGTTTCGGCACAGGAAAGTCCAGGCAGAACACGAAAAGTTTTTACTGGAAAAATTGGCAGAGAATCCTGCAGCCACGCTAAAGTCACTGAAGCAAAATCTAATGAACGAGTTCAATCTCAATGTGGGTACAAGTACGATTGACAGACACTTGGACTCAAAAAAACTGATTACTACTGTCAAGAAGGGTATATACCAGCCAGGTACCATGAATATAAGGTAAAGAGATAGGTGTTCAATTTGCAATTATAAATGACTTGTAAACTGATCCCCCATTTTGTGACCGATCTCTTTTTTTTTTTCCTGATGCAACTTGTTCAGTTATTGGAAATTAATTTTATTTATTTTATTTTATAAAATTTAGGTTATGCTATTTTTTTGTGTTTTTTACTTTTTTGTTTTTGTTTCAATATTAATATTATTCTCTCTGAGTATTCGAAATTTTATTTTATTTTTTAGTTTCGACACACGTGGTTAAAAGACTTCACACTTTTTAGTGTTTACAACTGTTTAACTACTAAAACTAATTAACCATTTCATTAATTTTAAAACTACATTAATATTTGCTTTAATATTTTAAAAAGAGTTACGTTTGATTTTGTTTCTTTTTATTGCGTAATTTAAATCCTGGAATTTTTTTACGTTTAAAAAAAAAAACGAAAATACAAAAAAAAGAAACGTTTTTTTAGTCACTTTTTAGTCCTTTGGGAACAAAAAGTTCCAGTTTTTTTTTTTGTTTAATTCCTTCCACACTTTTTATGTAAGTTATATAGAAAAATTAAAATTAATTTAAAATGCATTGAAATGAGAATAAAAAAGAAACTTTAAAATTGAGAAACTTAAAATTGAGAAAGATTTTTTTTTTTTTTGGGGGTTAAGTTATAATTTCAAAAAATACAAAAAGTTTTGTCACTCCCAGTTAACCCTCCCCTCCCAATTGCGTCTTAGTGGCATTATCACCTTGCTTAGGGTTGCGGTTAATCGATTTTTTAAAAAAAGTTTCAGATCCGGAAAGAACTTCTTTTTATTTTTATTTTTTTTTTTAATAGAAATTGCCTTTCCCTTTTTTTACTTCCTTCCTGAATATTTCAGGAATTATGGAATATTGTTCAACTTAGCGTTTCAAACTTCTTCATAGCAAACACTGAATTATCTCCCTTATATTACCCTTAAATTATTTAAGTTAACTAATCTCATAAATATTCTGAACATTTCTTATCCCCCCACCCGAAAAAAATATTTAGACAGCAATGCTTTTTATTTTATTTTTTTTATATACAAGTTCCGTTAAAAATTGATTTTTCTTTTCAGAACATAGCTTCCTTAAATTATATAAAAAAATTGCCCGTTTTTGTTTTTTTTTAATTTATAATTTAAATTTTTTTTTCTTTCGTCCGTGAGTGACGCAATTTTTACAAGGGTTTACGGCGAACGTAATTATGCAACTCACTTTTTTTTGCCGGTGAAAAACACATTAATTTGGAAATTCTTGCAAAAATCAAATTCAAATAATGGTCGAATTTTGGTGAAATTTTTAGGACTTACTGAAATTATTATTAGAAAATCTTGGCAATTTTTTTTTCTTTTTCACATATGTTTTACCCCAATTAATTCCCGGAAATGTCTAGAAATGTGCGGGTGTTGTGTTCCAGGAAATTAGAATTATTAATTCAATGCAGGATTCATTGGGGAATGTTAATCAAGTTTGTTTTTTTTTCTAAAAATAACCTGTTTCCAAAAAGTCTGCTCTGTATTCCATCAAAATGTTTATAAGTGGAAAGAATGTATTGTTTTAAAATTTTTAATCCCTACATTCGAAATTTTGTTTTGATTTTAGTTAGCAGGTAACCAAATTGTTACAAGGGTTTACAATGGAAAACGTAATACATAACTCAGGTTTTTTTCCGATGACAAACACATAATCTGGAAATTCGTGCAAAAATCAAATAAATGTCAGATTTTAATTAAACTTTCAGGACTTATTCTCTAATGAATGAAATTATTATAAAAAAAAATCTTGGTTAAAATTGTTTTTTCTTTTTACATCTGTTACCCCCCCTCACACACACACACACACATAAATTCGTGAAATTTTAAATTAAATTTTGTTGCGATAAATGGTTTTATTAGTTAAATGCAGGACTCATTGGGGAATGTAAATTTTTTTCTTTTTTTTTTTTTTTTTTTTTTTGAAAAGCTTTGCCTATATTCCCAAAAATCCGCTATCAATAGTAAAATAAAAAAAATGCAATATGACTGACATTTGTTTAATTCAATAAGCTTTAAATTGCTTGAATAAATAAAAGTTAGGGACATAGTCTGTAGAAAAAGAAAAAAATTTTTTATTACTAATGAAATTTTAAAAGAATTGTTTTCATTTTTTATTTATTTTTATTTTTTTTTAAATAATAATTTATAAAGTTTCAAAAATATTTTTAAAATACTTCAAAGATTTTTTTGGGGTTAAGTTAAAAACCAATTAAGCAAAGACTATATTTAGTAGCCGAAAATTAAAAAGTTTAATACAAATCATTCTGCCTATGTACTTTTAAAGTAGTAATTTCCATGTGCAGATTAAAAGGTCATGTTATTTGGAGTTTCCTCCTCTTACCCGAAAAAAAATTTGTGCAATTATGTCACTTGTAACCGCCATACACTTATCTCTAATCTGACAACCTGTCAACACATTTGATATACAGTGGACAGGTCAAAAAATTCAACTCTATGATTAAGAAATAACTTTATTGTAAATTTCATGCTATAAATAAGTAATACTTGTGTAAATCAGATTAATTTAACATTAAATTTGCTAATTTTCCAAAAATAATGTCTCACAGATGTATATTTTATTTTTGCAAGAGTTTTAAAACTGAGAATTAACTTTTGTTTACAAATGTGTCGATTGCCTAAAAATGGCTGAAAAATTGAAAGTTTTAAAAATAAAAAAAATTGAAAAATTTTAGATTCCAATCATTATAATTTCTGTTCGAAATACACCAGAGTATTTTGCTTACTGGAAATAGTAAATTTAATCATTTATCTTTAAATTAGAACAGAAACAAAAGTTTCAAGGAAACTTTTTAATTTCTAAAAATTCAATTTAAAATTTAGATATTGAAAATGAAGGTGTCTATCATAGTCTGACTCGAAAAATAGTTTTTGATGAATAATGAATTTTAATAAGAATTGTTTTCATTTTTATTATAGTAATTTATTAAGTTTCGAACTTTTAAAATTTCTCCCCTTCATTGTTTGGTTTGGGTTGTTAATATGTGAAGACTTTTGCTACTGTTTACAAAATGTGCTGACTGATCAAAAATGGCCAAAAACTTAAACATTTTTTGAAATCTGGAAAAAATTTTAAATTCCAATCAGTGTAATTTTGGTTTGAGATATACCAGAGTATTTTGCTTACTGAAATTAGTAAATATTTTGGCTTTCAATTAAAGCTAAATTGTAGGTATAAGAAACAAGTGAAGGTACCTATTTTATTTTTAATTGAAAGCTAAATGATTAAATTTACTATTTCCAGTAAGCAAAATACTCTGGTGCATTTCACACAGAAATTATATTGATTGAAAATTTTAAGTGTTTTTTTTTTTTTTTTTTTTTTTTTTTTTTTTTTTTTTCAAAGGATTTTCTGATTTTTAATTTTTGGTCTTTTTTTTTTTTTTTTTTAGCGATTGACATATTTGTAAAAAAAAAAAAAAGTTCTTGGTTTTAAAAAAAAATCTTGCAAAAATAGAATATAGAATAAACTATTTCTCAAACACAATGTTGATCTGCCCTTCCTCCTCTCATGTATGATTTGACATGTGATGACAGCAAGACGTGTGAGAAAAGACAAATGTATGGCAACCAGAATTGACAAAATGGTCTAAAGTTTTTTCCTGTAAGGGGAAGAAACCGTGAAACGCATGACCTTTTAATATACATACAGAAATTACCATACAAAAAAGAAATTAAAAATTTTTAAAATACGAAGGCTTGACAATTTGTATAAAACTTTTTAATTTTCGATGAGTAAATATAGTCTTAATAATAATAATATAATGCCAACAAATCTTTGAAGTATTTTAAAAAATTTTTTTGAAATTTTATAAATTATCATTAAAAAAATGTAAACATTGTTTTTAATTTCATTATTAATAAAAATTTAATTATTAATAAAAAATTTTTTTCAGACTATAATCTCCTTAATATATATGATTTATTGAGGCAATTAAAACTTATCAAATTAAATAATGTCCTAGTTTTATAGCATTTTTGTTTTGCTATTGGGAGCAGATTTTCAGAATTAAAGGTCAGATGTTTTTAAAAAAAAAAAAGGATTTACATTCCCCAATGAGTCTTGCGTTTAACTAATAAAACCAATTTTACCAACAAAATTTAATTTCTTAAAATTTCATGAATTCAAGTAGAGGAGTAACAGTTGCAAAAAAAAAAAAAAAAAACATTTTAGCAAATTTGTAAAAAATAAATTTTATTTGGGAATAAGTCTTGAAAGTTTCATTAAAATCCAACAATTATTTGATTTTGCAAGAATTTTTAAACCAGGAAAGAACTGAGTTACGTAATAATATATTATCCATTGTAAACTCGTTACAATTTGGTTACCTGCTGACAAAAATCAAACCAAGATATTTTACCAATATTTTTAACGTGTTAGAAATGATTAAAAAATACTTTGATCTTTCCTTTTAAATAATATAAGATTTTGATGGAAAAGCTTCATTTTTATTAAGTTTAGGTCCTTTTTTTTTTTTCTTCATTCTATGCTGTTTTTCAGTAGGAGTACTTTCTTTAAGCCATTATCAAGGATGAATTTTATTTTACTTTTAATTCAACATATAGATTGTTTTTATGTATGTGCATTGTGGTACAGTGGATATCGGCTCGGAACGAGAAACTGGGGAGCCGAGTTCAAATTCCAGTTGAATCCATTGTATTCACTTATGCGCAAATACCCTTGGGAAAGGTATTAATCTGTCTCTTCCTTCCAGTTATGGGTTAAATAGCAGGACAGATTGGGTTCTATAGCCTTGGTCAGCAACCAGTCTACCGCAGAAAGCAATGGCAACCTACTGTGGGATAATCTTCTGCCCAGTCAGTCATGTCTCTTCCGAGACATGATCGCCCAAGCGTGTATCACGTATGGCACTTAACTGACTGATCTAGAGTTAAAAGAATGTTTTATTTTCCAAACACTGCCAGCACATTGTGGCTGTGTTCATAGTTGATATTACTGAGTGTTGGCTCTTTCTTTTTTATCAATAACACTGGTCAGCATGACTTTTGGTGCTAAGAAACAAAACACGTCTTTTACCTAATTTGATGGTGCTGATTTTGAAAATGACCTTAGATTTTCATAGTTAACTACCATTTTTGGTGTACTTATTTTTCGGAAAAAAGATCAATTTACAATCTTGGCTGATCACAACACTTAGTTAATTAGGGTCATAGAAACCCGTCAATTTTCATGTCAGCTGTGCAATTTATGTCAACCACATAAAGTAAACTATTTTTATAAGAAAAAAAATATTTTAATCAGAAATTTTTTTTTAAGTGTAATACTTCTATTATCTTTAGCCTTTTTTTTTTACATTCAATTTGTTGATAAAAATGTGCAAAATTAAAATTTACAAAATTAGTTCAACATTTGAAAATATAGCTACTTTATGTGGATAAAAAGTATTTCCTCTGTCCCACCCTCCCACCTAAAAAAAATAATACCTTTTCTATTTTTTTTAATCTATTTGGAGCAACTAAGTAGTGGATGATGCTATTATATTTGTATAATTGACAAGTATGTCATGGAGAGAGTTTGGTAGGTTTCAATGTGTATTTAAAGCTAATAGAGCTAGTCTTGTTAGACATGTAGTTGTATACCCAATGTAGGTACCTTTTTAATTATTTTTTTAAAAAATTTAATCCTTTCTAACATGTTAGATTTTTTTTTTTTTTTTTTCCCCTGTCAGTGGCTAACCGAATTGTTATTAGCGTTTACTATAGATAATGTGATATTGCACATTTTTTTTAAATACCTCTGACAAATTACAAGTTCATTTAGAAATTTTTGCAAATACTAAATACCAAGTAATTGTCAAATTTAATGAAATTTTTAAGACTTGTATAAAAAAAGAATTATTTTTTAAATTATTATTTATATAAAATCTTAGTAATTTTTTTTTTCTTTTTACATCTGTTATACCCCTCCATGTATAAATTTATGAAATTTCAAGTAGAATAAAACAAATGCAATAAAACTATGACAGATTTGATTAGATAAGCTTTTAAAAAATATATATTAGGGTCATTATATTCTGGAAAAAAATGTTTTTCAGTGAATAAGGATTTTTTTCCAGAATTGTTTTCATTTTTCCATTGTAATAATTTATAAAATTTGAAAAATATTTTTAAAATTCTTCAAAGCCTTGTCATGGTTAGGTTATTAAGATTATATTTACTAATCTAAAATTGCAAATTTTAATACAAATTTCTGAACCAAAAAATTAAAAAGTGTTTTTTTAAGTATATTTCTTGTTACATTAAAAGGTCACATGTTTTATAGTTCCTTCCCTTTACTGGAAAATAATTTGGACTATTAAATTCTGGTCAATCATACTTAGCTTTCATAAATCACTTAACATGTCATCTAGCTGTCATCACTCACTTCAAAGGTTGGAAAGATCAGAGCTTCCTGATTAAGAAATACTTTTATTCTAAATTTCATGCTATAAACAAGTAATATTTGTGTAAATCAGATTGATTTAACGTTAAATTTGCTTGTTTTATAAAAATGTCACAGAGGTTTAAAACTGAGAACTTTCCTTTACAAACTTGTCAAAATGGATGCAAAAAATAAATCTTACAAACTCAAAAAACGTCATTCCAATCAAATTAATGTCGTAAGATCTTGGAAATAAATTATTTTTGTCAATAAGGTGAGTGATTTAATATCTTAAATAGGGGTGAATATCGAATACCATTTATTGGACACACAAAAAGAAACAGTAAAGCGATTTATTGACTGCTTACTCAGTAACTTTAAGAAAACAAATGCAGAAAGGAAAAATGAAAGAATTGAATTTCTTATTTTGGATTAAACATTTTAGGAAATTGTTGATTAGTTTCCTCAGCATTCTTTGTAAACATTTTTTTTTTTTTTTTTTTTTTTTCCAACCTACTTATAAACTAAAATTATGAAATATATAACTCAACATAGATGGCCCTTCATCTTGTTTTGTTTATGGTATAGTCACACAGTTTTGACTGTTGTACCCTCCAGCCATCTTTGGAGATTTATTTTTTTTTTTTTTTTGTAAATAGTAACCTGAATCTTTGACTCTGTCTATTCTCCTTTCTCTCTTCATCTATGGGTTCAAATAGCAAGGTAGACTGTGGTAGTAGCCAGCTTTGGAGAAAAAGTATAAATTCCAAACCAAGGTAAAGGCAACGAGAAACCACTCCACTTTCTTTCCCGAGAAGTCCTGATAATTTACAGATAATAATTTAAAAAAAAATGTGGCGAGCCATGATTGCCTATATCTTGAAGCATGGTATTAAAAAAACACGAAAATAACATTGGAAATTTCGAATAAATAAAAAATCTTTCTTTATTATTTGTCTAGATTTTCGACATGAGATATTGTAATTACCTATACTGTTCGGACTCTTACCCTCATCTTTATTGCCCTATTCCTGTTTCGGCCGTTGTATGCACCGACCTTCTTCAGGTGATCGGAATTTTGAACTGAACCCTTTATTTCGATCACTGGGGTAGATTTTTCTCCTTTCATGAGAAAAATTTGAATTCTCTCTTTATTCAGTCCCTTTTTTGTGTCATTTCTGTTTGTATGTTCCTAGTTTAAGAAACTGGTTTTTATCAGAGTACATGATCTGTTATCGAGCCTGTTTAACTAGATAGGCCTAAACAGCTTTCCAACATGTCACTGTCACCACATGTTTCTTTAAGCTATCCAGCCACTAAAATAGACTACAACTTATATCTACAATGACACTAATGTTAAATTTCAATACTTTTACAGCAAAAATGTTATTTATTTCATGTGTTTCAGAGCAGCATATAAGTTTGATGCTCAAAATGTCCTGTCTCTTTCTCTTCAAGAAGAAATATAATTTCATCTTTTTTCTTTTATTTGAGGTGAACAAAAAAAAAAAACATTTGAAAAAGAATTGTCATTAGCCAACAAATAACTGAGAAAACTGTCTAGAAGATTTACTTGGTATAGTTTTCCCAGAATTAATCTGCTAGGTAAATTTGTTCACTCTGACATGCTAGACATTTTCTTCTTGCCAGAATCTATCTTATCTATAAGCCTGCTGCTTGTCCATCCATTGAATCCTGCCGTCACATCCGGTCTAGTGCTTCTGCTATGTACTTAGAGATTCTTGACAAAATACGAATCATCTGCAATGTTATTAACCTGGCATCTCTGCTTCCGTCACTTACCCACTGCCAGAACCTAGTTTTCATGTGCCTGAATATTTTCATGGTGATTGTTTGACGAGCTTTCCTCTTTTGTAGCCAAACTTTATGAATTTAAGTGCATTACTAGATGAGCCCCCTGTGGATCTACGTTGTGGTGCAGCGGATATCAATTCAGAACCAGAAATCAAAGAGCAGTGTTTGAATTCCAGTTATTCGTTTTATTCACTTACCCTTCACAGATTATTTGTGTGTATTAATCTCTCTTCCTCCAGCTATGAGTTAAATATCAGGACAGATTGAGTTCTCCAGCCATGGTTGCCATCAAGTCTATCACACAAAGTAATGGCGACCTACTGCGGGGAAAATCCTATGCCCAGTCAGTCATGTCTCTTTTGAGACATGATTGCCCAAGTGTGTATCATGTATGGCACTTAACTGACTGAATATATTGGTGGCAAGGTCTCGTCATTTTACAGTTGAAACAGATGGAACTGTAAGTTCTCTGCTTACAGTCTTTTCTATCACACTTCTCACTTGTGGAACTTTCTTTTGACTTGTTTTCCAGCCAGTTCTAATCTTCAAACATTTTTAAATGTAGTGTCGATCATTTTTTCATTTTATTTTTTTTTAATTTATTTATTTTTTTTTCAATCTTGTTCTTTTATTGCTCTCTTTCCTTACTAGTGTTTTTTTTTCTTTCCTTTCTCTTTTCCTCATATTCTTTCATGTTCCATAACCACTTTGTCTTTTAGTAACTTTATTACCTTGCTTGGGGTGAAATGATTAAAATATTTAATTCTGGTGAGCATGCTTGCTGCTTTTAAATAGGCTTGACAGTTGGATTACTGAACCCAAGTCACCCAATATATAATCACACACTGGGGTGCTGAAAACTTAATTTGGCCCATTTCCCCAAATCTGTGTGTGCGTGTGCGCTCTTAAAAGGCAACACATTATAGAATAAAGAAACTTTCATAAAAAAAAAATTTTAACTCACCTTTGTTTAACCATCGTGCTGACAATGTGTCAAAAAGACAGTTATTTCCTTGACACCACTATTACTGTACACACTTTTAACTCCCTCAACAATGTTTATAAAGTGATAATTTAAATTTTAATAACACCTGAACATTTTCTTTATTCTTGACAAGTGACAACAAAACACTTTATTTATTGGATTAAATAATAAAAAACGAACTTGTTTTTAAAGTTATTTATAAAATAGTACATAATAAATATCACATTTTATTTGGTTTACATATTTTGGTAATTTTCTTGTATATTTTTTTAACAAAAAGATTTTTCAAATTTGTTTCTTTATAAAATAGTAAATAACAAATCTTGATAAAAGGTAAATATCACATTCTACTTGGTTCACATAGTTTTATCTTATAAAGAAACATTGTCGAGGGAGTCAAAAGTGTATACAGTAATAGTCCTTTTGACATATGGTGAGGGTAAAAGGTTAAATTACTGAAATGTTTTTTGACTAATTCATTTCGTCTTAAAATAGGTTTGGTCAATGTAATAATGAGAGTTGCGCCCCTTTTGTTATCAAATTGGCTGACATTTGGTAGCATTGATATGAATGAAGTGGAATTAGCAAGCCGAATTCAAATTCTTGTTGAGTCTGTTCGTTTCATTCTATACTAATGACTTCTGCAAAGCCATGACTCTTCTCCCCACAGCTATAGGTTAAATAACAGGCCAAACTGGGCTCTCTTTCTTTGGCTGTCAACCAATCTAGGAAACAAAAAACTCATCACAAACTGCACTGTTTTGTGCCTGACTGATAAATTTGTTTGCTTCTGAATTCAGCATTTTCCTTCTAGACTAGCTACCATCCAAGGCTAGGGAGTCCAGTCTGACTTAGATTAACTTGTAGATTAGGGGAAGAAGAGATAGTCATTCCTTTCCCAAGAGCATTTTGGAAAATTCAATACAATAAACTTGATAGAAATTTGAACTTGGTTGTCTGCTTTCCATTTATAACAATAGGGTTATCTCAACTTGATAGTTAAAGTTTCTCTAAATGTTTTTTGTCATTTGTTTTTTGCCCTCCAAGGGGATTCTTGGAGCATGCCTATCTGATGTGGGTGCTACCACTCCAGGTCAGGGTGGACCTGGGAACAACAGCAATTAAATGGTGGTTCCATGCTCCTCACAACCTCCCAATCAGAGGCCTTGCTACCAGATGCGGTTTACCGTCATACCTAGGACCTTTAATGAAAGTTAAAAATGAAAAATACCAAAAGAAATGGGTTAAATTTTACTCTCTCTTTTCAATTTTTTTTTTTTTTTATCCTAAAAATCTCGGCCTAAAACTTTTTTGTTAAATCAACTTCAATAATCTTATATAGTTATGTTTTTATTAATTTCCATGCTCAGATTAACATTATCTTATTTTAATTTAAGAATTGTTTTATTTTTATTTTTTTTCCATGGCCTTTTCTCAACACCACTTTGGATGCCTGTCAAAAACCATATAACATTAAGGAATAAGGAAATACTTTGTTTTCTGGCCCATAAAATATATTGAGTTACTGTTAATAATTCTTGATTTTGAACGCACAAATGTAAGTACTCATTCAAGTTCTGAACCAAAACTTTGCCTTTTCTATAAATATTTTAATGTTAATTTTTCTGATTAGCTTTCCTCTTTGGTTTATATAGGAACTTGTTAGCACTTCATAGTGACTCTGTGTGGTTTTGATGTAAGGAATACTGTGGTATGTTTGGGTCAATAATTGTGACTAGCTAAGTTTAAGATAAAACAGATTAAAGATCAGCCTTCCCCTATCCCCTTTTGACCTTGTGCCACATTTTTGTATTATAGCAAAATATTACTTCCACTTTGTTAGTTAGACTTTATAAATTTAAGTGCAGCACTAAATTGATAGCAAGGTCTCATTGTTTTAATGTTGAAATTGGGAGATGTAAGCATGAGTTACATTTATATGTTGTAAGGTAGTGGATATTAACTCGGAACGAGAGGTCGAAGGGTAGAGTTTGAATTCCAGTTGAATTTGTTGCATTCACTTATGTGCAAGTACCTTTGGGAAAGGTATTAATCTGTCTCTTCTTTGTTCA
The DNA here is from genome assembly GCA_037127315.1 of Ascarosepion bandense. Lineage (NCBI taxonomy): Eukaryota > Metazoa > Mollusca > Cephalopoda > Sepiida > Sepiidae > Ascarosepion > Ascarosepion bandense. The sequence continues at coordinate 5,567,605 of JBBBDQ010001254.1, forward strand.
GCTATGAGTTAAATAGCAGGACAGATTGGGTTCTATAGCCTTGGTTGGCCACTACAGAAAGTAATGACAATCAACTGTGGGGAAAAATCTTCTGCCCTTTGCATGTATCACATATGGCACAACTGACTGAAGTTCTATGTTAACAGTTTCTTCTTTCACGCTTCTTACTGTGGGTCCCTCTTCCAGATTCTTGCTTTCCAGCCAAATTTAATCTTCAAAAATTAAACACAATTTGTATTTGTCAATCTTCTGTCTCTTTAATTCGAGCTCTCATATCGTCCTCTCTCCTTAATTTTTTTTTTTTTTCTCAAGCTTTTCATTCTCAGTAACCCCTTGTGTTTTAGTGGCTTTCTTGCCTTGAAATGATTTCAAAAAGATAAATAGTACAAATATCTAAATTAAAGCTCTTTGTATTTCATTTGGGTTCATTCTGCATTTTAAATTTAAAAAAGTTTTGTTTGTGTGCGTGCTGCATTTATTAAAGAAAGATGTTTTTGTACATCAGACAGCTATAACTAAAAACAATCCTCGCAAATATCTAAGAAGCATTAGAGATGATGAGATGTCGTTGAAGGAGCGAATGTTAATGAAGCTGCCAGTGTCACTGGACCTGGCAGAAATCATGTGCAAGGTAGCAAATATGCTGCAGACCAACACAGATGTTGACGGCAATAATGAAATAATGGTGCTGCCATGGAAAAAGGTGAAGAGACAAAAGATAACCAAGATGGTTGTCACCCATGTGACAAAGGGAATTGTCAAGAGAGAAAATCATCTACCTCAAAAATGTTTGTTTTGTGCATGGTCTGTCAAAGGAAAAATTGCTAAAATGTTGTTAGCACAAAAAGAGCTGTTATGAGTATCAGAAGCTATGCTAATTTTCTTTTCTCTCTGTTGTGGCCAATCCAAAAAATCACTTGGTGAATGAAGGTCATTGCTTTTGCTTACCTAGGAATGGATTTGTTTTGGAGCTTTGAGAGAGAAAGTACACTTTTGAGCTTTGTGAGCGAAAGTGCGATTTTTTTTTTTTTTGCTGTTGCAAAGGGAAGCTTGGATTATTGACCCCTGTTTTTGATACTATGTTCTCTGCTGGACTGTTCACACTAGATCTGTTTGAACTTAATGTTGACACACAGACCCTGCCCCCAATCTCTATTACAGTTGGCCACTATTTGTGAGAAGTTTTCTTGTTTTAAAATATCAGTTATTTTTAGGACATCTATAATAGTCTTTTAGGTTGTGCGTTGTGGTGCATTGGATATCGACTCGGAACGAGAAGTCGGGAAGCTGAGTTTGAATTCCAGCCGAATTCATTGCATTCACTTATGCACAAATACCCTTGGGAAAGGTCCATCTATTCCTTCCAGTTATGGGTTAAATAACAGGACAGATTGGGTTCTATAGCCTTGGTCGGCAACCAGTCTACAGCAGAAAGCAATGGCAACCTACTGCAGGATAATCTTCTGCCTAGTCAGTCATGTCTCTCTCGAGACATGATCACCCAAGCGTGTATCACGTATAACACTTAACTGATAATAGTCGTTCTTTTTTCTTTTTTTTTTTTTTTTTTTTTTTTAATCATATCACCCCGAGCAAGGTGGTAATGCCACTGAAGTGCAGGGGGCTACGTAGTAAAGAAAAGATTGGAAAAGAGAAAGCAAGAAACCACATCCTCAACAAGGAACAAGGGGTGAGCCTCTTCACCTGTTCAATAGACGTGGGTGGAGTGTGAACCGGGCGATAGTTTAGTCTATCTAACAAACAATTTTGGTATCACCGCTAAACAACTGTTCTTTCTTCCCCAAGATGATGTTAATCTCAAATTCTGAATGAAACGTACCTGATCCCATTTTTTTCCTTTTATTATTTATCATTTGTTTGCATGCTGATCTATTAATGGATACAGTGAATATTTGATTAATCTTACCCCTGACATCATCAGCTACTACTTTGAAGGGTATCAAGTTTTGTTTTTTACTTTGGATGTATTGGTTTATATTCTCTATGAATCCGAATTAAGCATAGCCTCATCCAGCATCTGGTCAACCAGCCAGATTATACTGTACCAATCATTGAACGGGACCACGGTCTGCCCAATTTGAAAATCAGCATTCAGTTTAGCCCAAGTTCAAACACTAGCCACTGACTCAATTTCAGAAATATTCAACTAATTTGTAAGAGGCAAGTTTTTTTTGTTTTTTTTTTTTTTTTGCGAGAAGGATGTGCATTGTGGTGTAGTGGATATTGGTTCAGAACGAGAAATCAAAAGAGCTAAGTTTGAATTCCAGTTGAGTTTGTTGCATTCACTTATGTCTAAATACCCTTGGGAAAGGTATTAATTTGTCTCTTTTCCCTCCAGCTCTAGGTTAAAGAACAGGACAGATTGGGTTCTATAACCTTGGTTGGCAGTCTACTGCAGAAAGTAATGGCAATCTACTGCAGGAAAATCTTCTGCCTAGTCAGTCATGTCTCTTTCAAGACATGATTGCTCAAGCCTGTATCAGGTATCGTACTTGACTGACTGATTGATTAAAATGTATTGAGTGATTAGTAAGAAAAACAGTGACAGGAGCATGGAATTTTGCAGGTTGTCATCTGAGAAGTAATACCCAAAGCAGGTGGTGACATCCAGTGAGACACGGGGAAACTGAAACTGATTAAACTTGACTAATGAGCAGATCTGTCACTGTCATTTTTTAAAGTGTGTGTGTGTGTGTGTGTGTGTGTGTGAGAGAGAGAGAGAGAGAGAGATATACAGGTAGCATAAATATCAGTAGCTTGGAATAAGATCAGTGACCCATGTTCGAATTTTAGTCAAGTTAGTTATATTCACTCTCACACAACTCTCCTTCGTAAAAGTATGAATCTTTTTTTTTTTTTTTTTTTCTCTCCCTCCTCAACCCACTAGCTGTGTTAGATAGTAGAATAGGATCTTTTAGTATTGGTAGGAAACCAATTTGGAAACTTCATGGCTCACTGTGTACCATTTTTCTGTAAGCAGTTTTTTTCTTCTTTTTTTTTCCCCCCCCAAAAGCATGAATGATTCTCTATAAGGCTTTATCACTATAAACATCTGTATGGGTAGTTTGTTCGTTCAGTTTATTAGTCAATGAATTCATGAGTAAAGATATCTGGAATCTTTGCTAAAAAATTTATCGTTTCAACCCAAATAAGGAAATAAAGCCATAAAGATGCAGCGGATTACTGAGCATGAAAGAAAGGGAGAAACATTATTAAAGGGCCAGAACAAAAAATAAAAAAATGATTAATATTGCATGTAAATTTTTGAAGATTAAATTGAATGTGAAGCTGGAAGAGAAATCCAAGAAGTGGTGTAAGAGAAGAAACTTTTGGCATAGAACTTACAGTTGCATCTAGCCAATTCAGCTGTAAAATGAGACCTTGTTGCCAATTTAGTACTGTGCTTAAATTTAAAAAAGTTTAAGTACCATAGAAGGAAGTTCATCAGAACAATTAGTATGAAATTATTTATAGAAAAGGCACAGAAACTACATTATGGTGGTGGAAGACTGAAGCCAAGATACCAGATCAGGACCAATAATTTTGCAGATTCTTTAGATTTTATCAAGAATCTCTAAATATGTAGCGGAAGCACCAGACCAGAAGTGACAGCAATTTTCAAAGCAAAGAAGTGTAGGTTTGTAAATATGTAAGATGGAATCTGAAGAGAAAATAAACTTGTGAGACAGTGAACCAACTTTCTTAGCATCAGACCTAGCGATTGATTCAATATAATCTTTCCACTTCATGTCAGCTAAGAATGTTACCTTTGAAACAAATGACTTGCTGCTTTTTTTTTTTTAAGACAGTTTATCTTTTTTACTCATATTATAAAAAAAGATCAAAATTGGTATAAAAAGTAAAGTGATTTTTGTCTCCGACCTTTTAGAATTCTAGAATGTCAATTGCCATCTTGTATCTACTTGAATCCTACCCATTTCTTATATTTCTTTTTTTTTTTTTTTTTTTTTTTCTCAACAATCTCGTATATCTTGATCCCCCCCCCACCACCACCACAGCAATCCCTTGAGTACTAGTGGCAGACCTGTTTTGGTTGGGGTGAAATGATTATAAAAAAAAAAACCAATAAATAAAAATAAAAAAAAATCCATACTCACCTCCTCCATTACCTAGATGAAGAACTTAAATACATTGAGAACCTTTACTCCCCTCCTATCTAATCTTTTACTCTTATGTAGCCCCGTGCGCATCAGTAGCATTACTGCCTTGCATGGGGTGAAACGATTAAATAAATAAAAAAAAAACACACACATATTCAAATCATTACAATATCCTACTTCATATTGGTCTCAAAAATGAAAATCTCTCTTGAACATTTTAGATTTTTACCAAGAAATCCATTTACTCAGGTAATTGCTGATCGACTCGAAGACCATGGAATTTAAACTGCCTAACCACATCATCTTGCATAAAAAGCATGATTAAGTCACCATCTATGATATTAAGTTGGTATTGCACTACAGCTTAGAATGCCAAATATTCACTCAGCTTAGTTACGTGCAATGCCATACTGTAGAGACACACTGTATTAGCAAATTGGTCAGTAGAACAATTCTTAATCATTTTTCAATGGTAATAGTTTCTCTAAGTTTGATTTCCAATTCCATCTTCTTTTTCAGAACGGTTCGTCTTATGTCTGCAGCTACAGAAATAAACAAAAGTGAGCAGGGCAAAACATCAATCAAGACAGAGGAGGAATCAGCTGATCCTAAACTGTGGGCGGAAGAAAAAGAAAAACTGACCAAAGACCTGAAGAGCATGAAGGTAAATGGTAACCCTCCTCCCTCTTTTTTTTTTTTTTTTTTTTTTTTTACAATCTACCTTAGGCATATGTTGCATCTGGGTGTCTTTTTTTTTTTTTTTTTTTTTTTTTTTTTAAATCTGGTTTCTCATCACAAGAACCATTGTTGGTCACTGTAATAAGTTTGATCATAATTTTCATTTTTAAAAAATGCTAATTTAATTTAAAAGAGAAAACCATTTACCAAGACAGAAATGTATAGGAAGTGCTTTAATTGCTAGATCATCCGCACTAAATTTATGTCCAGGTTTTTACATTTCATAACAAAAATGATAAAAAGTAACTAAATGAAATCGGTTCATCTATATAACTCAAACACATTAAAAAAAAAAAAAATTATATTTAAAATTCTCAGTGTCTCTTCCCCTTTGAGTGCATCTATAGTTGCATCAACATAAAAACCACTTTATTCCAGTGAAGTCCTAACTGATGAAACATTTCACATGAAAATTTTTTCCACTTTGTCATAAGAAAGAAATTACTGGAAACTCACCTGAAGCGAGCTGAATGTGTAATGCTCCTCATGCCAATAACATTTCCACTGAGCTTCTCTATGGCATATGACTTCATTTAATTTCTTTTAATGTTTTCCTCTCAAATTTATATTTAAATTGGGGTCATCAGGAGAGAATGTGCACCATTTCGGGACCTTCCTCTCATCGGTTTCACTTGCACACCGGCCCCCTCTCACTAATGTGAGGCTCCATTATAACAATTTACAAGTGTTGTAGATGTACTAACGGCAAAATTAGATTTACAAAAAATTTCAAAAATTGACAAAACTCGTGTTCCGAGAATGCAACGTGAATCTCATTACGCATTCACGATCAGTCATGATACTTCTTTCTGCTTAGCTCTTTAAGTAATGTTTTGCTAATAATGTTGTCTAGCATACACCACGCTTCCAAGTCGAATGCTGGTGGAAATTTGATTCTTAGCAGTTTGGGTTGTGTCCCATTCTTCGATTCAACAGCTTGGATATCCTCAGCACTGTGGTATGCATCCTGGCATTGGTTTTCTCTCTTATCTGCATTGACAGAGCGCTGCTCCTGAATTGTTTTCAAAGAAGCACAACTCATTTTCGCAAGGTGAATCTTCGCTCCCTTTTGGGACATGATTTTTTGACCACAAACCCATAGGAAGTCCATGCACTTTTCTAAATTCATGGTTTGTTTATCATTCTGAGTTCGTTGTCGATTATTCTAAATGATGAAACCTTTCACATGAAGACTTTTTCCTCTTTGTCATAGATTTTTCTTATGTATATTAAAAAAGAAAACGAGGACTTTATCAAGGAAGAACAAAATACTCTAGTATCCACCTTTCAAAGATTGAAAGTGCAGTTTTGTCTAGGGGGTTGGAATTTTGTATTCCCCCATTAGGGTGGATGAAGAGGAGACACTGACAGTATCATGGTTACAGTGAAGTCCAGGTTGAAAGACTCGACTTATCAATGTAGCAACTCCCCTGTTGACTCGGTTGGTTTTGTTTGGTCAAAAACTCATTTTAAGACTATTAAATCTCTAAAATTTAATAATGATATTTATATCTGTAAACCAGACAAGGGTGTCGGTGTCATTCTACTTGATTGAGTAGATTACGTTTAAAAAAATGTTGATTATTTTGAATGACTCTGAAAAGTTTCTTAAAATTGGTCCAGTAGAAACTTGTGAACACATATAGAAACAAAATCCAGATCCAGAAGCATTTGTTGTGTTTGCTTAAAAAAAGGTTACTTTTCTAAGGAGACCTACGATATGATTAGACCTTCTGGTTCCCTCAGAACAAGGCTTTATGGTCTTCCTAAAATTCATAAGAAGGGCGTCCTGTTGAGACCGATACTATCAGTGATTGGTTCAGCCCAGCATTCTTTGGCTCAATGACTTTTGCATGTCATACAACCGGTTAGAACATTTTATAGTAAATATTGTATACCTGATTCGTTCTCATTTGTTGAATATTTACAGGCCATACAGCTATGCCCTGATATTGATTTTATGTGCTCATTTGATGTGTCCAGTCTGTTTACTAACCTACCATTAAGGGAGACTATTGATATTTGTGCAGACTTGTATGAGGGTGACATTGCTCCACCTCCTTTTCCTAGGGATGTATTTGTTGAACTTATGACACTTTGTACTAGTTCTGTTAAGTTTAGCTTTGATAATGTCCTGTATAGCCAAGTGGATGGGGTCCAGATGGGTAGTCCCCTTGGTCCTGTGTTGACTGATATCTACAATAAAGATAAACAAAGATATAATACATAAATCCGATTTTATATTTTAGGGTTTTATTGGTGGGGTGGGGGTGGCCATACGTTAAAATTTGCCAAAACTTGATCATATAATTTTGTGTGGTCATGCAGGTTTTTTTTTTTTTTCATGCACCCAGGTAGAGTTTACTGTATTCTCATGTTGAAACAATGGTTCTCATCCAATCACCAAAGTTAAGCAAGGTTCAACCTAGTCAGTACCTAGATAGGTAACCTCTTGAGAATACCAAGTGCTGTAAGCTTGGAGGTGAGGGTGATGTAATTGATAACGGCTCAAAGTAATCATAGCCACTTATGTGCATTGTGGTCAACTCGGAATGCCAAATCGGGGGTGCCAAGTTCAAGTTCAGTAGAATTATTTGCATTCACTTACACACAAATACCCTTGGGAAAGTTATTAATCCTTCTCTTCCCTCCAGTTATGGGTTAAATAATAGGACAGATTGGGTTCTATAGCCATGGCTGGAAACCAGTCCACCGCATAAAGCAATGGCAACCTACTGCGAGATAATCTTTTACCCAGTCAATCATGTCTCTTTTGAGACATGATCACCCAAAGTGTGTATCATGTATGGCAATTAACTATCTAAAGTCAATATTTGAAGATTGTTTTGGAATTTGAACTCGGCTCCCCGATTTATCGTTCCAAGTTGATATCCACTGCACCACACTTTTCCTGACTTTAAATAACCCAATATAAAAAAAAAAGAAAAAAAAATATATCTTCTATATTTGTTTCCTTACATAACAGAATTATTGCTTGTAATTTTTAACACTTGCTGTACTTTTTTATCATTTCTGCAGGACAAGTACCTCTTAGCCCTGGCTGATACGGAAAACGTCCGGATGCGGATGAACAAACAAATCAGCGATGCCAAACTATTCAGCATTCAAGGCTTCTGTCGGGACCTGTTTGAAGTGGCGGATATTTTGACGAAGGCAACAGAATCTGTTCCAAACGAAGAACTTAGCAAGAACGAGCACTTGAAAAATCTTTTTGAGGGTCTTACCATGACGGAGTCACAACTTCAGAAAGTTTTCAACAAACATGGCATCGAAAAGATTGTGCCAAATGTGGGCGAGAAATTTGATCCTTACTTGCATGAGGCAATGTTTGAGGTGCCCACGGATACCGAAGAGTCGGGCACTGTAGCTGTACTGACCAAATTTGGTTATAAATTGCACCAACGGACAGTTAGGCCAGCTGTGGTTGGTGTATTTAAGGGTGTATGAGAAAAAAAATTAATAAATCATATTTAGATTTTTTTTTTTTTTTTTTTTTTTTTTTTTTACTGTACCTCATATTATAAATACCTCTTGGTAAGTGGTTGTTTTGAAGTTAGGCAAGATAATTAAAAAAAAAAAAAGAAAAGGCAAACTGCAAATGTAGTAAAGTTGCTTTTTCTTCTCGTCTAAAAAAAATATCAAGCCTTTCTCTACTAATACATTATAGTGACAGTTACCTAACGTACAAAATCATATACAGGAGACTTGGTCCATAGTAACTTTTTTTTTTTCCTGCCCAATTCTAGTTTTGAAAATAATTTATGTACTTTTTGTTTGACTTCAAAATTACTTACTATCAAATAATTTTTTTTTTTTTTTTTTTTTTTTTTTTTACCCCTGTATCTACAATGTGAGGTTCACTAAAAAATTAAACTTTATATACTAAAAAAAAAATTTTTTTTAAGTCATAAAACTCTGAGAGAGAAAAAGTTTCTGTCAAAAAAAAGTTTGAAGTTGGGCCAGTAAGAAAGTCTTAACCAAAATATGATAATCTTTAATGATCAATATAGTTGGAGATTGATTGATCCAAAGTAAAAATAAAATTTTTAGAAATGAATGCAAATACAACAATGACAGCTCTTATTATTACTACTTTTCCTCCTCACTATTTGGACCAGTATGTTTGTTTTATACTCCCGCCATTTTGACTGTCATACTCTCCAGCCTTCTCCGGGTGTTTGTCTTTTTGTGCTCGATAACCTCCTTGGAAATCTGTTCTGAACCCTTCATTCGATCTGGGCAGGCAGATTGTTTTAATCCCACTCTTTATGCTTATGGGATATTTCCCATTGATTGGTATTTTTTGTGTCACTTGTTTGTTTCTTCTAGTGAACTCTATTCTATCACCAAAGTTAAGCAACCTTGAGCCTGGTCATTTCCTAGATGGGTGACTTCTTGGTAATACCAGCCATTGTAAGCTTGAATGTATGGTTAATTAAAGACAAGAGGAAAAGTATATTTTTCTCACTTACATGTTTCATCTTGTGATGGACTTTGTTGGGTTTTTTTTTTTTTTTTTTTTTTTTTTTTTTTATCTCTTTGCCTTGATAAAGTCTGTTATAGGACAAAATGTGTAGGCGAGAAAAATAGTTTTCCTCTTGTCTTTGTTTAATTATGCTGCTCTTTTTCTCGGATTATAACTGAGTATGCTTTTGCAAACTTGGTTGTGCATGTGGTGTAATAGGTAATTGCTCGGGATCGTTAATCAAATAGCCAAGTTCCAGTTCCCTTTCGGTTTATTATATTCACTTACTTGCAAATACCCTTTGGGAAAAGGATACATCAGCTGCTTCTTCCCCCGGCCATGAGTTACTTGGCAAGATTTGTATCACGAAATCGTAATTATCTCAAAAAAAAAAAAAATTGTTACGATCTAAAAATATTCTCTGGTTTTAAATAAATTGGAAAAGGTTAAGCTATAAAAATGAATCAACTGTGGGCTGCAAAAAAATTCTAGACCCCTTTTTAAATTGATTTTACAAGTATGTCATTGTTATAATAAATGTATACATAATATATAAAGTAGGCGGAGTCTGTGAAATGCTGGTTGCGATTTGACAAGGACTTGCTGATGGGCACCATTATGTCAAAATCATCCAAAGTTGATTTTGGGAATGGCTTGAAAATCCTTCATTGTGCACATTTTGAACTCTGTCCGAAGTAGTGAAAACATGTTGCTCGTATTGAAAATACTTTTTATTTTTATTACACTATCTACAATTATAATGGACAACATTCTAATTCAGATATCTTATTAAATTTTAAATTACAATAGACCAAAATTTTTTATTTATTTATTTTTTTTTTTATTACAAATTATAATAAATTGTTTTGTTTGTGTTTAATAAATAACTCCTTTAAAAAAAAAAAAAAAGCACATTTTTGTTTTTAGTGTGCTGCGGAAGTCTAAGTAGGTTCGAGTAAGCCATGAAATAAAAGGTTGAAAAACATTGGGTTAGTGGATTAAAACACATTGGTTTCATTGGCAGATGTGAGTTCAACTCCTGGCTCTGGTAGTGCCAAAAAGTCATATCTTCTAGTCCAGTGTAAGAAACAAGTAAACAACACAATTGATGAGTATTAACTAATATGAAAATGTTGACACACCCCACCCCAAAGCCTGGAAAAATAGTGAGAACAATCTAGAACTTTTATTGTTCCAGGCTCTTACTGAATGACCAAACTTTTTTTTTTTTTGTCCCCTTTTTAAATAGAGACAAGGAGTTAGATGGTTTGTGATAACATGGTAAAATTGATTCCTCCATTCAACTTAGTTTTTGCTTTTAACAAATTCTGCCATTTCTTTATGTATAAACATAGAATTGGCAAAATATGCCTAAAATAGAAATTCCTGTGAAAATTTCATAGCTTTTATATTTGAATTCATTGACTAATCTTAAATTAATGATTGAATAAGTGCATGCTGAGTTCTACAGCTAATAAAATATCTATAGAAATTCTATCACATTGTTAAATATTTGAACTAAACAAGTTTTTTTTTTTTTTTTTTTTTTTTTTTTTTTTAAGTATTGCAATAACTCATACTAATTACTGTTTAAAGAAGTAAGGGGATACAAATTTAAAAAAAAATATGAAAATTGGCAACTTTACAATTTCGTTAAAACATTTTAAGCATATGAGTGTTTTCGTCCTTTTCTTTAATTTTCTCACTCAAACCAAGTAACATTTCTGATGTCTTTTCTGCCTTACCCTATGATCAAAATGGAATAGTCCATTGTTTATGAGGTATTAGCAGAAGACATTAAGTGCTGCTTTCTTTTTTTCTTTCTATTTTTCCCACTAAAACCAAGTAATATTTTTTGTCTTTTCTGCCTTTCCCCCACACTCAAAATTGGAATAGTCCATTATTTCTGAGGTATTGACAGGGCAGAAAGCTGGAGAGTACAGCAGCTGAAGCATTTTCATAATAAAGTCGTAGCTAAATGTTTTAAATTCCCCCTCCAAATGAGAATGTTTGCAGTACAATCATCATCTGTGATATTTTTGCTTTTAAATCGCTACTTCTGTTTGATGCACACGTGATTTTAAAAAAAAAAATTAAAAATTGACTAATTGTTCTTCCTCTCCAAAATCATTTTCATTAATTTGCTACCTGGATCTGTTGCAAAAACAGTTTGTTACAGAAACAGCAACAAAAAGTTGCTGCCCTATGCACCATCTGGGTGTAATGGATAAATGATGAGATAGATATATAAAACGTAGAACACTTGGTATATTATCCAGGTAAATTCCGATAAAAGAACTCAGTGTTTATTTATTTAATTTAACAGTAATATAATTTAGAAAAATTTTTTAGATATACTACAATTTCATGGGTAATAAATATTTTGCTGCCAAATGATGACCTTGCAGCTCATCAGACCCAAATGATACAACAGTTAATCCTCAAAATATCCCCCCAAATATTATACACAGATGCTCACATGTCCATATTTAGAATAGACATTTGTAACGGTAATTTACAAAAAAAAAATAAATAAATAAAATTATATATATATATATTATTAATTTTTTTTTTTTTTTAATAATCATATCACCCCAAGCAAGTCATTTTCCTGCCATTGTTTTGCAGGGGGTTACATAGGAGGAAAGTTATGAGAAGGAGTGACAGGTTATAGGGGGTGTCAGGAAGTGTGTAAGAGAAGTATGAGAATGGACGGAGAAAGGAGCATGAGAGAGGATGCAGGTTAGTGAGATAGAAGATGACTATTGACTTTGCACTTAAATTCTTGGAGATTGTAGCTGTCGGGGAAGCAAGTAAATGGAAGTAAATTTGTATGAGGTATTTATAGATTTTAAGTGGCACACTTGGTAACTGACTTTCTGCTATTCAAAGAAAGAATCTATGCAACAGAATACAGGCAAAAGAAGTTTACTAGCTAATGTGCCATGAGAATGTAGACCTGTAGTGTAGGGGAGATGTTTAATGTTTCTTTGATTCGGCCTTGTGTCATACTTAACCGAATCCCCACAGTTTACAAGTTTTATGCAGAATTGTCATCATCAGAATTATCAGAATCTTATTTTCGTTATCAGAAGGTCGGTTGTTGGCAGGTTAGAATATGTGGAATTGTGTAAGAATAAAATATACATTTTGCATTTTGAAAATAAAGATTTATTTAAAAAAAATAGAGATGTATTAAAAGAAAAGAATAATATAAGTTGTAGAAGTTAATGTGCAATTAGAACCATTATTAAGAGGTTAAGGGTAGAGTTCATGTTCAATGAGAAAGTAAAAGGTATCAAGATTGTAGAAAATGTTCGTAGTAGTAATTGCTGAAAGTATATATTCAGTAGGAATGTCTTTGGATGGAGAAGTAGAAGTAAAAGGAAAAAGAAAAAGGACAAAAGTCCGGGTCAGCTTTACATTTTAGCTTGTTGTCTTTGCAGCTTCCATCCCCTGACTGACTCACTGACGCTTAGGTCCTTTTATTGTCATTAGATTTTTGTATTGACTTTGTAAAGTCCTCAAGTCTTGCAAGTTGTTTCCACTGGTCAAAAATCAATTTAACACCTACTTGTGAATTTTGTGTTCCACTTTTTCTTTAAGCACATGATAGATCCTTTTTCTATTTGGGAAAACCAAGATTTCAGATGTCATTATGAATTTTTATAAAAGTGAAGAAGGTTGATTTTAATTAATTTCTTATTTGCTACAGGCCTACAAGGTAGGTTACAGGCACTGAAAATGCATGAATTTTAACCTCTTCAAAGTAAAATTACTTGTCTGTGATGCAAACCCATATCTTTTGTGTCAAAGCTTATCATAAAATATTAGGATGCTAGAAAAACTTAATGAAAAATTGATACAGAAGCAATGTTCCAGTGGTGGTAAAGTAACTGAAACTGAGGCACCAGATCAAGACTGATAATATTGCTGATTCTTCTTCAGATTTTATCAAGGAGTTCAAGGCAAATAGTTGTTGTTTTTTTTATATATATAACTAGCAATATATCCTGGTATTGCTCGGGTGGAATGAAAGCTTTAAAACTAATCCATGGTCCTGGAGCTCAGACTCTTTGGACGTTGGCATGAAAAACTAAAAAGCAATAGTTGTTTCCAGTTAAAGCGAAACCGTAGACTGAAAGAAAAATGAATGGATGTAAGTCAAATTTTGATTTCCTGGTATCGATATCAAATAAGTTTTTTCGTCGTAAACTGAATTTTGAAGGCCAAATAAGTCCAATGAGTAAATTGTATCATAGCTGAGACTAAGAACTACAATTATACCTACTTAGAGCCAAACCCAAAGTAAAATAAAAGGAGATAAACAGACACACACAAACATCTTGCCTTTTACATATATATATGATCGATTTTCTGCACTATTGTAAGAACTGCAACCCTGAAACTTCTGAATATCGTTTCTTATGTCTTTGTCTATAAGTGTATCAAATTTGATTAAAATTGGACCACTCCTATAACCCGATTTTTTCGATTATCGATTTTCAATATTTATCAGGGGTACCTCGACACAAAACCTAGATACGAACACTCGCAGACGCTTATAGTACAACTGTGAATTTTCAAGAAAATCAGTTCAAACGTTTCGGAGTCTATAGGTAACGGACATGCACACAGACAAAGTTCGATTTATAAATAAGTTTAGATTTAGATCATATTGCCCCAAGCAAGGCATTTTACTGCCACTGTTTTGCAGGGGGTTACATAGGAGGAAAGTTATGAGAAAGAGTGACATGTTATAGGGGGTGTCAGGAAGTGGGTAAGAGAAGGATGAGAATACTGATGAGAGCGGAGTGGATGGAGAAAGGAGCATGAGAGAGAGGATGCAGGTTAGTGAGATAGGAGATGACTATTGACTTTACATTTAAATTCTTGGAGATTGTAGCTTTCGAGGAAGAAAGTAAACAGAAGAGAATTTCACAGACAGGAAATGCGAGAAAAGAAGCTACTGGAGTAGAATTTGCATTTACAATTTATTGGTTTTACAGTAAAAGGGTGGTACCTAGTTGCTAATCTTGTGGCTCGAGTAAATTTATAAATAGGAGGCACCAGTAAGCTAATTTCATTGGAGCAGAAGCCGTGAAAGTATTTGTAGAAGAGACACAGGGAAGCCACATTGCACTGGTGAGAATGTGACTGTATCTGAGCTGCCAAGTCGGGATCAATCACATTATAGAGTCTTTGTTGGATTTTGCCAAGGATGCCTAGGTGGATAGCAGGAGCACCCGACCAGATATGACAGCAGTATTCAATGCATGGGCAGATGGTAGATTTATATATGTGCAGGATTGTTTCAGGCTTCCTTGCCTGACACAGAGAACCAACTTTCTTAGCAGCGGATTTAGCTATGGATTCTATATAGTCATTCCGCCTGAGGTCTGTTGTGAAAGTTAAGCCTAGGAGTTTAGGAGAGATAACAGACAAAAAAAAAGTCAATATTTATTAACAGCTACAAAAGACAAAATTAGGGAGGGCCATGATTGCCAACACCCTGAAGGGATATGACACAAAGAAGTTCCCAAAATGGTTAGAAAAACAACTCCCCACAAAATGTCTGATACTTAGGTATATTGCGGTACGTCTTGTCAAAATATTTTAAGAATACATAACGGATATGCATTGTAATGCAGTAGATATCAACTATCAAAAAAAAAAAAAATATATATATATATATATATATATATATATATAAATTTGATAAAATAAATACATCCAGTAAATATACTTATTTAAAATAAATGTTTTTAGTTTTTATAATTACACTAAAGACTTTTGTAAATTAGTTAAAATGAATACTTTTAGAAAATATAAATAAAATAAATATTTTTTGTATTTATAATTAAATCAAAATTGTGGTATAATCGTTAGCAAGTTTTTTTCACTAGATTTATTATAACTGAGTAGTGAGTTCAATCCTTACAGAGTCTTCCATACTTTCAGCTTAAATCCACATCTAAGTTATGCTTAACTGGAGTAGATAGACTGAACTATCGCCCGGTTCACACTCCACCCACGTCTATTGAACAGGTGTAGAGGCTCATCCCTTGTTCCCTGTTTAGGATGTGGTTTCCGGCTTTCTCTTTTACAATCTTTTCACTCTTACGTAGCCCCCTGCACACCAGTGGCCTTATCGCCTTGCCCAGGGTGATATGATTAAAATTAAAAAAAAAAAAAAAAAAAAAAAACTCAGAATGAGAAATTGGAGAATCGAGTTCAAATTCCAGTTGAATTAGTTGCATTCACTTACCTGCAAATACTCTTGGGAAAGGTATTAATCCATCACTTTTCCTTCCAGCTATAGTTTAAATAGAACAGGTTTGGTTCTATAGCCTTGGTTGGTAACTAGTCTACCACAGAAAGTAATGGTAACCTACTGTGGGAAAATCTTCAGCACAGTCAGTCATTTCTTTTTGGAAACATGATCACCTAAGTGTGTATCTCACGTATGGCCCTTAGCTGACTGAATGGAGATAAGATAAAATAATACCAGTAAAAGTAAAGAATATCTAATCTATCTAAATCTAAACTTATTTATAAATGGAACTTTGTGTGTGTGTCCGTTACCTATAGACTCCAAAATGGCTGAACCGATTTTCTTGAAAATTTACACAGTTGTACTATAAGCGTCTGCGAGTGTTCTTAGCTAGGTTTTGTGTCGAGGTACCCCTGATAAATATTGAAAATTGATAATCGAAAAAATCGGGTTATAGAAGGAGTGGTCCGATTTTAATCGAATTTGCTACACTCCTAGACAAAGTCATAAGAAATGATATTCAGAAGTTTCAAGGTTGCAGTTCTTACAATAGTGCAGAAAATCGATTATATATATATATATATATAAAAGGCAAGATGTTTGTGTGTGTGTCTGTTTATCTGTCTGTATGTCCTTTATACAAATCCACAATTTTTATCCGATTCTCACCAAATTTCACACAAATATTCTTTAGACTGAGTCTGAGCTCCAGGACCACGGATCAGTTTTAAAGCTTTCATTACGCCGGGCTATACTGCTAGTACTAAATAAAAATAAAGAGAGGAAGACAGAATAAGGAACACCACTGAATTATATAAATTATGGATAAAATTAAAGTTAGCCAGAGGTATTGGGGGAATGTACGTCTACCTGGTAGGTTAAGATCATTCAGATTAAAAAATGTTAACCCTTGCAAAAAAAAAAATACCTGTCTATAATGTGAAATTTGATTTTTCTGTGTCAAAGCTTATCATAAAATGTTAGAATGATGGAAAAGCTTAATAAAAATTGATTAAATATTCCTTGGCAGGCATATATTGTGAAAATTGAATGACTGGTGATCAGCAAAAAGAGGGGGCCCAAATATCAATTACATATCAGGGGTATTAAAATCAAGCTGGTGTGAGAAATTCAAATACCAATTAATAAAAAAAAAAACACCAAAAAGCACAAAATTTAAACCCTTGTACAAATTAATTGAAACAACTGCTTTAGTTTCCTTTCTTTCATCATACAGTCAGTTTAAGACCCACTGGAGTGACAGGGTGTAATCGATTTCTATTTTTTCCTTAGATTAGATCATTTACAGTGGTGTGCACTAATATGAATCTACTTTCAGAGTGCATAATGGAATTTGTTTGGCCTTGAAAAATATTGCATCAGATTTTTAACACACCCAAACACTATTAGTTTCTCACGTATGGCCCTTAACTGACTGAATGGAGAATTATAAGGTAAAATAATACCAGTAAAAGTAAAAAATATACTAAATAAAAATAAAGAGAGGAAGACAGAATAAGGAACACCACTGAATTATATAAATTATGGATAAAATTAAAGTTAGCCAGAGGTATTGGGGGAATGTACGTCTACCTGGTAGGTTAAGATCATTCAGATTAAAAAAATCAGACAAAAAGGGTGCTGTTGGAAAAGCAATACCTCAACAATCTCAATACGTGCGAATGAAGATGAACACAAATTGAAGAAAGAGAAAAAAGTCATTCTTAATTCTTTATTTACATAAGGCATTTGTAGATTTTAAGCAGCACATATATTGAATGATGTTCTGCAGTTCACGTAGCAACCGAAAAGAAGAATCCAGAATAAGGGATGCAGGCTAAAGGAGCTTCAGTCAGTTAAGTGCCATACGTGATACACGCTTGGGCGATCATGTCTCGAAAGAGACATGACTGACTGGGCAGACGATTATCCCGCAGTAGGTTGCCATTGCTTTCTGCGGTAGACTGGTTGCCGACCAAGGCTATAGAACCCAATCTCTCCTGTTATTTAACCCATAACTGGAAGGAATAGATGGATTAATACCTTTCCCAAGGGTATTTGCGCGTAAGTGAATACAATGGATTCAACTGGAATTCGAACTCGGCTCCCCGGTTTCTCATTCCGAGCCGATATCCACTGTACCACGACACACATCCTGTACCATTAAAGTTAGCCAGAGGTATTGGAAAAATGTAGGTCTGCCTGGTAGGTTAAGATCATCAAGATTAAGAATTTTTAACTTCTGCAAAAAAAAAAAAAAAAAAAAAAAAAATTACCTGTATCTATTGCAACTGGTCACTGAAAATGCATGGTTTTTAAACTTAAAAAAATTACCTGTACATAGTGTGAGCCCTTCTTATTTTCTGCATAAGAAATACTGATCGTAAAAACTCAGATGAAACTCGAGCATATACGATATACTCTTTTCCTGTTACCCAACAATTATTATCAGATAGAAAGATAAATTATTCCTTGCAGCACAGTGGTCCATTTTAATTTCATTAAACTGTGTATGTATGATTTTTACTCATTACTTTTTTTTTTAATCATTTCACACTAAGCAATATGCATGGGGTTACTGAGTGCGAGAGAATATGAGAAAATAAAAAATTATTAAGAAGAACAATAAAAGAGTAGGAATTAAGAAAACAAGATGATGATAAACATTGCATTTAAATTTTTTTTGAAGATCTAAGTTGACTGGGAAGCAAGAAGCTGGAAAGAGTTCCACAAATGAGGAGTGTAAGAGAAGAAACTGTTAGCAGAGAATTTATGGTTACATTTAGCTATTTCAACTGGAAGATGGTGAGACCTAGCTGTCAATCTAGTCAGTCAGTTAAGTGCCATACGCGATACACGCTTGGGCAATCATGTCTCGAAAAAGACATGACTGACTGGGCAGAAGATTATCCCGCAGTAGGTTGCCATTGCTTTCTGCGGTAGACTGGTTGCCAGCGAAGACTATAGAAACCTGATCCTCTTATTTAACTCATAACTGGAGGAGGAAGAGCTGTATTATACTGTTAAGTAGTAATTAGTGGGGGATCAGTTTATTACTTCATAACAATAGAAAACCGGTCCCCCACTTTATGCCCAGTAGAAGCCTTAATCATATTTTCATCTATTATATTCAGTTAGTCAGTTAAGTGCCATACGTGATACACGCTTGGGCGATCATGTCTCGAAAAAGACATGACTGACTGGGCAGAAGATTATCCCGCAGTAGGTTGCCATTACTTTCTGCAGTAGACTGGTTGCCAGCGAAGACTATAGAAACCTGATCCTCTTATTTAACTCATAACTGGAGGAGGAAGAGCTGTATTATACTGTTAAGTAGTAATTAGTGGGGGATCAGTTTATTACTTCATAACAATATAAAACCGGTCCCCCACTTTATGCC
The DNA here is from genome assembly GCA_037127315.1 of Ascarosepion bandense. Lineage (NCBI taxonomy): Eukaryota > Metazoa > Mollusca > Cephalopoda > Sepiida > Sepiidae > Ascarosepion > Ascarosepion bandense. The sequence goes on from JBBBDQ010001254.1 coordinate 5,586,645, forward strand.
CAGTAGAAGCCTTAATCATATTTTCACCTATTATATTCAGTTAGTTAAGTGCCATACGTGATACACGCTTGGGCGATCATGTCTCTTTCGAGACATGACTGACTGGGCAGAAGATTATCCCACAGTAGATTGCCATTGCTTTCTGCAGTAGACTGGTTGCCGACCAAGGCTATAGAACCCAATCTGTCCTGTTATGTAACCCATAACTGGAAGGAATAGATGGATTAATACCTTTCCCAAGGGTATTTGCGCGTAAGTGAATACAATGGATTCCAACTGGAATTCGAACTCGGCTCCCTGGTTTCTCGTTCCGAGCCGATATCCACTGTACCACAAAGCACGTCAAGAAGTGGAGGTAACAAACAGAAAAGTTCATCAGAACAGTTACCATAAAAATTTTTATAGAAAAGGCACAGAGAAGCTATGTTATGGCAATAGGAAAGTGACTGAATCTAAGATGGTAGGTTAGTACCAATAATATTGCAGATTCTTTGTATTTTGTCAGTTGACTTCTGTATATGGGAATATGTATATTTTAATTCAGTGACAGACCTAAAAAAAAAGACTTTTTGGTACTGCTCAATTCTTGCTTACTCAGTTTCCACTGAGTTTGTCTCCCCCCCCCCCCGGGATTGACCTCACAATTATTATATCACCAAATTCACAAACCACTGTTTTGATTCACTAGGCAATTGTTCTCTGCAAACAATAACAACAATACTAAATAAAAAAAAAAATACGAGTTATCTCCCTTGGACATTGGAACATTAGATTAAATAATGGGGTTGTTCAAAATTCCTTGAAGTTTACCTGGATTCACAAACACCTGAGGAAGGCCAGTGTGTACAATTGCCAAAACAGGTTAATGGCAACAAAGATGAGGACATTAATCTGAATTGAATAATAATTCCTCATTACAGAAAATCAGGCATTAATTCCAATTTTGTGTAATAAAATTTCCATTCTGATAATAGATTTAAAACAATAAAGATATGCTGGGTTTTGTCTGATCTTCAAAGTTAATATATACATATGCACACACACACACATGCACGCACACTTGAATCTGCTCCAAGCAAGGCAATATACCACTAAGATGCAAAGACTACTAGGCATGAAAGAAAATGAAAAGACTTTAGAAGGAACCCAGTCTTAAATAAAGGACAAATCTCTACTTCTGTTCAAAAGACCAGCGAGGAGTGTAAATTATATATACAGATGTAGAAATCAAATAATTTGCCTTCTAACATGGCTGTCTTCTTTTTGTCCCCTTGAAGTAATCTACCTCATTCATAGGAGAGTATCTAATTCAGCAGGTGGGTTAGTCCATTTTACTATAATGGACCTGCCCAACACATTTGCATGAGTGGATTTTATTTACTTATATATATCTCTCCATCAGATCACTCAATAGTTTTTGTCTTTTTTTCCCCCTGTTTTATCTCATCTGGGTCAGGTTTATATTTTCCCCATCCATTTTATTTTCTCCTCTCCACTCCCTGTAGAAAGAGTGCCTCTTGATTTTGTCATAAGGGCGGAATATAGTGGTTTCTTTGTTTTGTGGGATAGTTAGGTCCAACTAACATTTTGTATTTTAAATTTTAGTTGAAAATGTTTAGTTGGGAATTTGTCATACTCCCGCCCAGTTATTTCATATTGGATTTTTATATATTTTTTGTATATCATATATTGTATATAATAAAATTTTTATTGTCATTTGGGTTTTTTTTAGGTCCTCAGATTGTATGAAGTATTGTGGTATATGAAGGTTTGATTGGTGAAGGATAAGTTCTTATGGTGAATGCAGAAATTGTAAAGTATGTCTGGGTTGTGAGTCGGATTAACTAGGCATAGGATAGTTACTGAAGACCATCCCAAGTTTTTGTTTCCCCTTCGCAATTTGGCCTTGTGCCATAGCAAGTGTTCCATTTGATAATGGCAAGATGCTCATATTGTGAGCAGGAAGACATGATTTTGTACACAAGGCTGCATGGTTGTATCAGACTGCTTTACCAGACCAAAGGCAGCAGAGTTATTCAACCTTTGCTGTTGCTTTTTGTGGCATTGCTGAGACAGGATCTGTGCCACCACATTGAAAATAAAGGTTTTCCTTTCATTTGGAGTGACTACCCCAATATAATTGTGTGTCAAATCACTTGCTATTAACCAATATCCAATAACAGGGTGTATCAAAAATACTTTTACAAACTTTGGAGGTGGATTCCTCACACCAAAACTAGGACAAAAGTACATATAAATATTAATCCACAAATCCTTCATTTTTCAGTTATTACTTTTAAAAGAAATTGACAGTAAATTCCACTGTGTTTCCATGTAGACAAGGTTACATTTGTCATTCGTGTACATTTGTAGCTAGTCTGTCTTCAACATTTAACGTTTGTAGTAGTGAGTTAACTTAGAAGCGTTCCATTTAACAATGGCAAGATATTCATATTGTGAGCAGGCAGATATGATTTTTTACATACAACCATGCAAATGGTAATAGACACGGCTGTATCAGATTGCATTTTCAGATCAAAAGGCAGGGCAGCTGAGTCATGCAACCTTTGCTGCTTTTTATCGTCATATTGCTAAGACAGGATCAGTGGCACCACAAACTATGGTAACAAGTATTTTTCAATTGTATATTTAATAGCATCTACTGTAAACTTAATAAATAAAAAATGAAAGGTTTTTCTGACTTTTGTCCCTGTTTAGTGTGAGAAACCTACTTCCAAATTTTGTAAAAGTATGTCCGTCCTTCAACATGACAGTGAATGCTGGACAATCTCATCAAAAATGAACAAGAGACTTGAAGCAACTGAAATGTGTTTTGACAGAAGGATGCTGTGGATATCATGGACTGAGCATGTAAGCAATGATGAGGTTTTGGTTTGGATGGAAAAAAAATGGAAACTAATACTGAACATCAGGGAAAGACAGCTAAAGTTCCTGGGACATGTAATGAGAAAGGAAGGGTTAGAGAATCTGATACTCACAGGCCAGATAGAGTGAACGAAAGACAGAGGAAAGCAGCATGTAACATACTTGATGGGCTTAAGCAAGTGGATGGCAGAGTGGGGTTTGGGTGGGGTAACAGGAGGAAGCGTGCTAAAAGCCACCAGGGATAGGGAGATGTGAAAGGCCATGATTGCCTATGTTTTGAAAAGACACGGCACATAGGAGAAAAAGAAATGAAAATCATGTATGATATCACTAAACATCTATTGGTGCATTTTTGTTCAATGTATAGATACATGATATGTACGCTACCTGCCATAATTATTAGGCCACCCCAGTTTTTTAAAAGAAATCATGTATTTCATACAATTTTTAGTATTTATTGTCACATGGATAATTCTAAATGAAAATAGAATGGTTCTTTTGTTATTATTACTTTGCAAAATTTTACAAGGCAAATAGCGACAATTTAGCCATCGCATCCTATAGATTTGCTATATATGTCTATATATACACTACCGGCCATAATTATTAGGCAACCCCAGTTTTTTAAAAGAAATTATGTATTTCATACAATTTTTAGGATTTATTGTCATGTGGATAATTCTAAATGAAAATAGAATGGATTTTTTGTTATTATTACTTTGCAAAATTTTACAAGGCAAGGAAGCAAAGATGAATTCATCCGAATCACCCTAAATTTTCCTCATTCTTTCATTGATGAAACTGCAATATGGGTAATTATTAAATGTTTATAAATTCATTTGATACACATGCTGTTGTGCAGTATTAACAAAAGGACCATTCTATTTTCATTTACAATTATTTACTTACCAATAAATACTAAAAAAGAGTATGAAATACATCATTTTTTTAAAACACTGGGGTGGCCTAATAATTATGGCCGGTAATGTATACCCATTACCTACAGTGTGTCTGAAAAATACTTTTATAAATTTTAGGTGCAAGTTCCTCCCACCAAAACAAGGACAAAAATTCATATAAACATCTGTTTGCAAATCCTTCACTTTTGAGTTATTCATGTTAAAGAATGATTTACAGTAGATGTGCTGTGTTGCCACATTGACTAGGTTACATTTGTCTTTCGCGTAAATTTGTAGCTACTCTGTTTTCAATGTTTAATGTGTGTAGTAGTGAGTTAACTGAGAAGCGTTCCATTTGATAATGGCAAGATGTACATATTGGGAGCAGGAAGACATGATATTTAGATAATGGCAAGATGTTCATATTGGGAGCAGGAAGACATGATTTTGTACACAAGGCTGCATGACTGTATCAGATTGCTTTTCCAGACCAAAGGCAGCAGAGTTATTCAACGTTTGCTGTTGCTTTTTGTAGGCATTTCTGAGACAGGATCTGTGGCACCACAAACTATGAATCGAGGAAAACTGTGATCTACCCATACACCTGACCATGAAGAACACATTCTACAGACTGTTCATTTGACCGTTATGCCCTATCAATATCTCATAAATAATGGACTCTTTTGCATTTTAATTGTGTGGACAGAGAGGAAAAGACATTAAATGTTTTCAGTGAGAAAATGAAAGAAAGAAGGGAAGATAGAAGTAGCCAGAAAGAGAGAGAAAACTTCGGATTAAGTTGACAAGAACAGATACTACATTTTGATCTCAGTCAAAAGAGCAACCAACCAATGGTGACCACAATAAAATCTCCATTTTTCAGATATACAGTAATGAACAACAAAAAACCAAGTAACAGAAATTACCAAAACAACAGTTATCATAAATAAAATAATATTGTCTACTTAATTATTCTTAAATTACTGTATACTTCCACGTATAAAGCAACCTTTAGATAAGACGAGGTAAACAAATATAGCAAGTTTTCATTAATTTATCTTATACCTCTAGTATAAGATGACCGCTTATTCATTATATAAAGATGATGTTATTGGAAATGCTGTTACTTATTGCATCCTTAGAAATTCAAAATAAACGAAAAAACAAAACTGATTCCATATCATGTTTTTCCTACACACGTCCCCTAAAAGTTAAACCATTGTTTTGTTTTGCATTTTATCACATAATCTCTTGCGAATACTGATTCTTCTTCTATATCTAAACAGTTACAAACAGCCTGGTGTACTAATGTCCATTTACTTATACTTTGTTGACACCCAAAAAATACAGCTAATAACAGTACGATAATGTATAAATTCCTTGCATTCACTTGCATGGAAAAGGTATTAATCTATCACTTCTCCCTCCAGCTATGGGTTAAATAGCAGAACAGATTGGGTTCTATAGCTTTGGTTGGCAAACAGTCTACTGCAGAAAGTAATGGCAACCTACTGTGGGAAAATTTTCTGCCCAGTCAGTCATGTCTGAAAAGAGACATGATCGCCTAAGCATGTATCGCATATGGCACTTAACTGACTGAATATATGATAATAGTGAATTCCATTTTCAACATTTCTTTTTCAGCACCGTCTAATTTCTGTCTAAGCCAGTTGAAATTTATTATTAACTTATACCCATGTGATGTGGGTTGTGGTGCAATGGATATCAGCTCAGAACAAGAAATCGGGGAGCCGAGTTCGAATTTCAGTTGAATTCCTTGCATTCACTTATGCGCAAATACCCTTGGAAAAGGTATTAATTCGTCTATTTTTTCCAGTTATGGGTTAAATAACAGGACAGACTGGGTTCTATAGCCTTGGCTGGCAACCAGTCTACTGTAGGAAGTAATGGCAACCTACTGTGGGATAATCTTCTGCCTAGTCAGTAATGTCTCTTTCTAGACATGATTGCCCAAAGCATGTATCATGTATGGCACTTAACTGAATAAAGATAATAGTTGGAAACATAAATAAAGCTTCTACTGGGCATAAAGTGGGGGATCAGTTTTCTATTGTTATGAAGTAATAAACTGATCCCCCACTAATTACTAATTATTAATACAATCTGTCTCTTCTTTCTTCAGCTTTAGTTGAAATAGCAGAACAGAAAATCTTCTACCCAGTCAGCCATGTCTCTTTCGATACATGATCAACCAAGCATGTATCATGTATGCCAATTAACTGACTGATACTCATGTCAATCATGCAAAACGGATTTTTCTTTAAAAAATAAAAGTTGTATGTAATCCTAAATTGTGTTATTATTTAACACCAAATGGATGATGAATTTTTAAATGTTATTACTGCCATGATGACGAGTGAAAGTTTAGCAGATAAGAAAAGGTTGCTGTTAACGCAATCATAACTTGATATTTACATTTTCTCAGCTGAGCTTTCATGGATACAAATTGATTTCATTGATACGGACTTGGGAGAGAGATATCAAGAGAAAAAGTGTTAAGAGCCACAAGGGATAAGGCTAAGTGGAGATCCATGATTGACTACGTTCTGAAGGGACACGGCACAGAAAGAAGTATTGTAAAGTCCCATAAAATTGGTACAGGTCCTATTCCTGAAACTGTGTCTGGGTGATGTTTGTACCAGTTTAAAGAGAAGACTCTGAAAAAGAAGAAGAAAACTTTGAAGAAGAAGAATATGAAGAAGAAAAAACTCTGAAGAAGAAGAAAAAGACTTTGAAGAAGAAGATTTAGAAGAAGACACTGAAGAAGAAGAATATGAAGAAGAAAAAACTCTGAAGAAGAAGAAAAAGACTTTGAAGAAGAAGATTTAGAAGAAGACACTGAAGAAGAAGAATATGAAGAAGAAAAAACTCTGAAGAAGAAGAAAACTTAGAAGAAGATTTAGAAAAAGACTCTGAAGAAGAAGAAAAAGCCTTTGAAGAAGACATCGAAGAAGCATATGAAAAAGAAGAAAAGACTGAAGAAGAAGGATAAAACTTAGAAGAAGATTTAGAAGAAGACACTGAAGAAGAAGACTTTGAAGAAGAAGAAAAAGACTTTGAAGAAGACACCGAAGAAGAAAAAAAGAAAAGACTCTGAAGAAGAAGACTGAAAAAGAAGAAGAAAACTTAGACGAAGAAGATTTAGAAGAAAACTCTGAAGAAGAAGACTTTGAAGAAGAAGAAGAAAAAGACTTTGAAGAAGACACAGAAAAACTCTAAAAAGGAGAAGACTCTGAAGAGGAGGAGAAGAAGAAGAAGAGGAAGAAGAAAACACTGAAAAAGAAAAAACACTTAGAAGAAGAAAAGATTTAGAAGACTCTGAAGAAGAAGTAGAAGGAGGAAGAGGAGGAAGAGGAGAAGGAGGAGGTTATGACATTCCCAGTAGTTTTCCTCTGGAGCACAGGAAATGACTTGACACTTTTGAAAGTCATATCTGCAGTCAGCTTCGGAAACATGCACCCATTCTGGAATTTTAAAGTCAGGTTAATCAAATAATTCACATAGAAGTAGCAGCAAGTGAACTAGGAGTGGCATAAACATTATTATATGCAAGTAGATGTTGCTCTAGAGAATATATATATATATATATATAGTGTATCAAGGCAACAAATAATTTTCTAAACATATACTGTTAAATATAAGAGACAATGAATGTCTATTATGTTTAATCATGAGCCGTTCTAAACATCGTATTTTGGCTTTAATTTCAGGTGACCTATCCAAAGATGGCTCATGTGAGCCGAAAGCTTAAAAACAACTTAAGCATAATAGACATTCATTGACATATATATTGATTGTTTAATACTTAGTTTTTGGTCCTAATAGGGTTAGACCAGTACACATTTGTATTAAAAAGTGTTCGATACAATTATATTGTAGAACTTTTGAATATTTTCCATTTTTAAATGAGTTACTTCACTACCCAGGTTTCTACCATGATTGGTGTCTTCAGGCGATTTATATATATATATATATATATATATATATATATATATATTTTTTTTTTTTTTCTAAACATATACTGTTAAATATAAGAGACAATGAATATCATATTTAATCATGATCCATTCTAAACATTGTATTTTGGCTTTAATTTCAGTTGAAAATAAAGACAAAAATTCTCCAATATTTGGATAATTTTTTATTAAGTTGGTTCTAAGCTTTCGGCTCACATGAGCCATCTTCATTTCGAGCTCTCACACGGTGTGATGCCATAGAAATTTTACGAATTGCGTTTGCTATTTTTTGGTAACTGTTATTGTTGCTTAGCAAAGTTTTATGTCAACACAAGATAAAATTGTTGTTGATGGTGGATGTTTTTATGTTAACATTCTTGTAACCTCTCTGAAGATGGCTCATGTGAGCTGAAAGCTTAGAAACAACTTAATAAAAAATTATCCAAATGTTGGAGAATTTTTGTCTCTATTTTCACCTGAAATTAAAGCCAAAATACGATGTTTAGAACGGCTCATGATTAAACATAATAGACATTCATTGTCTGTTATATCTAACAATATATGTTTATATATATATATATGTGTATGTGTGTGTGTGTGTGTGTGTGTGTATGTGTGTGTGTGTGTGTGTGTGTACAACATTATACTGTATAATGATATCAATATTAAGGACATATTCAGAAATTGATACATAGGGAATTGAAAAGTTTAAATCTTAAGGGTATTATTAAAACAATCTCAAAAAAGTAGACTTCCTTGGAAAGATTGTATAACGGTGACATTTTTCACTAGTATTGCTAGTAAATATTTTATTTGATAAAAGGTGCACAAAAAAATAAGTCCATACATTTTTAATACACAAACTTTTGTTTATATCACTGACACAAATAAATTGCACTTTTGAATAACATATTATTCAAAGCTTTGTTTTATAAATTCACCTTTGACATACTATTGTTTTATGAATTATACTTTGACTGACCAATGCTATTCAGTTATATAAAATTAAATATGGTATGAAAGATAAGTGTTTTCAAATGTGTGCTTTCACCTTGGTTATTTTTATCCCAATGTTTTTGTCAGTGTACACTCAAGCAGGTACAAAAATTTAAATACCTGGGAAGTTTTCTAACAGAAGACGGAAAGTGCAACACTGAGATCTGAAGGTGAATTGGCATGGTGAAGGACACATTCCAGAAGCTGAGTAGAATATTCAGAGACAGAAATATTTCACAAGAAACAAAGAAGAGAATAATAGATTGCTATGTGATGTCTGTTCTTTAATATGGCAGTGAATGCTGGACAATATAATCAAACATGAAGTAAAAACTTGAAGCAACTGAAATGTAGTTCTACAGAAGGATGCTGTGGATATCATGGATCGAGCATGTGAGCAATGACGAGGCTTTGGAAAGGATGGAAATGAAAAATAAATTAATATTGAGTTTCAGGAAGAGACAACTAAAGTTCCTGGGACATGTAAGGAGGAAGGAAGGCTTGGAGAATCTGATACTCGCAGGCCAGATAGAGTGAAAGAAAGACAGGGGAAAGCAGCAGGTAACATATTTGACGGGCCTGAGCAAGTGGATGACAGAGCGGGGGTTGTGTGGGGTAACAGGAGAAAGCGTGCTAAGAGCCACCAGGGATAAGGAAACATGGAGGGCCATGATTACCTATGTCCTGAAGAGGCATGACACATAGAAGAAGAGTCTAATATAGTGCAGTTTTGACATGTGGGCCTTTATATCTGGGTCATATTAAACATTATTTCTTTGAATTTGATTTTTCATTCTTTATTTTTTGACATTATAGATATGTATTAGGATAGATAAATATAAACATAGATAGATAGATAGATAGATAGATAGATAGATAGATAGATAGATAGATAGATAACCAGAATGAGATAGATAGATAGATAGATAGATAGATAGATAGATAGATAGATAGATAGATAGATAGATAGATAGATAGATAGATAGATAGATAACCAGAATGAGATAGATAGATAGATAGATAGATAGATAGATAGATAGATAGATAGATAACCAGAATGAGATAGATAGATAGATAGATAGATAGATAGATAGATATGAAGAGACTCAGATAGATAGATAGATAGATAGATAGATATGAAGAGACTCAGATAGATAGATAAATCAGGAAAAGACATAGATAGATAGATAGCTAGCTAGCTAGCTAGCTAGCTAGATAGATAGATAGATATGAAGAGACTCAGATAGATAAATAAGGAAAAGACATAGATAGATAGATAGATAGATAGATAGATAGATAGATAGATAACCAGAATGAGATAGATAGATAGATAGATAGATAGATAGATAGATAGATAGATATGAAGAGACTCAGATAGATAGATAGATAGATAGATAGATAGATAGATATGAAGAGACTCAGATAGATAGATAAATCAGGAAAAGACATAGATAGATAGATAGCTAGCTAGCTAGATAGATAGATAGATAGATAGATAGATATGAAGAGACTCAGATAGATAAATAAGGAAAAGACATAGATAGATAGATAGATAGATAGATAGATAGATAGATAACCAGAATGAGATAGATAGATAGATAGATAGATAGATAGATAGATAGATAGATAGATAGATAGATGTGAAATATACTTAAGTTTATAAGTAAACATTGGTTGGTTTATGCTTAAGTTTTCAAGTATCTACCTGGAATGCAACATGACTTATCTATATCTATAAAAGTGACGAGGGTGGACATTGTGTACAAATCCAATTAATATATAAAGCTCATTGACTCATGAATAAAACCAATCAAAATTTACTTATAGACTCAAGTATAAATTTGATTAATACTATCTACAAATTCAAGTATAAACCTAGCTAATATTTGCCTAGTGACTCAAGTATAAAGCCAATCAGTTTGCATCTATAAAGCCAAGCCATTCGACTAATGTTTGCCTATTGACTCAAGTATAAAGCCAATTGATCAATACAATAAATTAAGATATGACAATATGGGACTGCTCGTAATTCAGACATTTAGAGTCCCACAACTTTCATGGAAAGACCAAAATTCAGTAGGAAAAGACAACGCAATATTAACAAATGACATTATTTTATATAACAACAATAATAGAATAAGTTGGTTGAAAATGTCTTAGTAATATCCTTTTTTTTGGGTAGTAAAGTTCTTGGATACAATATAAACTGTATTGTGTATGTATGTGAGAATAGTGAAATGTGGTCACATGTGTGTTTGTGTGAAAAGTTCAGTATGTGTATGCATGCATAATAGGAATATGGATAAAGGAGATGGGTAGAATTTAGTTCTTACTGGGGACAGTGGCACCATAGTCTGAGGCAGTCTCTTTGTAGTTTAGTACCATGCTGAGTTGAGCATTGCTATTAATTGTGGATATGAATGGGGTCATGAATATCAGCATCTGGAGTGACCTGGACCTTGGTGGCATTTGTGAATCTCTTTGTTGGGGTAAGACTTTGTGATATTTATGCTTTTTTTCTAAGAAATCAGCTCCAGAATTATATTATTTTATTTATTTGTAATTGGCCCTAAAATACTATGTGGCATGTCTGCTACTATGTCTACTACATTATTTTTTGATTGATACTCATATTTAAGTAGATATTCTGTTTAAAATCAAAGAGTATTATATATTCATTTCTACTGGCCTGATTATTGATGATAAATTTTTGTTATGAAAATATGTGTCAGTTGGCAGGATTTGAATCTGCGACCCCTATCCACATAGGGGAAGCCACCGATCAATCTGGTGTGTCTTAAACCTCTCAACCATAAATGACCAACAGTCTAAATGAAGTTAATTCAAGCCTATATAATACAATTTTTGATTCATCGTAATAACCATATCTGTTCTGAAATGTATCATAATGTCAACCATTATAAACATGTTACGGAAATTAGCAAAATGGTGTTTAAACAACCAACAATTTGAAATGATTTGTTTGAAGATTATTTTTGATTGATACTCGTATTTAAGTAGATATTCTGTTTTATAATCAAACAATATTACGAGTATCGATTAAAAATAATGTTCAAACAAATCATTTAAAATTTTTGGATGTTTAAAGACCATTTCATTAATCTTCATTAATTTCCGTAACACACACACACACATATATGTGTGTGTGTGTGCGTGTAAATAGTATAACACTATTAACCATCAACAAATCCTATACCACTTAAGAAACAGCAAAAAACTAAAGATAAACAAATAATATAAGTTTTATCAAGCAAAAAGAAGTCACATACACACAAAGATATCAAATTACACCAAACTTTATATAAAGATAAGATGATTGGGAAATAGCTGCAGAGAAAATCTAAATGACCCTGAAGAGTGACGACATTCCAACAATGCCCTCACAAAACTTTGAAGTTGGTATGACTGAAATGACACTGCTCAGCAAAGTGACAAGTTTCTTTAATTCTATTAATGTACTGTCCTTATCTTGATATCGATCACTTTATGACAAAAACATTTGCTTGTCTAAATTGCCTTTCTACCAGTAAACTACTGGATAAGAAAACAGCATTTTTTGTTCTAAACATTTAACTATATATATATATATATATATATTATAAATTATATTTTAGAACATGTACAAATTTTTTATATATCAACTACAAATCGTACATTTGTTTTGACATTGAAACTACAATATCTCATCGGGTGGTGTGGACAGAAATGGAAAGCCTCTTTTCATATATTTGGTGAGTTGTGTGTGGGATGTTGGTGGGGGTTAGTGATAAGGGAATAAGTCTTGTGAATTGTCCGTTTGAATTTTGAAGAAAGTGGTGTGGATATATAAAAAATTTGTACATGTTCTAAAATTTAATTTATAATAAATATTCACAGCTCTGTATATTATATATTGAGCAATGTTTTAAATTAATATTTTGGACGTTGCAAAAAAAGTTTTTTCTTTGTTCCTTATTCACTCGGATATATATATATATTTGAAATGATTTGTTTGAACATTATAAGACACTCCGGATCACATGGTGACTTCCCCTATGTGTATAGGGGTAGTAATTTCAAATTCTGCCAAATGACACACATTTTCATCACAAAATATTTATTGTAAATAATCAGGTTGGTAGAAATAAATATATAATACTGTTTGGTTATAAACAGAATATTTACTTAAATACGAGTATCAATCAAATATAATGTTCAAACAAATCATTTCAAATTGTCGGTTGTTTATAACCAGTTTCGTTAATCTTCGTTAATTTCTGTAACATGTTTACACACACACACATACATATATATTTTGCATTTGTAAACAAGTTATTACATAATTCAGGTTTCTACCATGAGTGGTGTCTTCAGGCGATTTGCAATAACTGATTTTACCGTTTACCTTTTTTTGTTAAGAACGCTCACGTAACTGTGGTTTTTTTTAATGCTCACATGGCAGGGAATTTTTGAATGCGCAATTTTTAAAATTACAAGAAATTATAGCGTTTTCATCCATGATTGTATGAACCTGAGAGGTATTTTTTAGTATAGTTACATTTAGGAGGTGCGTTGTGGTGCATTGGATATCGGCTCGGAACGAGAAATCAGGTAGCCGAGTTCAAATTCCAGCTGAATTCATTGCATTCACTTACGCGCAAATACCCTTGGGAAAGGTATTAATCCATCTATTCCTTCCAGTTATGGGTTAAATAACAGGAGAGATTGGGTTCTATAGCCTTGTTCGGCAACCAGTCTACCGCAGAAAGCAATGGCAACCTATTGCGAGATAATCTTCTGCCCAGTCAGTCATGTCTTTTTCGAGATATGATCGCCCCAAGCGTGTATCACGTATGGCACTTGACTGACTGACTGACTGAATATAATAGATGAAAACATGATTAAGGCTTCTACTGGGCATAAAGTGGGGGACCGGTTTTCTATTGTTATGAAGTAATAAACTGATCCCCCACTAATTACTACTTAACAGTATTATAATACATCTCTTCCTCCTCCAGTTATGAGTTAAATAAGAGGATCGGGTTTCTATAGTCTTCGCTGGCAACCAGTCTACCGCAGAAAGCAATGGCAACCTACTGCGAGATAATCTTCTGCCCAGTCAGTCATGTCTCTTTCAAGACATGATTGCCCAAGCGTGTTTCACGTATGGCACTTAACTGACTGACATTTGGTTATAATTTCCGTTCATTCATTCAATAGTTCATTTTTGTTTGGGAATAGCATAATCTCTAACTTTTCTCCTGGCACAGTCGACATATTTTGCCAATCCTGTAAGGCTTAACTGTTTTACTATACTCCACATTATGTCTGGGTCTTTTCCATATTTTGATTTCAATTTCCAAATGTGGATAGCCAATGTTGTACAATTTTTTTATTTTTAATGTAGACTTGTGATTGAACCACCTGGTCTTAAAAGTATCTTTGGTTGATCCCAAATATATTTTGTTTTGGCCATTTAAGTCATGTACTTTTGAATTGTAAATGACTTCTTTTGTATTGCAAAGTCCTTGAAGTGAACATTTATATATATATATATATATATATATATATATATATAGGCACAGTTGAATAAGGGATAGCAACTCAGATTGTGGAATTGGAGAGCTTAGGTTGAATTCATTACATTCATTTGCGTGAAATGTATGAACCCATCTCTTCTTTCTTCTTGCTATGGGTAAATAGCCTTGGTTGGCAGCCAGTCTACTGCAGAAAGAATTGGTAATGTACTGTGAGAAAAATCTTGAAAACACTTTCGCTATGCATTGACCCAGCAAGAATAAATATCTCTTGTTGATGAGCAGTCTCCTACATTGCAGAGAAAGTGAATGCTTATTATATATACATATATATTTTCTCTTTTAAATAAAAACTTTGAAAATTATAAAAATTTATAAAATTATATGTGTCGTATGATCATTTCTGCAAAATAAATTTGCTTCGCGGAAATGACCATACGACATGTAATTTTCGAAGTTTCATTTGAAAAAAATGTACATATTTAGCTCTGTAAATAGATAATTTTATTTACATTGAGCCTTCTGGCTGAATCAGTTTTAATATTAATAAGATTAATATTAATAGAATCTTCCTTGGAATTTTACCTTCATGCCTCTTTCTGTTTTATATATATATATATATATAGTCATCTGCAGACAGATCTGTTTCGCTGTATCACAGCTCATTAGTACGATTAGACTCTGCTATATAAAATAAATCATCTGCATACAGGCCTCTCTCTCTCTGTGTAGATCTATCTATCGCCCGGTTCACACTCCACCCACGTCTATTAAACAGGTTAAGAGGCTCATCCCTTGTTCCCTGTTTAGGATGTGGTTTCCGGCTTTCTCTTTTCCAATCTTTTCACTATTACGTAGCCCCCTGCACATCAGTGGCATTACCGCCTTGCTCGGGGTGATATGATTAAAAAAAAAAATATATATATATATATATATACCTTTTTTTTTTTCACAGCTAAAGAAAAAATCTTTCTGGGATCCTCCCACGTAACCTGAATTCAATATTTAAGGAGGTCCCCTGACCGGTCAAGTCAGTCAGTCAGTCAGTCAGTCAAGAGGGTCGCATTTGCCTCTGCTACTATGACACTGTCAGCCCTCTGCCTCTGGGTGGAGAATACTCTCTGCTTTCGAGCAGAGAGCACTAACCCAGTCGTGGTTCTGCTGAAGGGTAGAATCACGACTGGGGAAAGATAGACAGATATTTTTGGCCTGGCTATATGGCCGGGAAGACCCACATTAAAAAGACCTTGTGTCACATCTCACCTTACCTGGGAAGGTGGGAAAATACTGTCAGTCAAGAGGGTCACTGAGAGACAGCAGTTGGATGATCCGTCACTCAAACAAGCAGTCAGCCACGCCAGTCAATCCCGAAAGGCACAGTGTCATATACACAGATTCTGATAAGCATCGAGGGTAAAGAAACCAGTCCTTTGCCCACTCAACCATTACAAACAGAAAGAAGAGAGGAAACACCTGCAATGGCCATAAAACTTTTAGTATCTCTCAACAACCAGAAAGAAAAAGCAACACTAAGTTAAGTAAACTGATTCATCATTTTACA
>JBBBDQ010001254.1:5607500-5652500 GCA_037127315.1 Ascarosepion bandense
ACAAACTTGCCACCTGTCCCTTTGTGGCGGTTTCTTCTGGCATCTAATGTGAGATTGTGAAGTCTTGAGTTTTTGGGAGATATTGTTAAGTTTAGTGTTTCAAACTAATGCAGCAGGTTAATACTGATTTACATTTTTTTAACTCTATTCATATTCTGATCCCTTGGGAGGTAATTCAATGTTTGCTATGCGGTTATATTTTTAACAGCACACAAAAAAAATAGGACCCCCTCCAAAAAAATTCATATGAGCCAAGAATTGCTCCAATTTATTTTTTGAAAGACTGTACACTACAAGTGATCCCAGAAGTTAAAACAAATTGACACTTTCCTCTTGCACACAGTGGGTTATTAATTGGCAGAAAATATTTTCCTATAAAACCAATCAAGTTGAAAAAGAGTGCTGTATTTTCTTTTCCCCCCACAGTGAATTTAAGAATGCTACTTGATTGGCAACTAGGTCCCACTCTTTAGCGAAGAACTAGTTGAATGTAATTGCCACTTATATTCCAACAGTTTCTTTTTTTTTTTTTTTTTTTGCTCTTCCCACCTGTGGAACTCCCTTCTGTTTACTTCCTTAATCTCCCAAAATTTACGCTCAACATCAATCGCTGTCTATCTTCTCGTTCTTCTATTATCCCCCCCCCCCCCCCCGCTACACAGTTTTTTTGTTTTTTTTTGCTTATGGTAACCCATTTCGTGCTAGTGACAGTCTTGCCTTGTTTTTGTTGAAACAATTATTTAAAAAAATAAAAATTTATTGGCATTTCTTTTTAATTAGTATTTTGTTATTTTTATGATTTTATTGGTAATTATTTTTAATAAAAGACTAATAAATTATAAATTTTAAAAAAATTTCACAATACCTAATTTTTACATGTTTTGATGATTTAATGTTCTTTTTTACTGTATTGGTTATTTTAAATTGGAATAATTATGACGTTCATTTTTTTTAAGTCGCATTGTATCTACGTTGGGTGCAGTGGATATTGGCTCGGAACAAGAAATTAAAGAGCAAATTTCAGTTGAATTTGTTGCATTCACTTACGCGCAAATACTTTTAGGAAAGGTATTAATCCAGCTATGGGTTAAATAGCAAAACAGATTTGATTCTTTGGTCTTGGTTGGCAACCCATCTACGACAGAAAGTAATGGCAACCTACTGCAAGAAAATCTTTTGCCTAGTCAGTCATGTTTGAGAAAAGACATGGTCACGCAAACATGTATTCCGTATGATACTTAACTGACTGTATTTACAGCATTTGTGAATTTTTTGGGGAAAAAGATCTCATTCCCCCAACCTTTCCTTTTTTTTCTCTTCTCTATTCCTTTTTTCAAATTTACAAATAAATCAATTTATTTTTTTAGCTAATATAAATATTAAGTGATATAAAAAAAAAAATAATTTCTCAATTTTATAAAATTAAATAAGTTTCTGGTTTGTAACTCTTAGCAACACTTGTCCCATTTCTAAGCCTTCTGTTCACCTTCCGTTATCTGTTCACACATGCTTGTCAGGTTGGCAGCCCACTGCCTTCACCTGTCTCGTTTTGTCTTCAACATGTCCTTTCAGTGTCAAAATCTCCAAGCCTTCTGTCCAAGAAATTTTTTCTGTCACCTTCTGATTCAGAATCTGCTTTTTTGTCTCCCTTTTTCGGTAATATGTTTTTGTTGCTTATGTCTTCTCTCAATGGTATTCTCAGCATCCTACTGTAGAACCACATATCTGCTGCCTCAAGTCTCTTCACCTGTGACGGAATTGCCCAGAATTCAGTGCTGTGTAAGAGAATTGATATTACATAGCAGTTCAACACTATTTTTGAAAATAGTTCAAATGTAAAAGAAAAAAAAAGCCTTCTTCAGGTGTTAGAAATTTTTAACCCAAACTCTTGGGTATATCACTCGCATTCCATGTGTAATGTCACTTCTGGAAGCCATTTAGTTATCTCCCTTTAACTTCACTCTCTAAGTTATCACCACTGCTGTAGCCAGGTACTGAATTCACAATTCTTTGTGTCAAATTACTGGAACTAACCAACACCTATATCCACTCGGATATGTGTCTTTGAGGGCCCAGTGATATACCCCAGTGATTGAAATAAAGGGTTTGGTTCAAATTTCTTAGCATCTGAAAAAGGCCAGAGTATACAATGGCCAAAACGTCATAAACATGTTAATAAAGACGAGGACAGCAGTACAAATAATGTAAATACTACCTCATCTCAGAAGCATAGAGAAATACCAGCCCCAAAAAGTTTCTTTTTTAGTTTTTCTTGCTCAAATAGCGTACAACAGTTTCTCTTTGCTTATTTTTTGTTATAACAGATTAGGTCATGTGTATGCAGTAGAGATCCCTTTCTGACTCCCATCAGTATGGCTGATGCTAACCTCCAGGAAAGTGACTCATTGTACCTTTTTAGGTTGATATCAGTTAGAAAAGATTATATTGAATCAATTGGTAGGTGTACTGCTAACAAAAGTTGGCTCACTATGTCGTGTTAGACAGCTTTTATCTTCAGAATCTATTTTATATATTTATAAGTCTACCATTCACCCTTGTTTGGAATATTGCTGCCAAATAGGGTCTGGTTCTTCTGCTATACATTTAGAGATTCTTGATAAAACTCCAAAGAAGAATCAGGTATATTAATGGTCTTGACCTGGCGTCTCAGCGTCAATCAATTTCCCATTGATGTCATGTATCTTCCCTGTGACTTTTCTAAAAAATATTTTCATGATAATTGTTCTGATGAACATTCTGCTATAATACCTAGACTTTATGAATTTAAGTGCAGAACTGGATTAGATGTGCATTCTCATTCAATGGATATCGACTTGAAGTTCGAATTCCAGTTGAATTCGTGGCATTCACGTACATGGAAATACTATTAGAAAAGATATTAATCTGCTGCTTCCGCTCAAGCTATGGGCTAAATATCAGGACAAATTGGGTTCTATAGCCTTGGTTAGCAACCTGTCTACTACAGAAAGTAATGCAACCTACTGAAGGAAAATCTTCTCCAGTCAGTCTTGTCTCTTTCAAGACATAATCGCCCGAGCGTGTATCACAAATGGCACTTAACTGACTGATTAAAGACAGTGTCTCATCAATTTATAGTTGAAATCGCTAGATGTAATCGTATGTTCTATGCTAACAGTTTCTCTTTTTTTTTTTTTTTTTTTTTTTGCACTTCTTACTTGTGGAACTCCCTTCCAGCTCGATGCTTTCCAGCCAAATCTGAATTTAAACTTTTGAAGATCAATGTCAATCATTATTTACTTTCTTCTTGATTACTCTTCTACAAGTGGACCCAAGCCAGCAAAAATAACGCCAATCTATAATCTCCAAGAATTTGAATGTAAAGTCAATAGTCATCTTCTATCTCACTAACCTGCATCCTCTCTCTCTCTCATGCTCCTTTCTCCATTCACTCCACTCTCATCAGTATTCTCATTCTTCTCTTACCCACTTCCTGACACCCCTACAACCTGTCACTCTTTCTCATAACTTTCCTCCTATGTAACCCCCTGCAAAACAGTGGCAATAAAATGCCTTGCTTGGTGCAATATTATTATAAATTTAAAGAATTTAAATGTGAAGTCAATAGTCATCTATCTCACTAACCTGCATCTTCTCTCTCATGCTCTTTTCTCCGTCCACTCCACTCCCACCAGTATTCTCATTCTTCTCTTACCCACTTCCTGACACCCCCTATAATCTGTCACTCCTTCTCATAACTTTCCTCCTATCTAACCCCCTGCAAAACAGTGGCAGTAAAATGCCTTGCTTGGGGCGATATGATTTTTTTTTTTTTTTTTTTTTTTAATCATATCACCCCAAGCAAGGCGGTGACGCCACTGATGTGCAGGGGGCTACGTAAGAGTAAAATGATTGTAAAAGAAAAAGCCGGAAAACCACATCCTAAACAGGGAACAAGGGATGAGCCTCTTCACCTGTTCAATAGATATGGGTGGAGTGTGAACCGGGCGATAGTTCAGTCTATCTACTTCAATTGAGAAAAAAAAAGAGAGAGAAACATGAAAAGTGAAAGAAGATTAAAAAAAAAAAAAAAGAAAGCCGGGAACCACGTCCTAAACAGGAAACAAGGGATGAGCCTCTTCACCTGTTCAAAAGACGTGGGTGGAGTGTGAACCGGGCGATAGTTTAGTCTATCTACATATATTGATATGTTGTCTAAAATGATGGCAACATATATATTAAATATCTTACATTAAGACATAAGAAAAATAACAAATTAATCCACCCCCTCATGCATGACAGGAGGGAAGTGTGTGCGTGTGTGACCTTTATTATTAGGACCTTGATATTTTTTTTTTTTTTTTTTTTTTTTTTGAAAAGCAATTTTTTTACAAAAATGAGTAAGAAACGTGTCACTGAAAGTATTGTCCATCATTAGTCACTACCACGTTGGAAAAAATGCCATCTTTTGAGACTAACCACAATCAACTCATTTTTTTGGCATCTTTATAAGAAAGTGAGTGCTGTATCTATCAAAACAAGTGATAACTAAATGGGTCAATGTCTAGTGAATATGGTGTTATATATCCATAAATAACAAACACGTCTGTATATAAAAATATATCAAGTGATATTTTTATTAATGAACGATGGACCGTGTAGCCTAGTGAACAGAGAGTGAGAGCGCGCTTCCAAGGGTTGACGAATGCGTACCCCGCAATAGCAGCATGCTATTGGGGGCAGCTGTGAACTGCCTTCCTTCGTGTTCTGTGGTTCTGCTGCTACTTCTGCTCTCACTTCTTCTGACTGACTGGCGAATCCGTGTTTTCGCGGTCTTTATATATCTTCCAAAACCGGGACTTGTTTCTTCCGGCTTTGCCTTGATCACGCGACGCCCACGTAATTCTCAGTCACCTGTCTGTTTGCCTCTGAGTTATTTCCGCATCTGCCGGAAATAGGGTCAAAGTGACATCCGTTACTTTTCACCGACCGGAAACAACACGGCTTGTATCAGCCTTTCTTGGGTGGGCCAGACCGTTATATTACAATGGCAGATGGGGTAGGGATTTCCATTTAAACGTTTCTAAGTGTTGTTTTTACCCATTTTGCAACATGTGGCCTAGTGTTATCATGTTTCTGCTCATATAGTGGCCATTTTTTGCTTCAATGCTCATATGCATCAATTGTAGTCAATAGCAATCTCCTATGATGTTTTTGGTTGGTTTGAGCAGTTCACAATAAACTACACCCAGCTGAACCCATTAAATGCAGAGTAGAAGTTTCCAACCATTGATATTTGGATTTGCCACTTTGTTGATGCATGGCTTGGCTTATCACACAATCTTCTACGCTTAGGGTTATTGTAGTGTATCCACTTTTCATCGCTAATCATGATATGATGCAAAAATAAACTTTCCTTTTCTGTCATTTGGCATCTCTCGACTTCAACTCATACAGTCTTTGCTTTTGAATCATTCCCAATGCTTTCAAACATTTTGAAACTGTTGTATGATCAACTCCTAATGATTCTGCAAATTCAGTTTGTGCCTGACATGAGTGTTCATGAAGTAATGCCTCCAAGTCTTCAAACTTTTTTCAGTGCACCAGAGCATTTTTTATCTTCAACATCAAAATCATTATTTTTGAAGTGCCTAAACCAATCTATGCATGTTGTTTCTGACAGAGCATGGTTACCGTAAGTCTCAGCAAGAATTCTGTGTGCTTCGGCTGCAGATTTCTTTTGAATAAAGTAGTGCAGTAAAATTCCCTGCAAATACACTTTCTTTGGCATGCAATCCAGCATGTTTAATGCTATGAAAAACAAAGCTTTTTACACTTTGGTGAAATAACATGCACTGAATTTCAAACTTGCTTCCTCATAGATACCTTACCATCTGAAACATGTCCTGGGTATGACGGTAAACTGCATCTGGCAGCAAGGCTTCTGATTGGGAGGTTGTGAGGAGCATGGAACCACCTCTTAATTGCTGTTGTTCTCAGGTCCACCCTGACCCAGGGTCCCAGCTATGGTTAAATAGTTAACCCCCAAACTGGGGTCAAAATGCTATGAAAGTATTTACCAACAAAACTTTTTTGAATGAAAAATGTTACCAACAAAATTTTTTTGAATGAAAAATGTTACCAACAACTGTGATTTAAAATAAAAATGTTTCTGGCCTTAAATGCCCATTTAGATGTTGATAGGCCGTTAAACAGGAACAAACCAAACCATCTGAAACTTCATCCATGCAGTTGTTCTAATGCCATCTGTTTGAAAAAAAGCAAGAACTTATTCAAGGTCCTCATAATAAAGAGATATATATTTTTCACTACGCAATGATATAATTATTGCAAAAAACAATCCACTGTTAAAGTGAAAACACATGGCAAACGCTTTCTTAACTGATAGTAAAGAGAATGAATTAAGTCGACGCTACCTCGCCATTGTCTTTCTTTCCATGTGTGTGACAGGAGTGAAGTACAGGGTGTCCCCCAAAAAATGTATACATATTGGCTGTAATTATTGCGTTCAGAGAATGAATCTGCAAAATAAACACAAAGTTTAATTATTGGCTATTTACAATTATTTAAACTATAGTCAAAATGCAGTGAAAAAAAACAATAAAATGATACTTGTAAATATTTTTATATTTTTGAAATAATAAACACCAAGTTAACAATTATTTAAAATGTGTATACATTTCTCTTTTTTTGGACACCTTGTGTGTGTGTATATATATATATATATATATATATATATACACACACACACACAACGGTCTTTATTGTAATGGAGAGGTTTGTTGGTGCTTCTCTTTTTTTTTTTTTTTACTTACTTTTTTCAGACTCTGTAACCACTTGTGTCTTAGTAGATTTACTGCCTTGCTTGGAGTGAAATGATTTTTAAAAAAAATATGAATGTCAGAATAATTCTGTGGAACTTGCTTTTTATTTTATTTGTTTTGTAAATGTTCTCAAAATTGCCTATTTTTCTAACCGTATTCGAGCACGTGCAGTGCGGTAGAACTGCTGACTGGCAGGATTGGAGAACCTGGAAAGAGTGTATCTAAGCTTGTCTTTGAATATGACTAATTAGCACAGCTAACCAGCTGTGCTAATTAGTCATATTCAAATATATTTGTACTAATTCACACAAGAAAGCCAGTACTTGCTTATTGAGCATTCATAAAGGATCTATGACTACCACTGTGAATCTAAACTACATCCAGCAGCAAGGCCTCTGATTGGGAGGTTGTGAGGAGCATGGAGGCACCTCTTAATTGCTGCTGTTCCTAGGTCCACTCTGACCCGGGGTGGTAGCACCTGTTAAGGTCCCAACTATGGGTAAATTGTTTATCCCCAAACTGGGGTGAAAAGTATAAAAATAGACTTTTATAGAAATATATACATAAGAATAAACTTTCATAGAAAAATATACATTTTTGAAGGAAAAATATGACCAACAATACAGAATTGGAAGACGTCTTCAGTTTTCTAAAATAAAAAAAATAATAATAAAAAAGTTTTTCATCAAAATCTGATTAAATTAACCTAATCACTATAACTGAACATTAAAAAAAAAAAATACCTAAAAACCTTTTTTTTTTTTTTTTTTTTTTTTTTTTTAAAGCATTAAATAACCTACAGAGGTTGATATGCCATTAAACAAAACTCACTCACTACTGTAGATCGGTAAGGCTACATCAGTATTATTATATCACTGTTGGGTACAGATTGACGTTTTGTCAATGCAGCCTGAACCACTTTTCTTGATGGGGTGTGGACCCACTCTCAGGCAATTGCAACTCGTAATACACACAGTGTTGACAGTTTAAAGTGTTTGTTGTCTTGTGGGCAATGAATTATTTTCAATCCTGCAACCCTGTTCTCCACAGATGGAATGTCACTGTCATATTGCCATGAAAAATGTGACAAGCTACATTCCCTAGAGCTACTAATTCAGACCTTCACAGCTAAGACTCATAATGCTATGTACACAGAGACAAACCCTCCTCATTCCCTTCATATTCCATTGACAAGGAGGAAGTTCATCCCAAGAGCTGCTACTTTATGGAACTGACTCTGATGCTTCTCCAAATGCTAAAATCTTAACCACTCTAAGTTTAGGGTTAATATTTACCTGCCCCACATATCTCTTTCTATTGTCCATACAAGGGTCCTTGGTATGATGGTAAACTGCATCTGGCAGTAAGGCCTCTGATTTTGAAGCTGTGAGGTGCATGAAACCACCTCTTAATTGCTGCTGTTTCCAGGTCAACCCTGACCCAGGGTGGTAGCATCTGTTAGGGTCCCAGCTATGGGTGAATAGTTAACCCTCCAAATGGGGGTCAAAACACTATGAAAGTATAAAAACAGACTTTTATGAAATATATACATAAAAATTTTTGAATGAAAAATATTACCAAGAAAACCTTTTTAAAGGAAAAATGTCACCAACAAAAATACGTTTCGGAAGGTACTAATGCTTTGGTATTAAATGATCCCCAAGGGGTTGATATGCTGTAAAACGAACCAAACCATCTCCATTCAACAATCTCATTTAGTAAGCTCTACATTAAGGGGCTCTTGTGTCTTTTATTGGGTGGACATTAACTTTAAAAAAGTGGAAACAAATTTTCTTACTTTTACTAAGTATTTTTAGATATGTGAATGACTGAAAATAACATTTTTAAGTAATAAAAATGTTGAATTAATAAATAAAAGAAATTCATACCTTTCTTAACAAATTGCTTTGTTTATGTTGGAATACACAACTGGTTAGATATGATTGTTTCAAGAGTTAGAAAAATCTGTTTAACGGTACTGCTTAATGTCTTTCTTTCTTTTTTTTTTTACCCTTTCACCCCCAAGCAAGGCAGGATTGCCACTGGCACACAGAGGGTTACATTGAGAGAAAAAACAAGGGACATGGGATGTCAAAGAAAGGGTGAAAGAAGGATGGGAATCAAGGAGATAGATCTCAGTTGATGTTGCATTTAAACTTTTGGAGATTGTAGCTGTCAGGGAAGCAAGAAAGTGGAATGGAGTTGCACAAATGGCAAGTATGAGAAAAGAAACTTTGATTAGAAGAGGTCGTTACATTTAATGATTTTGATGTTAAAAGGGTGGGACCTTTATACTAGTCTAGTAGCATGTGTAAATACGATTTCTCATTCTGAGTCGACATCCATTGCACCACAACGCACATCCAAGAAGTTTATCACTGTACATTAAATAAAGGATTCTCTGTAGGTTACCTGAAGCAACATATACCTGATGAAATAATTGCAAATAAATCTTTTAGCTTTGAAAACTGTCGTCTTTCCTTGAGTTCAGAATGCAAAAAAAATAAAAAGTGAGTGAGAATTTAATGCAACCCTTTTAAATAAAAAGAATAATTTTAATTAAGTTGACCAAAACTTGTTTGTTTCATTATGATTTTCCAGTCTTTGAATAATTTGTTACACATCTGGATAAAAATTGTTGTTTTCTCATATTGTCTCACTTTGTGAACCGTCCTGAGGATTATGATAAACTGTGTTCAGCAGTAGGTCCTTTGATTGGAAGATTGAAGGTTTTGAGGAGCATGGGGTCAACTCGTGTTTTTCCTTGGTCTACCATGACCCAAGATGGTTCTTTTTGTTTGTTTTGTTTTTATGGCATATCAACCTCAGCGGGTCATTTATTGCCAACTAAATTTTTATTTATTTATTGCTGGTAATACCTTTTTGTGGTACAGTGGATATCGGCTTGGAACGAGAAGCCGGGGAGCCGAGTTCGAATTCCAGTTGAATCCATTGTATTCACTTACGCGCAATACCCTTGGGAAAGGTATTAATTCGTCTCTTCCTTCCAGTTATGGGTTAAATAGCAGGACAGATTGGGTTCTATAACCTTGTTCGGCAACCAGTCTACCGCAGAAAGCTATGGCAACCTACTGCGGGATAATCTTCTGCCCAGTCAGTCATGTCTCTTTCGAGGCATGATCGCCCAAGCGTGTATCACGTATGGCACTTAACTGAATACCTTTTTCTTTCAACAATTTATTGTTGCTTTTATATATGTTTTGTGTCAAGTAATACTTTTTCTTTTTCGAAGATCAAGATTCATTGGGATTTGTCTTTAATGGCAGGGTCCCCAAGTCCTACCCTGTTATTTAACCCATAACTGGAGGGGAGGGATGGATTAATACCTTTTGCAAGGGTACCAGTGCTTAAGTGAATGCAGGGTATTCAACTGGAATTTGAACTTGGCTCACCGATTTCTCTTTCCGAGCCGCTATCCACTGCACCACAACGCACATCTGTCACTATACGCTTACAGCACCTGGTATTCCCAAGCGGTCACCCATCTAAGTACTGACCAGGCTCAACATTGCTTAACTTCGGTGATCGAGCGAGAGCCGGTGTATTCAACGTGATATGGCCGTAATATCCCAAGGTGGTAGCACGTGTATTGTTGGTCAATTAGGGTTCAATAAAGTGTTCAGTTTGGAATTCCCCATAGGTTACCCAAATCAATATACACCCAATAAATACTGAAGGAAAGAACGGACCAACAGTTGATAAAAACAAATACGAGGATGATGGTCCAAACATAGTGTAAATCTATAATAATAAATCTATAATAATAAGAGCTGCGTCTGTCACAATTTCGTATCTATGCTATAATATAGGTACCTCCACTAATTCACTGAAAAAACGGCATAGCATGTAGAAAAAAAAATCCAACCTTAAGAAAAACAAAGGTTTTCCAACAAAATGTTTATTATTAAGAGGAAAGATCAAAGTATTTTTTAATTCTTTCAAAATTTTGGTTTAAAAAAAAAAACCCAAAAAACTGTTTGTTTTTCAGCACTAACATTTAAAAAAAACCCAAAGATCAAAATAACCTTTAGTTTTTTTTTTTTAATCATTTCACCCCAAGCAAGGCATTCCACTGCCACTATTGCGCATGGGGCTACATAGGGGAAGGTAAAGAGAAGGAGTGTTTAGACATAGGGAATGTCAGGAGGAAGGTGACAGATAAGTAAGGATACCGAGGATGAGGGTTGGGCAGATGGGAAGAGTGTTTGATAGAATGGGAGCATTACTTGTAATATGAGATATGGTAAAAATACTAATATAATTTGGCTAATGCAGGGGTTCTTAACCAAAAGTGGGTGGTGGCAATTTGTGGGTAGGGGGAATTTTTTACCAAATATTCATTGACTGTGATGTTCATAAGAATAAAATTGGTTTAAGTAACCTGACCTTTTATTGAACTTTCTGTTTATTGAATTACAACATCATGGCATTCTATTTAAATTTTCTTCATTGAATTATGCTTCAGTTTATTTAATAATTAGTCATAAATTAAAGCTAAAATTACTGTACATGTGTTCAAGTTTAAAAATCCAATATTTTCTATTGTTATCAAATTTGTAAAATGCCTAAAATACAATTCATGTCAGTAAGTCAGTTAGTTGCCATAAGTGATACATGCTTTGGTGATCATGTTTCTTTCAAGACATGACTGACTAGGCAGGAGATTTTCTGCAGTTGGTTGCTATTACTTTCTGCAGTAAACTGGTTGATAACAAAGGCTATAGAACCCCATCTATTCTGCTATTTAACCTATGGCTGGAGAGAAGAAATGGATTATTATCTAATATTAATTGTACCACAACACACATCCATATACAGTACTGTGCAAAAGTATTAGGATAAGAACTATCTTATCTTTTATGAGGCATATTGACAGAATATAAACAACTTAAAGTAATTTTATTTGATTGACTCAACAAATGCTTTAACAAGAAAAAGATACTTGTTACAAAATAAATTTAATATTTAGTATAATAAATAGCCTTTTGCTTTGAAGTAATAATTGCGACAATTTACCAATCGCACCTATGTGTGTGTGTGTGTGTGTGTGTGTGTATATATATATATATATACACACACATACACAGTACTGTGCAAAAGTATTAGGACAAGAACTATTTTATCTTTTATGAGGCATCAAAACTATTGGTAATGTGCAAAAGTATAAGACGGGTGATTTTCCTAAAAACCTCACTGAAATTCAAATACAGAGTGAAAAGCCAAGTAAATTCCTTATAAATATTGATTATTTAACTAAAAAGGAAGAGGAAAGAAGGCTTTGGAATTTGAATTGGCTCCCACTAAAGCCCTGATCTCAATCCTATTGATCATCTATGGGATATTTTGGATAAAAAAATTGATAAATCTAATGTTACTTTGCAAAACACACTTTGGGAACAAATAACAGCTGCTTGGCAGGAGATACCATTATAGATTGAAGAAGCTTGTGATGTCAATGCCTGACAGAATGAAGGCTGTGATCAAATTAAAAGGCTATTATACTAAATATTAAATTTATTTTGTAACAAGTATTTTTTGTTAAAGCATTTGTTGAGTAAATCAAATAAAATGACTAATTAAATTGTTTATTTTCTTTCAGTATGCCTCATAAAAGATAAAATAGTTCTTGTCCTAATACTTTTGCACAGTACTGTATATATATATATATATATATATATATATATATTAGGTGCGATTGGTAAATTGTCGCAATTATTTTATTATTTCGAAGTGAAAGGCTATTATACTAAATATTAAATTTATTTTGTTACAAGTATTTTTTGTTAAAGCATTTGTTGAGTAAATCAAATAAAATGACTTTAATTAAATTGTTTATTTTCTGTCAGTATGCCTCGTAAAAGATAAAATAGTTCTTGTTCTAATACTTTTGCACAGTACTGTATCTGTATTAATATGGAAAAGTAATGAAGATTTTCTTTAATATATGCATTATTTGGAATGCATCTTGAGTCAGGCAATCTTGAAAAGGTGGGGAAAAGACCTTCTGACGTATGGTGAAGGTGCTGGGCAAACAGGATGAGGGCTACTGGTGTCGTGGGTTAAAGTATCCCTAAATGTTCTGAGACTGAATGATCTTTAAAACAGGAAAAAAAGGAAAACCTAATTCTGTTTGCAAAAAAAGAAAAAAAAAACTTAAAATTTTAGTTTATCTATTCTAATTTCAAGGCATTTTTAATTTTTTTGTATAATATACAAAGGAATTTGAATAAATAAATCATCATTTATCCATCACACCCAGATGGTGCATAGGGCAACAACTTATTTGTTGCTGTTTCTGTAACAAACTGTTTTTTACGGGGAAGGGTCGTTAGCCCTGCACCCAACCCCCAAACCTGGAGAACCGGTGGACCATTCTTGGTCCTTACGTTTACAGCACCTGGTATTCCCAAATGATCACCTACTGACCAGGCTTGATGTTGCTTAACTTCGGTGATCGGATGGGAACCGGTGTATTCAACACGAGATAGCCATAGACGAATAAATAATAAATAATAATAGTTAATGATATAGGTTAGCCGTTATAAAAAACTTAATTCAGTGCACACAAATATCTTCTTCCAATGCCATATTTTATAAAGAATTACATAACATTAAACAAACACTTGTTAACAATGAATTTCTTAACTCCGTCATTGATCAACAAATTAAGACGTTTTTCAATAAACTTAATACCTCTAACAAAACTGATAATGATAGTGTACTTCAAAATAAACATAACACTATTATACTATTGCAACCAAATGCATAATAATTACAAACATGATGAAACACTCAAAAACATAATAGGTAGAAATGTTAAACTAATTAATAATAAACAAATTAAGCTCATCGTATATTATACAAACTTTAAGACAATTGACCTCGTAGTCTCTAATAACCCTACAAGCACACAATTAAATCCTCTACAGAAAACCAATGTAGTGTATCAATTTACATGCCTGTTCAGAGATTGTATTTCTGATACTAATAATAAACTCACTACATATATTGGTTTTACTACAACCACGCTCTCCTGTAGACTTACCTGTCACCTTTCTGATCATAGTTCTATTAAACAACATTTTTTAGGAAAACCTAGCCATGTACGTAATATTAGACAGATTTTAGTTGATAACACAATAATACTCCCTCATACACACAGTAAAAAGAATCTTCAGATATTGGAGGCCATCTACATAAAATCAAAGCAACTCACACTCAATAAAATTGTTTCAAATTAGTTACAACACATGACATTTCATTTAGACATATGGTTCTGTTGTTAACATTTCGGTCTCCCACGTGGTATGATGTCATAGAACTGCATTACTAATTTACGACCTGCGTTTGCTATTTGGTGACTGTTATCGTCGCATAGCAATGTTTTATGTCAACACAAGAGAATATCATCTTTGATGGTGAATATCTTTATGTTAATGTCTCTATAACCACTTTGAAGATGGCTCCTGTGAGCTGAAAGCTTAGGACCAGCAATTTTTTTTTTTTTTAAAAATAAAATATCCAAATGTTCTATTCCAACAAAAATCAAATCTTTTTTCTAACTTCTACCTTATCATATGCCATAACAATTTCACGTTTTCTACAAGGTGCTAAACCCTCTGACATTATAAGGACAATTCATCTACTTCTGCGTCACGTCATCACATTACATTACAAGCTCCTGTAATGCCCATTTCTCTTTTTCCAATTGTACATGCATCCTTCCTGTTGATTGGCAAAATTGACCAAGCACGAATTGTTTTACAAAAAAAAAACCAATACTTCGCATTTTTTTAACTTAAGCTGAAGTTTTTTGAATAAGCACTTGACCTTACCATTTAACATAACCCCTAAAAACCTCCAGCAATGCCGAGCTATACAGACAATATACAATAAAATACAGAATTATGGTATGCTATATTTATGGGTTACAGAGCTGAATATCAGGTATAGAGCATATCTAAATATAAAAGAGGACATTGAAGTCAACAATCGTACAGGCATGAAACAGACTGGTACACTTTCATGTCTTTTAAACTACCAACTGATGTGTTTAATTACATTTATATCTTGGTCAGCCTATGAACTTTCCAGATGACCCTGATAAATTCTTTTTTTTTTTCTTTATGTAAGGTTCATCCTGTACAAGCTTTGGTCGTCCCCCAAGGTAGAGTGTTACATTAAGAGGCAGTTTATATGTATAGCCAAGGAAATAATGGTTAAACCTAGACTTAAACAGGTTAAGTAATGGATGGCGGCTTGGACTGAGGAGTCAAGAAACCAAGTTCAGATTCCAGTCGAATTTATTACATTGACTTACTTAAACTTGGGAGGATCTGGTCCATCTCTTCTCCCCCCAGATATGAGTAAATAGCAGGACAGATTACTTGGAGGGCATATGAATAGTTCAGATTTCAATTAAAACCACCTTTTCAGAAATTTACTGTCTGCCTTTGTGTAAAACTACACGTTCTTACTTACAGTTTGGTATATAAACTAAAGCAAATTTTACAGTTTATACGTGGCTTACGGCCTATCACGTTGAATACACCAGTTCTCGCTTGATCACCGAAGTTAAGCAATGTTGAGCCTGGTCAGTACTTAGATGGGTGACTGCTTGGGAATACCAGGTGCTGTAAGCGTATAGTGACGGATGTGCGTTGTGGCGCAGTGGATATTGGCTCGGAAAGAGAAATCGGTGAGCCGAGTTCGAATTCCAGTTGAATACCCTGCATTCACTTAAGCACTGGTACTCTTGGGAAAAGTATTAATCCGTCCATTCCCTCCAGTTATGGGTTAAATAACAAGGGTAGGACTTGGGGACCCTGCTCTTAAAAACAAATCCCAATGAATCGTGATAAGAAAAATGTTGTAAAAATAAAATAACCTTACCCAAAATCATTGGTTATGACCTTAAATGATCCCATAAGGATTGATAGGTCATTAAGCCTCAAAAACAAACTATTATAATAAAGATTGTGTATTTGCGTATATATATATATATATATAACATAATGATGATCCATGCATACTGTCTTAATATGTATAGGAAAAACTACTAAAAAGTTTAAAAATGTTTTTTAAAATTTAAACTAGAAGCGTTTGTTGTGAGGAGTGTCTGTTGCGAGATGTTTACATCACGTGATGTAGAAAGCGAGTTTTTGGATATTTTTAAACGTAAACCTAACTCTAATAATACTTTTAAATGTTGTTTTAAAGAAAATTTTTTTAAGTGAATCTAAAAAATGTTTAACTATTGAAATATTTATAAAGATCCAAAATACCTAAGTCCCTATTTAACCCTAGCCTATGTGTATTTAATTTTAAAATCCAGTATTTTTCTTTCTTTCTGCATGAGTATGTGGAACTAAAATCAGAATCTATCGGTAAACATTTTCAGTTTTCTAATGTGTATCCTGGTTGATTGAAGTGTTCAGCTATAGGGGAATAGTTTAAATTTTAAATTCATTTGTTTATAATGAAAGGCCGAGGTCGGTCTGAAATATCAAATATATATATATATATATATATATATATATATAGAAATAAATAAATACTGTCAAAAAAATACATTTTTAAACTTGCAACTTTTTAGAAGTTTTCCTATATATATATATATATATATATATATATATATATACACACACACACGCACACACAATAGCGATGTATTGTCGGCTCAGTTCATTCTCTTTACTGCCATTATTATAAAAGATCTTGCTGCATAGACCTCTGATTGAGAGGTTGTGAGGAGCATGGAACCACTTCTTAATTGCTATTGTCTCCAGATCCACCCTGACCTGGAGTGAGCAAATAGTTAACCCCCTAACTGGGGTCAAAACACTATGAAAGTATAAAAATAGACTTTTATGGAAAAAAAAAATTATTACTAGCAATACATTTTTTAATATAAAACTAGAAGACATCTTCAGTTTCCTAAAATACAAAAAAATAAATAAAAAAAACTTTCAAAATCTGACTAAATCAACCTTTTTACTATAACTGAACATTAAAAAAATACCTTAAAACCCCATCTTTTTAGCATTAAATAACCGACAGAGGTGTTGATATGCCGTTAAACAAAACTCAAACTTTTGCGGCATGTTAGCTTCTTAACAGTACTGTATTTTTTTTATTTATTTATTTTTTTTGCAATAATTGTCAAGTAGTTAAGAATCCTCTTTATTTATATATATATATATATATATATATATAAATAAAAGGCAATCTGTGAGTCTGTGTAACTGTTCCTTATGCACGCCTACATTTTTTAAGCTACACCATTCAAATTTTCTAGGGATACATATCTACAGGGAAGCCAGGTCGACACATGCTTTTGGAGGTTAAGTTCAGCAATTTTCCCTTTCGCACTTTTTGGCCAATGGTGCAGATCATTTACATTTGCTCCGTAAAACATTTAAGATCTAAGATGGTTGCTAAATTACGTCAAAGAAATCAAATCACACATGTCAAATGTGACTAAAAAAAAAAGCCTTTATATTTAATTTTTATTCCGACATTTTAAAAATTCATTTGGTCAAGAAAAAAATGTGAATATTTTTCCCCGTAATTTTGAAACAAGAAATATTTAAAAAAAAAACATTCTGAACTGAGAGCCTAATAGTTTTTATATTTCTAATTTCAGTAAGACAAAATAAATAATTTTTATTTTTATGTTAAATTCATTTAGACAACAAAAAATGTAAATATTTTCCCCCATAATTTTGAAACAAAAACAAACGCAATGCTGTTCACAATGTCACACAAAACATCAAATCACATTTACACAAAACAAAAGAAAATAGATTTTTTTTAATGGAATTTTTGAACAATTTTTTATATACTATTACTAAAATGCTCCGAGTTGCATGGGTAACGCCGGTCTATGATGCTAGTCATAATATAAAGGCCATTGTGTATGTATGTATGTATGTATGTATGTATGTATGTATGTATGTGTCTCACTCACTCACTCTCTCTCTCTCTCTATCTATCTATCTATCTATCTATATATATATATATATATATATATAATGTTATAAGAAAGTGAAAGAACAGGTAGATTAAAACCCACTGTTCAAGCATTTACTTTAATGAAGAGTGCTCAATATGAAGTAGAGCTTAATATTTTTGTTAGAATGGTTTATAAAAGCATTATATCACTTCACAAAAATTTTCATATTTCAATCCAATACTGTTTTTTTCAGGTGATAGTTTAAATAAATTGTGAAAATGATTTATTTAGAAAATATAAGATGAATTCATGGTTATTTAGAAAGTGAAGGAGTAGTAGTAGAATGGGTAGGTAGAGAATATGCTTGTAGGTGTGTCAATATTGTTCAATCAAAATATATATCACCCCTTTGCTTGTGTCATGCTCGGTGGCGGTGGGGGGGGGGGAATAACCTGTGATGAAACTAATAATCCTCTCAAATATTTTGACAGTAGAAGTACGCTTGTATTATTATATTAAGATGTGAATCTTTTGACTAAAAATAAATTCTGTATTTTCTACCTATGTCCTATAAATTTAAGGTTGGTGACGAGAGAATTAACTTCTCTTCTAATTATGACATTCTAAATGAAATATGCTGTTCAGTGGGTAAAGTTGGGGGTAGTGGGGAGGGCAATGAAGTGCAAAGAAACAAACTCCTCCTCCCCAATTTCTTCCTTAAAAATTTGGAGGGGTAAGGAATTTAAATGCATTAGAGCATCTTATTAGCAGTTTGTGGCTACTTCCCATACAATCACCAAAGTTAAGCAGTATTGAGTCTGGTCAGTACTTGGATGGGTAACCGCTTGAGAATACCAGGTGCGGTAAACTGGGATGTGCAGGTGGTGTAATGGATAATGGTTCAAAATTGTTAACCGGAGAGTCGATTTTCATTTCCATTTGAATTTGTTATATTCACTTATATGCGAATACCCTTGGGAAAGGTATGAGTCTATCTATTTTCTCCCCCATTTATGGGTTAATTAGTTAAGATTTATATCAGCAAAGCTGTTATTATCTTAAAAACAAAATTGTGTACAAAAATAGTTGATTTTCAGCATCAAATAACCTGGAGAGGTTGATAGGCCGCTAAATAAATATCAACCCTCCAACATCTTATAAGCAGTGAAATAGGGTAGTCAGCAAATTCTTCCCTCATCTAGTGCTCCCCGGGCGCTTTCCTCATCTCAGTGTTCCCCGGGCGTTTTCCTCACCTAGTGCTCCCCGGGCGCTTTCCTCACCTAGTGCTCCCCGGGCGCTTTCCTCACCTCGTGTTCCCCGGGCGCTTTCCTCACCTCGTGTTCCCCGGGCGCTTTCCTCACCTCGTGTTCCCCGGGCGCTTTCCTCACCTAGTGCTCCCCGGGCGCTTTCCTCACCTAGTGCTCCCCGGGCGCTTTCCTCACCTAGTGCTCCCCGGGCGCTTTCCTCACCTAGTGCTCCCCCGCTTTCCCCCCTCCCCGGGCGCTTTCCTCACCTCGTGTTCCCCGGGCGCTTTCCTCACCTCGTGCTCCCCGGGCGCTTTCCTCACCTCGTGCTCCCCGGGCGCTTTCCTCACCTAGTGCTCCCCGGGCGCTTTCCTCACCTACTGCTCCCCGGGCGCTTTCCTCACCTAGTGCTCCCCGGGCGCTTTCCTCACCTAGTGCTCCCCGGGCGCTTTCCTCACCTAGTGCTCCCCGGGCGCTTTCCTCACCTAGTGCCCCCCGGGCGCTTTCCTCACCTAGTGCCCCCCGGGCGCTTTCCTCACCTAGTGCCCCCCGGGCGCTTTCCTCACCTAGTGCCCCCCGGGCGCTTTCCTCACCTAGTGCTCCCCGGGCACTTTCCTCACCTAGTGCTCCCCGGGCACTTTAGCTAGGGTGCTTTCTGAAAGAGGTTGCTAGGATTTCTGTGAGAAACGATGATAAATAGATTAATGCATTTTTTAATTTTATATTTGTGATTTTACTATACGTGTATGTCATATTGTTGGAAAATCCTTGTTTATTATAACAGTCTTCAGCCTTTTCTATTATTTAGAATGGTAATAATCATAGGCAATATATTTAGTGATGTCTATATGGAGTCAAGTGTGTTACCCCCTTCACTGGTTAGTGAACAGGACCTGTATGTAGCAAATTTGTGTATCATTGAGTGACTCATACAAGTACAGAACGAGTGCCCATATGTTATGTTTACAACACGAATTATGATAAAAAAATAAGAGCCAGATATTAATAATTGTATGTAATAATTTTTATACAGTGGGTCCCATGAGACATGAAAACTATTTCAAGTGTGGAACATATAAAAAGGTTGAGAAATGCTGATCTATAGTTATGTCCAAAAACAAAAATTCTGATCACAGTGTCAGTTGTACAATTCTGCCAAATTTATTTATAAAATGCAAGTCACCAAAGGAAAATATTGAGAGTCCTCTAACCTCAATGTGTGATTGTTTTGATCCATATTTAATTTTTTGGTTAGTTAAGTGAGAGTCGAGGACTGGCTCTACTTTGTTCTGTACCCCCCCCCCCCCGGTCAGCAGGTCTTAAAATACATCAACTACATCCTCTAACCACAATGTGTAATTGTTTTGATCCATTTTCAATTTCTTGGGTAGTTAAGAAATTACTGCATGTTTTGTTTTGGCTTCTGCAGGAAGATAATTTTATGATGAATTTACACAGAAAACTAGAACCTCTAACTTTTATAAATTTAATTTAAAAAAAAAAAAGAATTCATGACCTGGTATGCTTCATCTTTTGCATTGTCTTTTAACCTGCATTTCCCAGAACCCTACGGTTCTGTAAGAGGTCGCTAGGTCAATGCAGTTTGGTTCTAAATTTCTATTCGAAATTTTACTGTATGTGTACAGCATTATTGGAAAATCTTTGCTTATTATAACAGTCTTCAGCCTCTTCTGTTGTTTAAAATTATAATAATCATAGGTAATGTATTTAGCGATGGCTATATAGTGTCGGTATAAAACCCCCTTCACTGGTTAGTAGACAGGGCATGGTGGATTTGTGTATTATTGAGTGACTCCCTTAAGTACAGGACGCATGCATGGCATCCATACATTATTGCGATATGACACTTGCCCGGCTGACAACCCTCAGGCCAGATCCTGGTCGAGACGGCACCAGTTGTGATGCCTCAGGCCGGGCTGGCCATCTGTCTAATGTGACGCTTGTTCTCGCCGACAGTTGTGACGATTCCAGTTGCTACGCTGTCACCCGGTTGTACGGTTGCTTTGGTCGCTGTTGCTTGTCGTGATGATCTTGTCCGATGATGTCGCCACAAAAGCTGGGTTACAGGATGTCTTTTGCAACAACAGACCACTGTCCCACCTTGTGATTAGATCCCAGAGGTCACGTCGTGCAATCTTAATAGTCGTCTCTTTGAGCCAGTTCGGACACTGGTGTACACTTGTGGTTTGAGAAAAAAAAAATTACGGCACCAAAAAAAAAATTAATAAAACAAATGGACAAGGTTGAACACGCCTGGAGAGTTACAAAGAATGTCTTTATATAAAGAAAAAACAATGTCTTTCTTTTCCCAGGAATACAGTTGTTGAAAATGATAATGAATCGTCGAAATTACTACAACTGAGAGAGAGTTCGTTTAAAAACATCTTCTAATCCTTAAAAAAAATTTTTAAGTTTCATTAGTTTCGTTAAAGTGGACAGAGCTGTTCAAATTTTTCACTTTTTTTAAATCATATCACCCCAAGCAAGGCGAAAACGCCACTGATGCGCAGGGGGCTACGTAAGAGTGAAAAGATTGGGAAAGAGAAAAACCGGAAGCCACAACCTGAACAGGAAACAAGGGATAAGCCTCTTCACCTGTTCAATAGACGTGGGTGGAGTGTGAACCGGGCGATAGTTTAGACTATCTATTTAATTCTAGTCCGTATTATCTAAAATTAAATCTATCTGTTTCTCTTTTTGATGATGTTAAAAAGATAATAAAGTTCTTTCGGGTTCTTGTCGGAACATTGCGGAACTTACGAATGAAGAATCAGAATTTTTGATTTTCCTGTGATAAAAAAAAATAGCAATAATGTTCTTTCAGGATTTGGGTTGATGGCACATTATTCTAAATTAACTTCTTTGAGTTAATTTGTGGCAGACTTCATTCGGAATTAACTCTTTAGCCATAAGTTCTATGGTGGGTGACTGACCGTGGGTCATGGCTCCCTGGTTGGGAACCTTTTCCCCAGTTGTTACATTTTGACTGATAGCGACTCGAAAATAAAGCTGAATATTGAGTAAAAAGTCACAGCAACTGATTTTTCTCGCTGAGTCGAGATTTTTATAACCAGTTTCGATCCTCTCTGGGGATCCAGCCGTCCCTCAGCTCTCGGCCAATGAAATCGTTTTCTGCCCACTCGATTTGCGATCGATTTGCAGGCTTTAGCTCGACAATGAGATTTTAACAACTCACACTGGATTTCGATTTCCACCAGTTTCCCACAGACTCTTGTGTTTAATGAAAGGTCTGAGGGACCTTGGCCTTTGTGTGACCTTATCAATAACTCTGACATGTTTTGTCTAAGTGTCTCCAGCTTAGCGAAATGTTCACTTCAAATCCCCCCCCAAAAAAAGAAATTTATATAAACTCGAAAAAAGAGAAATGTATATTTTCCCAGAATAGTTAGATTTTATATTCCCCAGATTTTAGAAGTACCTGATTATATTAAAAATATTATTTTTTTCTAAGCTCACATTGCGTATTGTAATAAAGCATTAATAATAATATTGCTAATATCAATTTCTCTCTCCGTTGTTTTTTAAACCAACCAAGAGAAAGTATCCCCGTGGGAGAAGGGAAAGTATCTCTGCGGGAGATAGTATCACATTATGTTTATCATGTAGACTATGATGAAGATAAGATATCGATAATAATTTTTATGCAAGTTGATATGCCGCTAAACAGAACAACCAACCAACATCTTATAAGCAGTGAAATATGGTAGTCAGCAAAAGCATTACCATTACAGGCAAAAAAAAACTTGGTGTGTTTTCTCATCTAGTGCTCCCCAGGACCCTAGCTTTCTGAAAGAGGTCACTAGGATTTCCGTGATAAATGGTGATAAATAGATTAATGCATTTTTAATTTTATATTCATAATTTTACTATACGTGTATGGCATATTGTTGGAAAATCCTTGTTTATTATAACAGTCTTCAGCCTTTTCTGTTATTTAGAATGGTAATAATCATAAGCAATGTATTTAGTGATGTCTATATTTTTTTTTTTTTTATCATATCACCCCCGAGCAAGGCGGTAACACCACTGAAATGCAGGGGGCTACGTAAGAATGAAAAGATTGGAAAAGAGAAAACCAGAAATCACATCCTAAACAGGGAACAAGGGATGAGCCTCTTCAGTCAGTTAAAGTGCCATATGTGATACACGCTTGGGCGATCATGTCTCGAAAGAGACACGACTGACTGGGCAGAAGATTATCCCGCAGTAGGTTGCCATTGCTTTCTGCGGTAGACTGGTTGCCGACCAAGGCTATAGAACCCAATCTGTCCTCCTATTTAACCCATAACTGGGAGCCTCTTCACCTGTTCAATAGACGTGGGTGGAGTGTGAACCGGGTATGGAGTCAAGTGTGAAACCCCCTTCACTGGTTAGTAGACAGGGCATGGTGGATTTGTGTATTATTGAGTGACTCCCTTGAGTACAGGGCGTATGCATGTTTACCATGTAAACTATGATGAATATAAGATATCGATAATAATTCTTATGCAGTTGTTTCTTGGGACGTGAAAACCAGTTCAAGAATTTTACAAGGGAGAAAAGGTTGGAAAACACTGCATTAGAATATTAGATGCACACATGTTGAAAATCTCATGGCCTTCCTAAGACGGCCTTCCTCACCAAAAATGCTATCCGTTCAGATTATGGGGAAAGGGTTTGGCCACTATTTGTTCAGATCTTACTCAGGAATCTCTCTATCAGAGAGAGAGAGAGTTTTCTTCTCTCTCCTTCTTGCCACACCTTACAAATGCTTAAATATCCAGCTATGAGTCATTAAATTGTTTGTGAATTGATAGCTATGATATTTTAAAAGTTGACATAATAGACTTCATTTGTACTTTAGTCTCTTGTCTGTCTTATTTAAAAAACAAAACAAATCCATATCTAATTTCCTTTTATGTAGAAAAATAAGGTATAAAGTATAAAAAAAAATTAAGTATAAGTAAAATCTGTTTAGTTGGTCATTAATACTCTTCAACTGGGCATTATTTCATGCTTACTGCATGAGCACGTTGAGTTGCTAGAAAGAGACTCAAAATTGTCTGCAGCTGTTGATGCAAATTGAAAAAAAACAGGCAAGCCATTTTTATTATTATTTAATGATTTACTTATATTTATGCTACTTTGTCTTTTAGCTATGGTTTGGTTTAAGTGAATTAAAAAGATATAAAAAAAAGACTTATTTTATATATATATATATATATATATATATATATATATTCTATACAGTACTGTGCAAAAGTATTAGGACAAGAACTATTTTATCTTTTAAGAGGCATATTGACAGAAAATAAACAATTTAATTTAGGTAATTTTGATTTACTCAACTAATGCTTTAACAAGAAAAAAAATACTTGTTACAAAATAAATAAATTTAATATTTTATATTT
Organism: Ascarosepion bandense; assembly: GCA_037127315.1. Taxonomy (NCBI): domain Eukaryota; kingdom Metazoa; phylum Mollusca; class Cephalopoda; order Sepiida; family Sepiidae; genus Ascarosepion; species Ascarosepion bandense. The sequence continues at coordinate 5,631,976 of JBBBDQ010001254.1, forward strand.
TGCTTTGATCACAGCCTTCATTTTGTCAGGCATTGACATCACAAGCTTCTTCAGTGTATCTCCTACCAAGCAGCTTGTATTTGTTCCCAAAGTGTGTTTTGCAAAGTAACATTAGATTTATCAATTTTTTTATCCAAAATATCCCATAAATGTTCAATAAGATTGAGATCAGGGCTTTGTGGGGTCCAATTCAAATTCCAAAGCCTTTCTTCCTCTTCCTTTTTAGTTAAATAAACAGCGGACCTGAAGCAGACTACCACCACGTTTAATTTCGTTGTTTTTCATTTATTTTTACTTCTTTCAGTGCAGTCCTATCAATTGTTACTTAAACTTTCCAATTATCAAAAACAAAATTTGAAAGATTACAATATTTAAACAAACTTGGTGTGGGGTCAGTTTCTCATACAACGTAAATCGATCCTTCATTTTCAATCCACTATTGGTTGTATGAGAAATGGTCCCCTCCCCCTAAAATTGTTTAAATATTGAAATTTTTGCAATTTTTTTTTTTCGGCATTCATAAAGTTTAAGGTGTAAAAGATAATATTGCATTGAAAAAAGTCCCAAAAATTTGATAATGAACACATTTACAGGTGGTGGTAATGTCATACTGGCAACTGGTTTCTAAATGGAGGTTCGATTTACTATAACGTTTTATGAGAAACTGAACCCCTCCCCACCGGGAAATGTTAAAATATTGAAATTTTAAAAAATTTTTTGTCAAGTAAAGCTAAGACTGTGCTGAAAAAAGTAAAAAAACAAATGACAAACAATGAAATTAAACATGGTGGTCGTCTGCTTCAGGTCCACCAAATAATCAATATTTATTAGCAATTTACTTGGCTTTTCCCCCCTGTATTTGAATTTCAGTGAGATTTTTAGGAAAATCACCCCTGTCCTAATACTTTTGCACACTACCGGTAATGTGAAAAGTGTTAGGACAGGGGTGATTTTAAACTTTATTTTGATGCCTCGTAAAAGATAAAATAGTTCTTGTCCTAATGCTTTTGCTCAGTACTGTATATATGCATGTATTCTATATATGTATATATTTTATATATTTTCCATTTGTAATCAAGTTATTATGTAACCTAGGTTTCTGCCATGAGTGGTGTCTTCAGGCGATTTGCAATAACTGATTTTACCATTTAATGTTTTATTTTTAAGAATGCTCACGTCACGGTGTTTGTTTTTTTCTTTTTCTTTTTTTTTTTTTTTTTTTTTTTTTTTTGAATGCTTACATGGCAGGGAATTTTTGCAATAACATGGTAAAAACCTAGGTCATGTAATAACTCGTTTACAAATGGAAAATATTCAAAAGTTCTACAATATAATTGCTTTGACACCCACACACTCTGAAATGTTCATATTGGAGTTTTTGGCTTGAATGCTAAGCAGTACAGTATGCTGTTTTAAAATTTCTGGCAGAGTGAATGGCATTAAAGTGCTCTTTTTCTCACAGATGGTGCCTAAAGTGTTATATATACTATACGCTACAATTGACAAAATAAAAAACAACAAGCATGTGTGAAATTGAAAAATATAAAATGACATGTTTACAAATGAAAAAAAAAAAAATATACCCTGATTGAGCACTCTGGAAGAGTGGTAGAATTTGTAAACAGTAGCTACTCCGGCATTTACGCACCGCTCAGTCGATAATGAATTGGAGCACTCTAGCTATTGGGCGTGTTTATATACGTGCTAAAAAGCCTGCCTTCTTCTACTGAACGCTCGTGGCCTAGGGGTAGAATCACTGACTGATGCCAATTCGGTCGGGTTTCAATCTGGGGTTAGGAAGCGACCTGAGTCTAAGCCGTACTGATGAGCTGTAATACAGCGAAACAGATCTGTCTGCGGATGACTATAGTGTATATATATATATATATATATAAAGAGAGAGAGTTATTTTGCAACCCAGGTTTCTACCTTTGGTATCTTCAGGCAATTTACAATAACTGATTTTACCATTTTTTTTTTTTTTTTTTTTTTTTTTAAATGCTTATGTAACAGGGATTTTTCATGAATGCCCAATTTTCAAACTTAGAAGTTACTTAAAGGTCGAGAATGCTTTTATCTGTGGTTGTATGATGCTAATAGGCATTTGTTGGTATGGTTACACTTGGTCATAATTTCTGTTCTTTCATTTAGTTATTCATTTTTGTTTGGGATTGACGTTATAGCCAACTTTTTTTTTCCTGGCACAGTCTACATATTTCACCACCGTTGTAAGACTCGCCTGTTTTTATTATGCTCTATGTTATGTAAAGTTTTTTTTTTTTTCCATATTTTAATTTTAATTTCAATTTTTACACGTAAAAAACTAGGTCACGTAATAACAGATGAAAAATATTCAAAAGTACTACAATATAATTGTATTGAACACTTTTTAATACAAATGTACACTGGCCTAATTTTATTATGGCCAAAAACTAAGTAGTTAAATATATATAATAACACTTTAGATCTCTAAGAATATGTAGCCCTGAATATTTAAATGAAGAAGAGAAATATGTTTGTGCATATTTTGAGTGGTGTCTTGGCTCTTTCACCCTGTGCCTGAAGATACCTAATGGTTGAAACTTGGGTAGCTTCGTATGACAGCTTATTTGCTAAGTATATTTTGGTCTACTTTCTTCTTGCTGAATTTTGTATGACTCACTTTCTTATTGTACCATACGTTGGGTATGGTTGTTTTCTGTTTCCTTTTATATTTTATATATATATATATAAATGTAAAAATGAAGACCAACATGTTATTCCATGGTTAAGCGGAAGTATAGGCCTATTTCATTTGTGTAAAATCTTCTGTACAATAAAGACGGAAGCTGACAATGGTTCGCCTGAAATAGGCCTATTCTCCCGCTTAACCATGGAATAATATATCTGTCTTAATTTTTACATATATTTGCTCTATATGTATTTATATACATATATATATTTAGAGCTCTCCTTGAGAGTTATCCTACCACTTTATGTACAGGAGACTCCTTTGGATTCTTCTATATCTATACCGCGCGTGTGTGTGTGTGTGCATATATATATATATATATATATATATATATAATGGTCATATCACGTTGAATACACCGGCCCCTGCTCGATCACTGAATTCAAGTAACATTGAGCCTGGTCAGTACTTAAATGGGTGACCATTTGGGAATACCAGGTGCTGTAAGCGTTTATTGATGGATGTGTGTTGTGGTGCAGTGGATATTGGCTTGGAAAAGGAAATAGGTTAGCCGAGTTCCAATTCCAGTCGAACACTCTGCATTCACTTACGCACTGGTACCCTTGGGAAAGGTATTAATCCATCCCTTCCCTCCAGTTATGGGTTAAATAACTGAGGTCTGCTGTTCATATGATCTGTGACTAACTTCTGCACTGTTTGTTTTCAGCAGTTCCAAAAAGTGTGGAAAGTGTTACACAAGCCTTCACCACTCTAAACAATTCTGTTTTGCAGTCTGAGTTAGACACTCATATGTCGAAATCGACAGGAGAGTCCATATATATATATATATATATATATATATATATATATACACACACACACACACACACTGTGATGGAACTAGATCATACTTCTCAAAATAAAAAAAAAGTTTGGTGTTGTATGTATGTATGTATATATATATATATATAAAAAAAATTAGTTAGGTTTTGGTCATAATTAAATTACAGCAGTACACAGTCGTATTGAAGTGTTTAATACGTTTCTATTGTAGAATTTTTGAATGTTTTATTTAGAAATGAGTTATTTCTGCAAACTAGGTTTCAACCTTTTGCTATTTTCAGGCAATTCATAATAACTGATTTTTCTGTTTTTTAAATGTACAAAGTGATTTTTTTTTCCATATCTTGGTAAGTGTAAGAACAAATGGAGTAAAGATCCACAGTTTGTAGCATTTACTTTTAAAAAGTGCTCAATACAAAGTAGAGCAATATTATTATTGTAATATTTTTATTATAAGTAGTTATAATAAAAACATTTTACATCGCTACGCAAAAGCTATCATTTTTCAACACTATTGTACTTTGTCAGGCAATGGTTGGTCACTGGTGATAGGAATGGTTTTCATGGAAATTTAAAAACAATTTGTTATCCCTTGTCAGGCAGTTAAGTGGGGGAACATAAGAACAGAATTAAGAATATAATCAGAATTAAGGAAAGAATTAATCAAGACTCACCCACAAGAACATTCTTAATTCTTTCCTTATGCCTTTAACTGTGAGAAAAACAGTAGCAAATTGTTTTTAAATTTGCATAAAAAACATTCCTTTGACCAACCATCGCCTGATGAAGTACAATTAATAGCACTGAAACACGATAGCTTTTGTGTAGTGATGTAAAATGTTTTTGTTATAACTACTTATATGAAAGTAATATTTTTACTATATGTATTAGTCATCCACATACAAGCCTGTTTCACTGTATCTATAGTTCATCAGTGTGCTAAGACACATCCCTTGCTTCTGGCCGGGATCGAAACTCAACTTATATAAAAGTAATATTTTTTACTATGTGCTAGTCATCCACATACAAGCCTGTTTTACTGTATCACAGTTCATCAGTGTACTGAACACATCCACTTGCTTCCAGCTGCAGATCGAAACTCAGCTTTATAAAAGTAATATTTTACCTATGTGTGTCATCCACATACAAGCTGTATTTCACTGTATACAGTTCATCAGTGTGCTAGACACATCCACTTGCTTCTGGCCGGGATCGAAACTCAACTTATATAAAAGTATTATTTTTACTATATGTATTAGTCATCCACATACAAGCCTGTTTCACTGTATCACAGTTCATCAGTGTGCTAGACACATCCACTTGCTTCTGGCCGGAATCGAAACTCAACTTATATAAAAGTAATATTTTTACTATATATGTATAGTCATCCACATACAAGCCTGTTTCACTGTGTCACAGTTCATCAGTGTGCTAGACACATCCACTTGCTTCTGGCCGGGATCGAAACTCAGCCTATAAAAGTAATATTTTTACTATATGTGACGTGCAGCCACATACAAGCCTGTTTCACACATGCTCACAGTTCATCAGTGTGCTAGACACATCCACTTGCTTCTGGCCGGGATCGAAACTCAACTTATATAAAGTGACCTTTTTTACTATATGTATTAGTCATCCACATAAAGCCTGTTTCACTGTATCACAGTTCATCAGTGTGCTAGACACATCCACTTGCTTCTGTTTGGGATGAAACTCCAACTTATATAAAGGCTAATATTTTTACTATGTATTATTAATTAATACATACAAGCCTGTTCTGTATCACAGTTCATCAGTGTACTGAACACATCCACTTGCTTCTAGCGGGATGAAACTTTAAACATAAAAGTAATATTTTTACTATATGTATTAGTCATCCACATGACTGTTGCTGTGTCACAGTTCATCCAGATGTGCTAGACACATCCACACAACTGGCCGGGATCGAAACTCAACTTATAAAGTAATATTTTTACTATATGTATTAGTCATCCACATACAAGCCTGTTTCACTGTATCATGATTGTCAAAATTCATACAGACACATCCACTTGCTTCTGGCCGGAAGGATGAAATAAACATAACAAAACAATATTTTTACTATATGTATTAGTCATCCACATACAAGCCTGTTTCACTGCATGCAGTTCATCAGTGTGCTAGACACATCCACTGCTTCTGGCCGGGATCGAAACTCAACTTATATAAAAGTAATATTTTTACTATATGTATTAGTCATCCACATACAAGCCTGTTTCACTGTATCACAATTCATCAGTGTGCTAGACACATCCACTTGCTTCTGGCCGGGATCGAAACTCAACTTATATAAAAGTAATATTTTTCTGTATTAGTCATCCACTGACTGTTTCACTGTATCACAGTTGTAGTGTAACAGACACATCCCTTGCTTCTGGCCGGGATCGAAACTCAACATATAAAGTAATATTTTTACTATATGTATTGATCATCCATAAGCCTGTCGTGTTTCACTGTATCACAGTTCATCAGTGTACTTCTAGACACATCCACTTGCTTCTGGCCGGGATCGAAACTCAACTTATATAAAAGTAATATTTTTACCATATTAACAGTAGTCATCCACATACAATACCATTTCACTGTATCACAGTTCATCCAGTGTGCTAGACACATCCACTTGCTTCTAGCCGGGATCGAAACTCAACTGATTCGGTGTCAATCAGTCGCTACCCCCTAAGCCGTAGGTGCATCAGAGAATTGAAATTTTAACATGTTTTATATAAGCAGTGTATACTCATGCCAGTCACTAAAAGAACTCATATATATATATATATATATATATTTGATATTTCAGACCGGCCTCAGTCTTTCATCAGAAACAAATGATTTTAAAATTTAAACTAGAAGTGTTCGTTGTGAGAAGCGTCTGTCATGAGATGTTTACATCACGTGATGTAGAAAGCGATAGTTTTTTGAATATTTTTAAACGTAAACCTAACTCTAATGATACTTTTAAATGTTGTTTTAAAGAAAATTTTTGTAAGTGTATCTAAAAAATGTTTAACTATTGAAATATTTATAAACATTCAAAATACCTAAGTCCCTATTTAACCCTAGCCTATATGTATTTAATTTTAAAATCCAGTATTTTTCTTTCTTTCTGCGTGAACTAAAATCGGAAATGTTTATTGATAGATTCCAATTTTGGTACTACACAATGCCTTCACCACTATAAACAAATCTCTGTGTGGATGTCTTACTAAGGTTAGACTCTCATACATCGAAATCGATGGGAGAGTCCATAATATGTATATATATATATATATAATGTTTCGTTAAAACGACTGACATGGAAGTATTTTATTAATTTTTTATTTAATTTTTCCAGTATTCTTACATGTTTCGTTTTTGCTGGCGATAAGGAGTGTAAAAATTTTTTACTTTTCAAACGCTTTTAGCCACTTCACTGGCCATTTTCCAGTATAAGGAAATGGAGATAAGGAATGTAAAAATGTTCCATAATTATTGAGTTTCCATGTGCTTTTAGCCACTTCACAGGCCATTCTCAGGGATGTCATTTTTCTGGTGTTATTTTATTCTCATGTTTTGACTGTAATGTAATTTATTTTGTGTTATTTTTGTGTTAATATAAAGCTAAAAACTAAAGAATTGTCATTTACCTGTAAAAAAAAAAGAAAAAAAAAGCCCACCAGTAAGAACTTGTCTTCTAAACTATAATGGTCCTGGGTATAACGATAAGCTGCATCCGGCAGCAAGGCCTCTGATTGGGAGGTTGTGAGGAGCATGGAACCACCTCTTAATTGTTGTTGTTCCCAGGTTCACCCTGACCCGGAGTGGTAGCACCTGATAGTCCCACCTATGGGCAAATAGTTAACCCCCCAAACTGGGGTCAAAACACTTATGAAAGACTTCTATAGAAATAATTACATAAAAATAGACTTTTATAGAAAAATATACAGTTTTGAAAGAAAAATATTACCATAACACATTTTTTGAAAAAAAAAAAAAAAATTATTACCAGCAATATATTTTTGAATACAAAACTAGAAAACTTCAGTTTTCAAAAATAAATTTACAAAGATAAATTTTTCATCAAAATCTGACTAAATCAACCTTCTCACTATAATTGAACATTAAAAGAATACCTTAAGCCCTACCTTTTTGCCATTAAATAACCCACAGAAGTTGATATGCTGTTAAAAGACATTAAAATTCTAAACTATAATAGCCAATGCCTGGAATAAAATAGGTATAAAATAGCAGTAATAACAAACTTCTTAAATAGAGGTCTTCAAAATTCTTCTTTCCAAAGAATATTTATGAGCAAGCTAAGGCACATGAAAGAAATATTAGTCAACAATAATTTTCCCAACTATATCTAAATTTTATTTATAAATGAAGCTTTGTCTGTATGTGTGTGTCCATTACCTATAGACTCCAAAACAGCTGAACCAATTTTCTTGAAAATTTACACAGTTGTACTATAAACGTCTGCGAGTGTTCTTAGCTAGGTTTTGTGTCGAGGTACCCCCGATAAATATCAATAATCGAAAAAATCGTGTTATAGAAGGAGTGGTCCGATTTTAATCAAATTTGATAAACTCATAGACAAAGACATAAACGATATTCAGAAGTTTTAAGGTTGCAGTTTTTACAATAGTGCAGAAAATTTGATATTGACACCAGGAAATCAAAATTTGGCTTACATTCATTCATTTTTCTTTCAGTCTACGGGTTTCGCTTTAACTGGAAACAATTATTGTTTTTTAGTCTTTCATGCCAATGTTCAAAGAGTCTGAGCTCCAGGACCATGGATTAGTTTTAAAGCTTTCATTATACCCGAGCAATGCCGGGCTATACTGCTAATCATTAATAAACAAATATGATTGTTCCTACAAAGAATACATGATACCAGTATTAAAAATAACATACAAAAAAAAAAACATCAACATATTTTACTACAACCAATAATTATAAAAAGACATTTGCTATATTAAAATTATTAAACACCATATTTCTACTGTAATTCCTCAAAACATAAAATTTATTATATATTATAAAAAAATGGAAGACTGCAAACCTTGTTTCTAATCAAAATAACCCCATCAGATCTAAACTAGTGATGACTAATATAGTGTATGAATTTCAATGCCCAGTACAAGACTGTTTCTTGTTATAAATCAATTACCTATATTCACCATATTGCCACTTCTTTGAGTAGATGTCTTACATGGTACTTATCCAAGGAAAGTGCAATAAAAATAAAAAAAAAAGATTTATTAACCCATAATTTACAAGAACCCTTAAGAAAAATTTTGGTTAAAAATACCATTTAAATCCCAATATAAAAAATAAACAGAATAAAATAACAATGGAAAAATAACAGCCTTGAGAATGGCTAGTGAAGTGGCTGAAAGTGCTTAGAAAGTCAATAATTATAGAACATTTTTACATTGTTTATCTCCAGTGAAAAGGAAATATGTAAGTATACTGAAAATAAAAAAAAAATATCAAAAATTAATAAAATTTTCCTTTTTGGTTGTTTTTAACAAAACATGTTTAAAAGAAAGATTGCTGCCCAAATACACGTGTGTATGTGTGCGGGTATTTTCTGACTTTCGAGCCATTATGATAATGAAAAGAAGAATGTAACTTTAATCAAAAAAAAAAAAAAAGCTAAGAAAATTAAAAACTTTTGCTTTGGACTAAGAAATGCATTAACAATTTTCTCAAAAGTCACTCTTTCTCATTCTTTTTTTCGTAAGAAACGCCAGCTTAGGGTAAATGTAATAAGTTTCATTATTTTTTTAAACCAACACATGCATACTTTCCACCCTTTTGCCTTGTATCTGATGAAGCCTTAACTGGTGAAATGCATAATCAAATCTCTTTTCATGCAATATTTCCATTTATCAAATTAGTAACTTTAAATTCTTGTTAGGATTTCAATATCCTATTAAATATAACATATATAGAATAAGTAAAGAACAAGTAGGAAGACACTTTTTTTCTACTTGTTCTTTACTTATTCTATTCGTCTTGTCAGATTCCAATCCATATATTCAACTATATATATATATATATATATATATATATATATATATTGTGTGTATTTTGGCAGCATTTTTTCATTAATACAGGTTTCATTGAATAATATAGACAAGTTCTGTCTATTTATTTTGTGTAAGATCCGTTCGTATGATCTGATTAGCTTGATAGTATTGTCATGAAAAGACGAGAAATCGCAATAATTATTGATTTTTTTATCAGGTCTGAGCTTTTGGCTTATATATATATATATATATATATATATATATATAACTTATTTATAAATGAAACTTTGTGTGTGTTTTTTTGTGTATCCATTACCTATAGAATCCGAAACGGCTGAACCGATTTTCTTGAAATTTTACACAGTTGTACTATAAGTGTCTGTGAGTGTTCTTAGCTAGGTTTTGTGTCGAGGTACTCCCCCGATAAATATCGAACATCGATAATCAAAAAAATCGTGTTATAGAAGGAGTGGTCCGATTTTAATCAAATTTGATACACTCATAGACAAAGACATAAGAAACAATATTCAAAAGTTTCAAGGTTGCAGTTCTTACAATAGTGCAGAAAATTGATAATGTATATATCTATAAATCAATATCAGGAAATCAAAATTTGACTTACATCCATTCATTTTTCTTTCAGTCTACGGTTTCGCTTTAACTGGAAAGAACTATTGCTTTTTAGTCTTTTGTGCCAACGTCCAAAGAGTCTGAGCTCCAGGACCATGGATTAGTTTTAAAGCTTTCATTACACCCGAGCAACGCCGGGTTATACTGCTAGTATATACATATATATATATATATAAATTTGGAAATGAGTTATTTCTACAATCTAGGTTTCAACATTTCATTATCTTCAGGTGGTATATAATAACTAATTTCCTGTTTTTTAAATGTGGATTGATTAAGAACACAGTTCTTTAAAGGACATGTAAATTCATAAATAATGGTTCTCTATAATTTCGATCTTGCAGATTAATTGTTATTTTTGATAATGAACTTACTGTTCTTACATTTTCTGTTTTTATTATAAGCAGTTATAATAAACAACAATAATAATAATATGTATAGCTCAATTCTCATTGTTGAATGTTGTATTGAGCACTTTTTTTTATTGTTCTTATCTTAGGAGTGACTGAAAAAAATGAAAGAACAGAAATTATGACCAAGTGTAATCATACCAACAAATACCTATTAGGATCATACAATCATGGATGCAAATGTTCTAACTTCTCCTAAGTTTGAAAATTGTGCATCCCTGTTACAAAAAATGGTTAAATCAGTTATTATAAATCTCCTGAAGACGCACAAAGGGAGAAACTTTGATTGTGAAATAACTTATTTACAAATTAAAAAATATTCAAAAGTTCTACAATATTAAATTGAACACTTTTTAATTCAACAACTGTTAACTTAATTATGACCAATAACTAAATAATTTAATTACACACACACACATATATATATATGAATGTTCTGAGTGTGGATTCATATAATGTAATTGAACTAGTTTATTACGTGATCTTTTCCTACCAAAACTGAGTCTGACTTTTATTATATTTTTCAGAGAACAACTATAGCAAGATGAAAATGGTGGAGCGAGTCCAAGAGAAAACGCAATGTGATTCTTTTTCTTATTGAGGGAGAAGAGAAAGTGGGGTCCAGAGTTATTTCTTTGAAATCCTTGACCACCCCTCCATGTGTCGAGTCGTTTCTCATAGACAAGCAACAAGAACACCAAGGCAGCGAGGACGACGAAGAAAACTGAAGAAAAAAAAAGACGTGGATAAAGCTAAAAATCCTAAATCTGACTTAATCCTGATAGCTTAATCGCAGAGAAGCATTTAGAATTTTTATTTTCTTTTTTTTTTTCTTTTTGGCTTTTTTCCTTTCTCTTCCTTTTATAAATGTTTCTTCCTCTTGCTGGACTAAAAAAGACAACAGAGACAACGTTTTTTTTTCTCTCTCGATGGCAAATAAAGGAGTTGACATTAAAGTTGTCCTCTTGGGCAAATCGTCAGTTGGAAAGACAAGTTTAGTGGAACGATATTTACACAATAGATTTTTAGGGGATACAGTGCCTTATCAAAATGTACGTATATTCTTTTTTTTTTTAATTTTTTTGTTATTATTCTATAAGTGTCTGCTTTATATACATGTGTCTCGTAAACTGGTTCTGGCATAATTCCAAAATAATGGAAAATCTATTTAGTTTTTTACTATTGATGGTCTACTACTAAAATAATTATCTATGCTATTTACATTGTTCGGACTGTTGTCCTCATCTTTGTTGCTATATTCACCTTCAATATCTATCTATATTTTAAAGATGAGAAATTGTAATTATTTACACTATTTACATCGTTTGGACTGTTGTCCTTATCTTTGTTGCCACATTCACAATGTTTCAGCTCTTGTACATGCTGTCCTTCTTCAGGTGATTGGAATTTTGAATAGAACTCTTTATTTAATTCACAGGTGTTGATTGTTCTACTTTCATTAGCCGTGTCTCTTCCAGATGTCTCAGTATCAATTATCTCCCTTTAACTCAACTCTCCAAGTTTTTGTTCATTTTTGCTGTAACCAGGTATTGAATTCGGAACTCTTTGGGTCAAGTCACTAGATGCAACCAATGCTTTTAGTAGATTAAAACTTGTTGCACTAGAGCAATCTACTCCAGTGAATGAAATAAATGGTTTAGTTTGAAATTTTACTCACCTGAAGAAGGCTAGACTGTACAAAGGTAAAAATGTTATGAATATGGCAACAAAGAGGAGAACAACAGTCCAACAATATAAATAGTGTAAATATTTACAATACTTCATCTCAGAAATATAGTCAAATATAAGATAATTATGTTCAGGCATGGTGATTAAAAACAGCAAGAAAGGTGCTGTATGCATTTTCATTAGTTTTATTTTTATAGTCCCAAGTACTTTCAATCTTGTCCATATCTTCTTCAGGGCATTGATTGTTAAGATGTAATTAGTGTTGTCCATTATGAAAAGTTGTCAGTTATGAATATCTTGTGGGTTAATTGTGACGAGTTTTGAGCATACTTGCAAGAATGTGATGCCAATTTTGAAGTTTTGTGGTGTAATGTGTGTGTGTGTATATATATATATATATATATATATATATATATATATGCCTTTTTGTCAGTCTCCAAAGGATATCTAAATTGATATACAATGTGTTTTTTTGTTTTTTTTTTGTGCAAAACGCTTGTTTGTTGGTGGAGAGAAGTTATTGCGAATGACTAAGTTGGTTGTATTATTTTTAGTATAGTGCATGATTAGTTTTTTTTTTTTTACTGTGATCTTTGATGGATATATTGGTACTTATGAATTTTTTTTTTTCATTTTGTTAATTTTTATTTTGCTTATACTTCAAATGTATTTGATTGCAATATAAAAGGGTTATTTGGGTTGTTATAAAAAAAGTTGTTTAGAGTTATCTGTAGAAGTGTTTTTTGATTTATGTTAATATTTTCAATAGCTTGTTCAAAAATGTAATTAAAAAATAATTTTTTTAATTTGGTGTAGAAAATATTTTTTGTGAAGGAGTTAACTTTTGTGCCGTTTTTCAAATTCTGTATAATTGCTATTTTCTATTAGCTCAGACATTCATTCTTACAGTTAAGAGTGTTCATGTTTGTGCTAGTTGTTTTTCTTATATAGGAGGTAGTAAATGTATTATTGGTGTCTATCAATATATCAAGAAAAACAATTATGTTGATATGTGAACTTTTTAAAGTTTTTTTTTTTTGTAGTTTATGTATTTGATCTATATTTTTGACTAAAATGAGAATTTCATCTCTGTATCTTAGGTTGATGGAGGCTTTTTAAAGGTATTAAATATTTTATTTTCAAGGTTAGTGTTATGGGGAAACACACCTATTCCACAGATAATGGACTCTTCCTCCTATATTAATAAGATTAACAGGAAGATGTTCTGAGGAGTTCTTGGGAAGTTCATAGGGGTTCTTTAGAGTTCTATTGGAGTTCAGTAGAACTACTAGGCAGTTGATATTAACTGGAATTTAGCCAAATACTAAGGAGTCAGTTTTCAGTGGAAGATTACCAAGTTCCTAGCATTTTGGGTGTGTTAAGTTGATTAGCAACCGACATAGCACAATTATAACCTTCAGTGCGAAAACTACTCCACAACAGTTAGGCATGTAAAAATTACTAAATGTTGGACCCAGAACCTAACCAATGGAAAAACCATCATGTATGTATATATTGTTTTGGTCATAGAAGAGGACTTTAGTGGTACAACTTGAGTCGTTTTTGTTGTATGTTAAATCTAATTTTTAATGGATGGAGAGATAGATTGTTGCAAATATCTAAACTTATTTATAAATGGAACTTTGTGTGTGTGTCTGTTACCTATAGACTCCGAAACGGCTGAACTGATTTTCTTGAAAATTTACACAGTTGTACTATAAGCGTCTGCGAGTGTTCTTAGCTAGGTTTTGTGTCGAGGTACCCCCTGATAAATATCGAATCAATAATCAAAAAAATCGGGTTATAGAATGAGTGGTCCGATTTTAAACAAATTTGATACACTCATAGACAAAGATATAAGAAACGATATTCAGAAGTTTCAAGATTGCAGTTTTTACAATAGTGCAGAAAATCAATAATATATATATATATATATATATATATATATATATATATAAAAGGCAAGATGTTTGCGTGTGTGTCTGTTTATCTGTCTGTACGTCCTTTATATAAATACACAATTTTTATCTGATTCTCACCAAACTTCACACAAATATTCTTTAGGATGAGTCTGAGCTCCAGGACCATGGAATAGTTTTAAAGCTTTCATTACACCCGAGCAATGCCGGGCTATACTGCTAGTTCTTTATTATCATATCAAATATTTCTCTAACAGGTACATTAGTAAATAAATTTACGATAACAAGTGATCTATGATTTCATTATTGTTTTTTTTTTTTAAATTTGGATTAGTTCGAGGGTTGATTTGATGCGGTGTTTACAAGGTATATAGTGTAGTGAGTTGGTTAATGATTTTGGTTAGCTGATAAACAGAAAGTGAGATTTGAGATATGATAGGTTGGAGAGGGAAGTTATGTTCATGTGTTTTCATGGTTCCATAAATATATCCTGGTTTGTAGTTATCGATTATTTTTGGGAAGTTTTAAATGTCATGTTTCTGCATTGTTGGCTGTGATTATTTTGTTGATTTACAATTTCAGCTGGTTAATAGTTTCTGTATATTTTGATAAAATGACTCGATTTACGTTTTTTTTTTTTTTTTATCTAATCTATTATATTTTTTGCGTAGATGACTATTGGGTTCAAGGTAAATTAATTCGTTTTGGTGTTCAGTCAGTTAATAATTGGAGATAAATTGTTAATAAATCTAACCTTATTGTTTGGAAAATGAATAGTTTCTTTGTACAGCGTGTTAAGTTTTTCTCTTTTATTTTTAACTGGTGTTGAAATTTAGATTTATTGGTGATTTCTGTAAGTTCATATAGACTATCGCCCGGTTCACACTCCACCCACGTCTATTGAACAGGTAAGAGGCTCTGACCCTGGTTTCCTGTTTAGGATGCAGTTTCCGGTTTTCTCTTTTCTTCTAATCTTTTCTCTACTGCGTTTTTTTTTTTTTCAATTGATTTAGATAGACTAAAACCATCTCCCGGTTCACACTCCACCCACATCTATTGAACAGGTGAAGAGGCTCATCCCTTGTTTCCTGTTTAGGATGTAGCCTCCTGCTTTCTCTTTTCTAACTTCTTCTCACTTTTTTTTTTTTCAATTGGATTAGACACTAAACTATCCCCCGGTTCAC
This sequence comes from Ascarosepion bandense, assembly GCA_037127315.1. NCBI lineage: Eukaryota > Metazoa > Mollusca > Cephalopoda > Sepiida > Sepiidae > Ascarosepion > Ascarosepion bandense. Next base: position 5,647,378 of record JBBBDQ010001254.1, read on the forward strand.
ACCACCCACATCTATTGAACAGGTGAAGAGGCTCATCCTTGTTTCTGCTTGTGATGCAGTTTCCGGTTTTCTCTTTTCTAATCTTCTTCTCACTTCGTTTTTTTCAATTGGATTGGAGAGACTAAACTATCCCCCGGTCTACACTCCACCCACATCTATTGAACAGGTGAAGAGGCTCATCCCTTGTTTCCTGTTTAGGATGCGAGTTTCCCCGGTTTTTCTTTTCTGGAATCTTTCTTCATTTCGTTTTTTTTTCAGACCAGGAGATAGACGTAAAACTATCTCTCTGTCTGACACTCCACCCATCTATTGGAAGCAGGTGAAGAGGCTCATCCTCGTTTCCTGTTTAGGATGCAGTTTCCGTTTTCTCTTTTCTAATCTTTCTCACTTCGTTTTTTTCAATTGGATTATAGACTAAACTATCCCCCGGTTCAGCACTCCACCCACACCATTACAGGTGAAGAGGTCATCCCTTGTTTCCTGTTTAGATGCAGTTTCCGGTTTTCTCTTTTCTAACTTTCTTCTCACTTCGTTTTTTTTTTCAATTGAGTGATAGACTAAATCCATTCTCCAAGTTCACACTCCACCCACATCTATTGAACAGGTGGAAGAGGCTCATCCCTTGCTTCAGTTTAGATGCAGTTTCCGCCTTTCTTTTCTAATCTCTTCCCCTACTTCGTTTTTTTTCAATTGGATTAGATAGACTAAACTATCCCCCGGTTCACACTCCACCCACATCTATTGAATAGGTAGAGGCTCATCCGTGTTTCCTGTTTAGGATGCAGTTTCCCGGTTTTCTCTTTTCTAATCTTCTCACTTCGTTTTTTTTTTTCAATTGGGAGGATAGACTAAACTATCCCCCGGTTCACACTCCACTCCACATCTATTGGAATAGGTGAAGAGGGCTCATCCCTTGTTTCCTTGTTTAGGATGCAGTTTCCGGTTTTCTCTTTTCTAATCTTCTTCTCACTTCGTTTTTTTTTTTTCTTAACTTTGATTAGATAGACTAAACTATCCCCGTTCACACTCCACCCACATCTATTGAACAGGTGAAGAGGCTCATCCCTTGTTTCCTGTTTAGGATGCAGTTTCCGGTTTTCTCTTTCTAATTCTCTTCTCACTTCGTTTTTTTTTTTTCAATTGATTAGATATCTAAACTATCCCCGGTTCACACTCCACCCACGTCTATTGAACAGGTGAAGAGGCTCATCCCTTGTTTCCTGTTTAGGATGCAGTTTCCGGTTTTCTCTTGACTATAAACGTAAAAGTAACAGAAATGCATAGTGTCTTTCTTGCTGTTTTTAATCACCAGACCAAGAAACTTATTTGTGGCTATGAAAGGATTAAAATAAAAATAAATAATATCTAAATTATACATACATATATATGTATGTGTGTGTGTTTTTAGGAATGATGTATAAAAATATTTTTATTTCAAGAATTGATTTATATATGCTTACTATTTTTAATTTTGATTTGCAGAATCCTACTCTGATTAAGAGAGCAATTTTACCAAAACAAAAATGTATAGAAAGTGTTTTAATTGCTATATCATCCACAGTAAATTTTTACTCAGTCTTATAACATTTTACCATTCTTAGCAGATCTTCTATGATCACAATGTAGGAGATTTAATAAAGGAAGTGATAAAAACATGAAGGAAGACAAAAAGTAGATGCTCTGTTTTTTAGAATTAAACATTATTTTTATTTACATCTACTGGCCTGAATAGTTGAGAAATCATGTTAGAAAAATTCTACTCATGAGTATCCATTTAAAAATGATATTTAAACAAATAAATTAAAATATGTCAGAGTTAATCACATTTTGTAAAAGATTTCGCACATATATATATATATATATATATATATATATATATATATGGTTAAATAAAATAAAGACGAGGAAAACTGTATTTAAATTGCCTATGCATTTCGTTCTGTGATGGACTTTCTCAAGGCAAAAAGACAAAATGAGCTTTATTCTAAATTACATATCTATAAACAGTGTTGGCAACCGTTTTCTTTGAACATTTCTTTTGTGTGTTAGTCTGTTTTAAAGTGCTTTCATGTGTAGTGCAAAGTCACGAGATATTAAAATAACTAACATACATAAAAACAAAGTTCAAAGAAAACAGTTGAATTCCCTTCATTTTAGCATCTCGTGACTTTGCACTACACATGAAGGAATTCTAAAACTAAAATATTCTTTTTAAATGATTTGTGAGCATTTTTATAGTTGCCAACACTGTTTGTTTATAGATACGTAATTTAGAATAAAGCTCATTTCGTCTTTTTGCCTTGATAAAGTCCATCATAGGATGAAACGCATAGGCAATTTAAATAGTTTTCCTTATGTCTTTTTTATTTAACCATCCTGTCCTTAATCTCAGATCATAACTGAGTATATTTTTATATATATATATATTCGGAAATTATAACATAGTAATGTTATAATATCACTACAAAAGTAGCTCTTTTGTTTCGGCACTACTTGTGTTTTATCAAGTGATGAGGTTTATTTCAAGTTGAAGAGTTTTAAAAAGTTAAAACAAGCCAAACCCCCTTAATCAGGGAGACATTGTTGCTACATTGACATCTCATTTTAACAGATATCTTCACGAAAATAACACAAAAAATATCTTGAAATACTAAAGAGTAAATTTATTTAATAAAATTGCCATTAGCTTTAACCACAGCGTCCAAACAATTTCTGAATCCCCTACAACTCTTCTGGACTGTCTCCTTGTTCAGATTGATGAATTCTGCCATAATCCTTGCCTTCAGTTCTTTTTTCATGTTGTTTTTTTTTTTTTAATCGTATCACCCCGAGCAAGGCGGTAACGCCACTGATGTGCAGGGGGCTACATAATAGTGAAAAGATTGGAAAAGAGAAAGTCGGAAACCACATCCTAAACAGGGAACAAGGGATGAGCCTCTTAACCTGTTCAATAACAAGAAATAATTTTGTTGGTCTCTCGTTCAACTGCATCCCTCACATAATAATCAAGGGGATTGTAGTCTGTGTAGTTAAATAGTAAGATATAAGGAGTGATTGTTGACTGAAATTGTCTGAGAGCCATGGCTGGCCTCTTCTGCTTGTGTGGCTTGGTGCTGAGTCCTGTTGCCAGACAGCAGGTACTCATTTGACCCAGGGTAGCATTACCTTTTCAAGGCACTTGATGTAGGCCTCAGTGTTGAGTCTGAGGCTTTATGGGGAGATATATATGATGAAAAACTACATCCGACAGCAAGGCCTCTGATTGGGAGGCATCGAAGAGCATGAGACTATCGATTAATTGCTGTTGTTCCAAGGTCCACGCTGACCTGGGGTGGTAGCAATTAACCTGATGAATATTTATGAACACCTTAAATTAAAAAAAAATTTTGAAAAATTATCTGTACTTTCATTTATAAATACTTGTTGCAAAATATAATCTGATCATTTGTCTTGATAAAGTACGTCAGAGGGCATAACACATTGAGATAAGTTTACTTTTTGTCTTTATTCACACACACACACATATATAAGTAAAACTGACTTTTTGAATTTATCTGAATTTTTATAGAATAATTTTAATGGCTGGAAACAAAAGGAAACTTTGTAACTTGTTCTAAATGATTGGAATAAGGTCAATATAATACCTGGAGAAAGTCGTTAATGAATATGAATAAAATGGGGGACTGGGTGAAAGGTGTATTTTAATCAAGCCTGTAAAAAATTGTTATGGGGTGGGGTGGATATGTTGTACTAATTTTTATAAATATGTACGTGAGTTTGTGTGCTTAGAGATATATATATATATATATATATGCATAGGCCTACTGTTGTACCATTTGGATCTGACGAGCCGCGTTAAGAACATCAAAGCGGTGAAATATGTATTATCCATTGTAATAATTGAAAATCCTTTATAAAATATTACTCTGTTAAATTAAATAAATGAATTTAACATTGAGTTCTCTTGAGTTTGTCTCTTTTGGAATTTACCCAGATTACATACCAAGTGTACTATCTTATCTATATATATATATATATACTAGCAGTATAGCCCGGCATTGCTTGGGTGTAATGAAAGCTTTAAAACTAATCCATAGTCCTGGAGCTCAGACTCTTTGGACATTGGCACGAAAGACTAAAAAGCAATAGTTGTTTCCAGTTAAAGCGAAACCGTAGACTAAAAGAAAAATGAATCGATGTAAGTCAAATTTTGATTTCCTGCTATTGATATCAAATTTTCTGCACTATTGTAAGAACTGCAACCTTGAAACTTTTGAATACTGTTTCTTATGTCTTTGTCTATGAGTGTATAAAATTTGATTAAAATCGGACCACTCCTTCTATAACCCGATTTTTTTGATTATCGATTTTCCATATTTACCGGGCGTACCTTGACACAAAACCTAGCTAAGAACACTCGGAGACATTTATAGTACAACTGTGTAAATTTTCAAGAAAATCGGTTCGGAGTCTGTAGGTAACGGATACACACACACACACACACACACACACACAGAGACAAAGTTCCATTTATAAATAAGTTTAGATACATTTTATATATATATATATATATATATATATATATATATAATGTAATAAACATTTGAAAGCCGTTGATGGTTGTGCTAGCACAAAGTCACAAGTTATTGTGACCGAGGGTTTGAACATACTCGCTTTGTTCACTAGCTCATTTTTCAACTTATGAAGGTTAAATATAGCTGATTTGGTTCAGATTCCACGAGAAACTTTTTCTGTGTATAACCATTTTGAAAATGCTTTTTTTTTTTTAAATTGACCAAAACCAGTTGTGAAATTGTAAGACCCATAAGATTTCTATTTTTAGTAACTTGTAATGCTTCTAAGATGTTAAATAGCCTGACAAAAATAATTTTGTCTACCATTTTATACAGATAATTCACTGTTTCTTAATTTTATGTATTTATTTTATTTGTTTTTCTCAGACAATTGGAGCAGCTTATGGTGCCAAGAAGCTTGAAATAGCGGGCAAAGAAGTCCAGTTAGGAATTTGGGTAAGTCCTTGTCAGATGTTTCCAGTTTTTCTTTAAGACGTAATTATTATGGTGGGGGAACATAAGGATTGCCTGACTGTCGTACCTTTGCTT